>BSBK01011600.1:2500-217661 GCA_027943335.1 Chamaecyparis obtusa
CTTTTTCATCCTAGTGTTTTGGAGCTAGGTGGGGTAACCTAGTAGAAACAAAATTAACATAAGAGAAATTAATATGATAACACATAGGTTCAATTAAAATTATAAACAAGATGTATGAAAAATATGATACTGCAAAGCTCTCTAGGCCAAAGTCAACCTTAAAAAGTGTCACATCATCAACTTTGGACATTTAAACCCCCAACAAGCCCTATAAAACATCAAATAAATATACATATTAAGAAAAGATATCTTGACACTAAGAAATTATCCTAATCTTATCAATATTTAAAAACTATACCTCATGTGTCAAAGCTACCCGTGCATGTCCAGTCAAATGAGCACTTTGTGGTGTGCTCTGTATATCACCTTCTACACCCAAAAATGCATATTATTCATAAATCAATTTAACTTGTTCTCTAAATTAAAATTTATTTACTTTTATAATATTTAGGTGATTAAAATTAATAACATGTAAAAACACAAATAAACATACTTGCACCTGTCTCGTAGAAAACACCATCATCAATAGGTCATTTGTGAGTGCCACATCCTCAGTAGAAAATGCCTTGCATCTACTCCTACAATGTGTACATGAATAGGATGTCGAACCATCCTCATTTGCATTAGTATCTATCCCAAAATATATACCCTAACAGCTGGGGCACATATTCTCAATGGGATGGGTTGAGCCAAATGGAGCATCTAATGATGATGGAGGTGGTGTAGGTGCTGACCCACCCTCTGCATCGACTAGCTATGTGCATGCTCAATAATGAAATCAATCAATGATGTAGCTTCCTAAGAGGTCTCTAAATACATAGACTCCTTCACTACTAAAGGGACCACAACATGAACTATGGGTTTTTTTAGCTAGATGCCTCCTATGTTGTAGATCTACCACCCTATGGACCCCAACTCTATCATGCATAGAGCCTCTCCCTCTACCTTGGAACTTCCAAATGTCAAATTAATTTGGCTTCTCGCCGAGGATAAAATAACAATATAGCTTTCTCAAAAATTATAAAGGCACCTCCCAATTATTATAGGGTTCTTGGTCAAAGACCATATACCACCTATCCCAAAATGCAACTCCCATCCTCTTATGAACACACCAATGTATGGGAAGCTGATTCGTAGTTACTTCTAGGGATTTACTACTAATAGGATCATTGAAAAGAGTACATATGTCTTCTTTAAGTATCCTCTTTTCTTCACTTGATCATATGACAACCCATCAACATAAATTGCACAACATCTATCCCTTTGTGAACCCCATGTTGTAACCTCCTTAGACAACTTATTTGCACTATTGGTCATTCTTTCTAAGGAAGTGATGAGGGATGAGTGGTGCTCAAAACTATAGGTCCTCAACCTACTAACCAATATGGATATTTGGACACTTTTTTTATGAAAGATGATTGATAAGGTCCTCTTGTGTGGCATCAACACGTCCTATTGTAGGATGTGGGGAGTTTGGATTCAGGTTTGGTGGTGGGTTTGGGTTTAGCAGTGGATTTGGGTTTTGCTGAGGGTTTTCTTTTTGTGGGGCTACATTTTGAGGGCTCTCTTGTTGCTCATTTCCAACATTATCAATATTATCAGGTGTTTGAAGAGGTCCTCTCTATCTCTTTCATGGTCAGGGATTATTTTCTGAATCTAACATCAAAATAATTAAAAAACTTAAATCAATTCAACAAACCCTACTCAATCGAAATTGAAACAAATTTTTTTTTTTAAAAGATAAATTCTTACATGTTCCATGATGTGGCATGCTTGCAAAATGATCAATATGGAAACAAAATTCAATAACAACATGAATCCTCTTGGGTTTTGGCATTTTCTCTTCCTCTTCTCTCCTTCAAACTCAATTTTGGCGTGAAGAAAAATAGTCAAAATGTGGGTTTTTAGAACAAGTTTATGACAGTCAAAATGCGTACACATTTTGTAAAGAATTTTTTCTTTACAAAATGCGTATGCGTTTTGAAGAACTTAGGTTTTTTTTTATTATTTTTTTGTGGCTTGGAAAAGGATCGGGTTTTCCAAGCCTAGTTTTTCAAATTTTGAATAACCCGAGAAGGTTATGAAAAGTTTTTTTTAAGGAGGTGGCCACATTTTTGCACACCATCTTGGTGCACTTACCCAACCTAGGAAAATAATTGGTCAAGCCCATTGGAGGCTACAAAAAGGGAGGCCCCTCCCAAGAAATATAGAAAGCAATAAGACTACAATAAGGGAACTGACTCCACAGAAATATAAAAAGGACAAAAAGACTTAACACCAGATATGAAAAAAGTCAAGTTACAATCCATATTTATTTTTAACATCTCCCTTCCTATGTGATTGCAAGGTCATATCAAAATGTGATTGTGTTTTCTTTTTTTTCTTTCCCCTCACAATCACCCAACCATCCTCCATTTTAGCTTCCTCATCCTAGAAACCAATCAGGTTACAATCCAAGGACTTTCCATCATTCACATACTTTTTGTTATGCTGAGAGACATCCTCTTCCTCCAGACATTCAACCTATCTTTTCTTCTCCCTACCATCAGGCATAAAAATTATCTTCTTTTGTTCACAACTAGTTGTGGCCTCCTTAACACTATATGGCAGCATTTCTTGTGCAACCAGAATCATAATAGCATCAAATTGATGAGTCTTCTCCCCTCTAACCGCTTGGGAAAAAATCTTCTTTTTTCTCCATTTTTTCCACTATATAATGGTAGTGGGAAGCATGCTTCCACCATGTGGCCAACTTATCCTACCTATGTTTGGAACATTTGGTAGCTAAATACACAGCCTAAACTCATCATCTACAACAAAAGGGTACCCCCTCATAATCTAAAGGTTGTACCCATATTCCTTTAGAAGTTTTGAGATTAATTTTTGCAGGGAAGACATCAACAAAATTTATCTCCACTAGAATCCATGCATAAATTGAATGTAGGAGTTTTGTTGATTCCTCATCAATCATTAAAAAAATTCATAGGGAATAACCAATAGCTTCCAAATATGAGTCAAACCAGAAATGTAAGGGCAGATTCGAAAGTCTTACCTAGAGTGGAACCTTATCAAAAGTTTCTTGTGTAGGAAAAATGTTGGGTACCACAATTTTAGCATTAGGGGATGCTTATTATCCCATCTCCGAAGACCCTCACACAAAATCTTCTTCCTATCCCCAATATTTTTTTAAAATGCAATAAAGAAACTCCTTGCACATGGGTATAGTTGAACATATCCCTTCATTAATGGCTCCCAATTCTCTAATATCCATTAATGGATCTCTCCTCAGATTGGTCACATGCCTTGAAATCATCCAACCAATCCAAGATCAAAGAAGGGAAAAACATTACTATCTACCTCCATTTTTATCTCATTTTCCAGATCCACTATTTTAGCCTCCACCATATAGGGTATCATCCCACTAGACACCTCTGCTACCTCCATCATCACTTTGTCCCTTCCTAAAGTAGAAATAAAATTTGGTTGTCCCTGTAAAGAAAGACCATTTTCCATAAACCCTAAGCCACCATCACTCTTCTCGCAATAAGCCCCAAGTTGTCTACTTCCTTTCTGGATAGGTTTCTATCATTATTCTCAAGAAATGATCCCTCCAACCTCTTCACTAAGGATCCCCTCTTTTGAAAGTCCCTGAAATCACCATGCCACATTCAACTCGCAAGGAAACAACCACCATTTTCTAATCTTCCATCATTTGGCATAATAATAGTTCTAGGATGGGCCTGAGCCACCACATCCAGACCATCAGCTACCAAAGACCTTTTCCCTTGCCTGCCATGTCTACACAAAAGTGATGTCACCAGAAATAGTCATCACATGCACAGGAGAAACCTTAGCCTTGGGAGCAGATGGGAGCACCATTCATATAATTATTTGGTTCAAATTGCATATTTTGAATATGCTAGAATTTTAATTTAATTAAAATTAATATTTAAATGCAAAAAGGAGTAAAAAATGAGTTAAGTGATTTTAATGTTGAGTTACATATTTTATTAAAACATGCACTTTTAAATGCATAAGTTTTTTTGATAAAAATAGAGTTGAACTCAAATCAGGAGTTCAATTGTGCAAACTTTAGTGGAGTTGATATTTGAGTTAACTATTTTATTGTTTTTGATAGTTGAGTTTTGATTTTTGGGATTTTGAGGTAAGTGCTTTTAGGAGTTGAGTATCATTCCTGTAATTGGGAGTTGCATGTTTTCAACCCTAGTTGCTGGGTTTTCTTTATTAGTCTTCTTTTGGTCATTATTTCACACACAAGTTTTAGGGAGACAACTTTTGGCTCTAGATTAGAATTGAATTATATAAAAGATTAGGATTATTTTTGAATCTTTGAATCTTCATTTTGGCCATTGTTGTTTTAGATCATCTTGTGAATTCAAGGTAGGGTTCGAGAACTCTTGTAAAATTTTCTTTTGAAAAGACTATCTTCTTCATGGTTGTCTGATTGTATATGTAGTTTGGTTATTGGAGAATGGTTTTATTTTCTATTGTTGAATTATCTTTCATTGTGTTTTGAGAAAATTAGAAAATTAAATCTGGAATTATTGTGAGAAAAAATCTTGTAGAACCTAGATTTGTAAACCTTAGTGTTCAATTTAGAGTAAGCTATGTTTTAAATAAACCTATTAAAAAGCTAGGTTTACTATGAGGAAATTTAGAATCTATTGGAATTGAAATTTAACTCGTTTAATTTGTATTAAAAAAATTGCCTTTGGAATGTATAATTCTCCTATTGAATTCAATAATTTTTTTTGGTTTTATATGTATTGATTTTTATAAATTTATATATATTTATTTGAGAATACATACATACATACATACATACATACATAATATATATATATATATATATATATATATATATATATATATATATATATATATATATATATATATATATATATATATATATATATATATATATATATATATATATATATATATATATATATATATATATATATATATATATATATATATATATATATATATATATATATATATATATATATATATATATATATATATATATATATATATATATATATATATATATATATATATTTGTAAGGGTTTTAATTTTGTTTTAAATATAATAATAATAATAAATAAATAAACTAAAAAAAGATATTGTTAATGGGAGGGGAGGTATGTGCTACTGCATGCAGATTGTTGAAGGCTGTGCTAGCAAAAACATCATTGGTAGCCATGAAAATGTCATGGGCCTACCACCGGGTGTGTCATCATCCTCGTTAGTGGATAAGACTGCACAACTCCCTAAGGGGGCTACCAAAGGGGGTGACAATGAGAACAAAATTTGGGCATGACATTAGGGTTTTGTTAGAAGGCCATAAGACACATTCGGAGGTACCAATGAAAATTGGCCATGTTCTTGAGGTGAACAGTATTAGATAATTGGGAGGGGGTTCAATTAGTTAAATGAGTTATCATACAGTCCCAAACTCTTAGATGTACTTTTTCACACTTATTCAACAACTCAAACAACTCTGTAAGATAAAATATCTATCTTTTTGATCATTTATCGAGTACCAGTAATTATCCAAAACTTTCTTTACCGATTAATCAAACATGTAACATGTAAAGTATGATAGAAAAACAATCATAATAAATAACACATAACAAAATGATTTAATGTGGAAACCTTGCAAAGGGAAAAACTACTTGGGACCGATAACCCAAAATATTTCACTCTTCTAAAGTGAGCTCAGTTAGGAGCCAACCCTGTTAAAGGTTACAATGCATACTGTCAGGTGTGACCTAGTTAGAGGATTTATAAAGTTAATAGTTAACATTTGACCAACATTCACTATGGGGTCAATAAGAAAACCTTCATACATTCAATGAATGTCATAGTAGAAAATAAGACTGTTAAGTCTACTCGGTTAAGATATTTTGTTGTAACAATGGTTAAACTGATATAGTTCTAATATGATTCAAATACAACTCAATTTGCAAATATTCAGATCTATGCTAAGCTCGTAAAATTCATTTGATCAATAATAAATTCCCATCCTTATATCCTTCAACTTAGTTCACTTAGTGTATGTATCTCTAATGCTCAGTTATGTCTACAGTTCTACTTGATTCTATCTATAGCCAGTTTGATCATGTATGCATGAAAATGTCTTCACACGAAATATTCTATAGTCTTTATTTCATCCAGCATTGTTCATCAATGAAGTCATGTATCTCATATAGACATGTAAACTATTTTCATATCATCCATTATATTTTGCCTCTTAATCATCATCATCCATTTTGTCACTTAAACCTTCCTCGAAAGAAGTTTCAATAACACATTTCAATTTCGTCCCTTAGATCATCTATGAATTTTGTTAGCCATGGATCTTATAAAAAATGTCATCTGTTACCTCCAAATTATAATAAATTTCTAGCTCATCAATTTTAGTTGGTTGTTATAGCATTTAATGTTTTCATCCATACTTGGTTAATATTGAATGTGTAAGTGATAACTAACTCGGTTATTATTGTCACTCAATATACACAACACTACCTCATTCATTCCTTCCAACACTTGTTTTATCCATGCAATATTTGAACAATTAGCAACAACAACAACAACATACTCTGCTTCAGTAGTAGACTGAGAAATACATTCTTATTTTTTGCTTATCCATGTTACAAGTCTATCTCCCAAAAAGAATGCTCCACTAGTTTTTCTCTTTCAATCATCAATGTTTCCAGCCCAATCTGCATCAGTGTAAAATTAGAGTTAAAATTTCCCTTCCTTTGTGTACCATAAACCATAATCTTTAGTTTTCTTCAAATATCTTAGAATTCTTTTAACAACAACCATATGTGTTTCCTTAGGAGTAGCAGAGAATCTTGCCACAATCCCAACTGCATGTGCTATAATAGACCTACTGTGTACTACATACATTAGTTTTCTAATCATTGATCTATACAGTGTCTGATTTACCTCGGTTGACTCATCATCTTTTGTTAATTTACATCTTGTGACCATCGGTGTACCCACTAGTTTTGAATCTTCCATGCCAAAAGTCTTTAACACTTCCTTGATATATTTTGATTGAGTTATAAAAATCCCATCATCTATTGAATAATTTGCAAACCTATAAATAATTTAATCTCTCCAAATATTGAATTTCCAAACTCTTTTCTCATTTCATTAGCAAAAGATTTGAAAATCATATCATGTCCTCCAAAGATTATTGTTACCCAAAATTACTGCATATAGAAGAATAAACACAAATAGAAAAAGATTTCTTTTAGGGTCCAATTAATACCATCTTTCAAGTTTTGTTGATTAATTTTTTAGTTTTTGCATTCATTATTATATTTCATTATTATACTCTAAGTATTGATCACATCTCAAATTTCAAATTTAGTGTTGATCATTACATTGTGCATTCAAACTTAATGTAGTATAAAAATATCTTTTCATATTTCATATTTCATGTCAATCAAAGAGTGCATTTTTACAATAGAAAGCATGATAGAAATATGGATTAGGGATCCCATGCATTTCATTATCATATGTTTGTTGTCAGGTGGTTGTCTGGCAGGCCCTAGGTCTTCTTGTCCAAGTCTTCATCTTCACTAGGTTTTTAGGGTTTTTGCCTACATCATGAGAGAGAAAATGGTGTTAGATCATGTTAGAGCTTTTCCTTGTAGGACCAAACTTGAACAAATATATGGGCTTGATTCTCAGATTGTGCACTCAAGTTTGACAAGAAATAGTCTAACTGATGAGGATTGAAAGGAATCCTCCTTCTTCTTTGAGCTCCACATCACTCAGGTGGGTATTGCCTTATCTGCACACTCATGACTCTTCTTGATAAACCAAAAGGCCTGCAGATAGATTATTGTGGAATAGTTTTCAGACTCCTTTAGGTATCCTATACCCCAATGATATCATGTCTTATGCAATACCCGTATTTACATAGAATGAATATGAAAACTAGAATGGACCTCCACTATCTACTACCAACATGAAAGGGAAAGGTATTTCATTTGAATGATTTTAATGTTGGGTTGAAAGAACCCCTGAGACACCCTAAGGCTCTCATAGAACTATGCCTCATCCAATGGGCAACAGAGTCAAATACATCACTGCAATAGAGAGCTATGAAATAAGAAAACAATACATTCTAATATGTTGATGCCTTACATCAATCATACACCATTAATCAGACCTCATTTCAACAATCCACCTGTGTAACCAGATATGCTATCACCTATTCAAAGGATTTTATCCCTCCCCTTAGAAGAGACCAATAAACAAGTAATACATTAATCAGCATCCACTGAAAGACAAACATGAGACATCCTTGATACCCTAGTTCATACACATCTAAAAACTAGTCCTCAACCTAGGTGCTTCTATGAAAACAACTCTATTGCAGACTCTTTGGAAATGCAAATAGAAAGATCACAACACCCTTCATGCTATAATCAACAAGTTTAAGACTCAAATAGAGACATTCTGACAATAGTATGAATATATTGAAATCTTACACATAAGACAAATTGTTACAACTTATATTATCTTCTCCAAAACTAGGAAGGAAAGAGGGAACAACCTATATGCAGAGAAGAAGGAAAATATCTACAGGAAAAGGACCCTTCACAGAACTAGCTCTGCAAGAAAACTCAAACAGAACTCGAACCCCTCTAAATGATCTTGAAAATCCATTTATAGGAACAAGGATTGCAACAAGAAAAGGATCATTTAGGGAAAAATTAGGTCTACAACAACCTCAACAACCAGATTGAACAAGAAATAAAAGAATGTCAAAAAATCCTAGAAACCTGGGAGAATCAAATCAAATCTAATGTACAAATAATCAGTTTCATATTCTAGGGTAACTACATTTACAAATTCAACTAATTTCTTGTAGCAGACAAAACAAAATTTAATGCCAGAGCCAGCCTACAGGAGACTTGCATATTCATAACATGGAGATCTCTGACATCAATCAAAACCCTAGCCGCCTGTGTTAAATAACAGTCCTCTATATTTACTCGGCATGGCACCCTAGGATAGAAAAATCATATTTGTGTGGCAACCTATGTCCTCTACATCATTCTCCAATTGCAAATGTCCTGGTGTAATTAAATTTGAACCATCGCTTTGTTTTATACGGCTTACTGCTTCAAACCCTAGCAAAAACTCTGTAAAAGATTTGAATTTGAAAGAAAATGGCTAACTAACTCAAGTTTAAAATGTGACCATTGATCTCTTCTATTTCCTAGCAGATTGGGTGGTCCACATTAATTACATAATATTCAATAAATGCTTTGAAAATTCCTCGACCTCATCATCAGTCAACAACCAATGAAAATAAAGCAAGTCAGCACACCTATCAATTCAGACCCACACATTATAAGCCTTTTAATTGGATGGTTGTCTTAAGATTGCATGGCTCAGAAAGATTCCATGCAAACTTAAAACAATCGTAGATCTTGAATATGCAATCCTCCTTAAAGATTCGGGCCCACTGACACATCCAAGTCATCAACCAGCCGACCAATCAAAATAAGACAAATATACACACCTAGCAACATGATCCCACTACATCATTATCCTTTCCACCAATGAAAATCATGCATGTCAGCTCCAACTGTTAGAGGACCCACTCGTTGTTGCCTGAGAATAAAGTAAGATCAACAACTGGCATAAGATCTCATAACACTGAAAAAACCCATGAGAACTTATGCCAACTGTAGATCTTCTGTAGATTTTAGAGCCCTCAAAGACATGCCAAAACCCTTGGTCCCACTGAAAACTGCCAAATCACCGCTTAGCAACCAATAAGAAACTGCCATTTGTGCATGCGTGGTAATGGACCCACTACCCATCGACATCTAATCAGATGGTGGGTGCATGATCGCAAGGTGGAAGAAAATTCCTTGCGAACATACATTGATTGTCAATCTAAATCTATGACATTAGGTCCCACTGAAAAGCTCCAAGTCACACTTCTGTGGCTAATGAAAAGATGCCAAGTCAGGATGACTGAGCAAACAAGGACCCACCATGCACAGGCTGCAACATGTTGGAAGATCGGGCGGTCATCGCATGATTGCATGGAATATTCCTACCCCATGTGATCATGTGCCCACCATTAGATTGAAAGGAACTACGATGCCAGGCCCTGCTGACCATGTGAACACGCGACCAAAGAAAATGAAACCACCAGCGGAGTCACAAAAAGTTAAGGGCTAAATCGTCAGGAACAGGAGACTTCACGACCACTGTAGTTGCTAAATGACTGAAAAGAAATGCTAACTACCAGAGGACTTAAAGAATAAGTGATTGACTGGGCAAGACAAAAGGTGCACATGCATTTAAGAATCACTTAAGTGGCTTGAAAAGGTAATGAAGGAATATAATAGGGCCCGAATAGAAAAGGTTTTTCCACCCTAATGGCTAGATTTATGAATTTTTGAACTCAGGGTTTAAGGGTAGAGACCTAGAAAACACTTGCAGAGACCAGAGAAAATCTACAAAGTCATGAAAAATATTTTAGGTGCTAATAGTGGCTCTTTCTGGGGATGATGGGTACCTCGTACCCATGCAAGAATTCAAGATCACTAGGAGAGTAGACCACCCACAGGACAAAACAGGGACCTCAAAAACTAGCAACCAAACCAGGAGGATAGAAAGGGAAACACACAACAAAAAGGAAATATTTACAAAATTTACAAGCTTTACAACCTTACTTGATGGCCCCGGGCCACCAAAAGAAAATAAAAGACCCTCCTGAATCAAAGGTCTGATTCTCATCCACATATGTGACCAAACACCTGAAATTATCTTGACCATCTTGCTGCCAACATATGTGAATAGCCATGGGCTAAAGAATAAAATTGTTTTGATTACTACCCATGTTTTTCCAGTCATAATCATTACATTCATACTCCAAGAAGTAAGGAACATCATTTACTTCTTCTTGATGATTGGAAACAAAAAATTGATCAAGAAATGTATCAGAATATAAAACATGTTGAGCATCATACATTACAACATAATTACCTGGCCAAGGAGGACTTGGATCCTCAAATTTATCTTCATACATTGCATCAGCCAGTAAACAACTTGGTTCCTCTATGATATCTTCATGAATTGGATCATGAACCAAGTGAAGGTCTTCTTCATAAATATTGTGACAGGGGAACAACTGATCTGCATCATCATTTTCATCAAAATAATTTATGTCCCAACTATTGAAGACTAATTCCTCAATACTGTCACCATCACTATCATACTTAGCAAAAGAAGAAAGAGGGTTTGAACAAGAAACTTGTTCATCACTGCAATTTTTATGATAGGAAAACACATTGTCATGTCCTTCTACCTCTTTTTTTGCAGAGTCACTACATGAGAAGGGCTTTGGTGTACATGGGTCATCAAGCATAGGAACCTATTACATCATGTCAGCATTTGGAAAACCCAAAAATTGCCGGTGGGCAGGAGGAAAAACATCAACACATTTATCATAAACATGTGAAATTTGAGTAACTAATCGGCCATCCTTCCATGGCTTAGCAAAAGATCTAGAATCAGGACAAGACTCAAAATCTATACAACTTTCCCAATTAGTACTCAACACCATATCAAGGATATCAGCATCACTTGAAGATGAACAAACACTGATGACTTCATCATCTGATAAATCATACTGCACCTGGTTGTCATCTAGTAGTGTTGGGGTAACAAAAGGATTAGAGGCACACATGTCAAAGTCAAAACTTACTGACTCATGTTCTCAGTCAAAATCAATGTGTGTTGGATGTGGGAACTCAGAGTCATCCCTCCCTAAATATCTGAGATATTCACAAGACAGGTAATCTAAAATTTGTTCACTATGAAGTGAACAACTATTCTCAAGAACACCCTCCTTTGATATACAATCATCAGCAACATCTTCATTCATCCAATCTTTTTCTTCATCTAACTGACTGCACAAATCTTCTGCCCCACATTGAGAAAAAGCATCACTCTCATGACTATAAGAAAGAGTGTCAACACTTGACACATCTCCTTCATAACTTCCATCATTCTCAATAACAGTATTACTAGGCACAACCCCATATGCATCTTCAAGTTCAAGATTAGCATCATTAAGTATCCAATCCCTAATATGCACATAACACTCTTCATACAAGGAGGCTGGCCAATGGGTTGATTCAGGAAAATAGAGCTCAAAAAACAAGCCAATGAACATAGATTTTGAAAACTCAATGCCCCCTGGAAGCTCATCATATGTATCACAAAACTTCTCATAGAACAAAGGTATTGATATTTCCCTTCTACCTCCCACCTTCAATCTTATCAATTGTATGTAATCCCTCTAGATGCCTTGGTCTAATAATGCAAGTTCCTCCTCAACTTTACCCATCATAACTTAATGCAATACTTCCATAAAATTTTGCAAAAATACAACCGAAAACTTGAAGTATGAAAAACCTCTACTCACACCTTATTCCTTTTCCTAGTGCTCAAATCACTTAATAAGGAGACACTTTCTAACGTTTAAAAATAGAATACCTGGAAGTTCTACAGTAGAAAATCAACCTATTGATTAGAAGGCAGGGCAGATCTAGAGCTCTCCTTGAAGCTCCATTAGGTATTTTTCTTTGTAGAGTTTCCACCTCCTTGGAGAGGAAAATATTGCAATGTTTTGTATCTTCTTCCAATCAACCAAGACCTCAACAGGATTTACACACTATTTATCAGGGACTGCACTGATCAAATAGAGAATTTAGAGTCACCACTCAACACTTAGTGAGAAGATTTTACAAATGTGTTTTTTTTTATTTGACTCTCTTCTAGACTCTCCCCAACAGAGTCACAATTTTGTTAGAGCTTTTCCTTGTAGGATCACACTTGAATAAATATATGGGCTTGATTCTCAGATTGTACACTCAAGTTTGACAATAAATAGTCTAATTGATGAGGATTGAAAAGAATCCTCATTCTTCTTTGAGCTCCACATCACTCAGGCAGGTATTGCCTTATCTACACACTCATGACTCTTCTTGATAAACCAAAAGGCCTGCAGATAGATTATTGTGGAATAGTTTTCAGACTCCTTTAGGTATCATGTACCCCAATGATATCATGTCTTATGCATCAGCCCTATTTGCATAGAATGAATTTGAAAACTAGAATGGACCTCCACTATCTACTACCAACATGAAAGGGAAAGGTACTTCATTTGAATGATTTTAATGTTGGGTTGAAAGGACCCCTGAGACACCCTAAGTCTCTCATAGACCAGTGCCTCATCCAATGGGCAATAGAGTCAAATACATCACTGCAATAGAGAGCTATGAAACAAGAAGACAATACATTCTAATATGTTGATGCCTTACATCAATCATACACCATTAATCAGACCTCACTTCAACAATCCACCTGTGTAACCAGATATGCTATCACCTATTCAAAGGATTTTAACCCTCCCCTTAGAAGAGACCTATAAACAAGTAATACATTAATCATCATCCACTGAAAGACAAACATGAGACATCCTTGATACCCCAGTTCATACACATCTGAAAACTAGTCCTCAACCCAGTTGCTTCTACGAAAACAACTCTATTGCAGACTCTTTGGAAATGCAAATAGAAAGATCACAACACCCTTCATGCTATAATCAACAAGTTTAAGACTAAAATGGAGACAATCTGACAATAGTATGAATATATTGAAATCTTACACATAAGACAAACTGTTACAACTTATATTATCTTCTCCAAAACCAGGAAGGAAAGAGGGAACACCCTATATGTAGAGAAGAAGGAAAATATCTATAGGAAAAGGACCCTTCATGGAACTAGCTCTACAAGAAAACTCAAAAAGAACTCGAACCCCTCTAAATGTTCTTGAAAATCCTTTTATAGGAACAAGGATTGCAGCAAGCAAAGGATCATTTAGGGAAAAATTAGGTCTGCAACAACCTCAACAACTAGATTGAACAAGAAATAAAACAATGCTAGAAAAGCCTAGAATCCCAAGAGAATCAGATCAAATTTGATGTACAAATAATCAGTTTCATATTCTAGGCTAACTACATTTACAAATTCAACTAATTTCTTGTAGTAGACAAAACAAAATTTAATGCCAGAGCTAGCCTGTAGGAGACTTGCGTGTTCATAACATGGAGATCTCTAACATCAATCAAAACCTTAGCCACCTGTGTCAAATAACAGTCCTCTATATTTACTCGGCATGGCACCCCAGGATAGAAAAATCATATTTGTGTGGCAACCTATGTCCTCTACATCATTCTCCAACTGCAAATGTCCTGGTGCAATTAAATCTGAACCACTGCTTTGTTTTATACAGCTTACTGCTTCAAATCCTAGCAAAAACTCTATAGAAGATTTGAATTTGAACAAAAATGGCTAACTGGCTCAAGTTTAAAATGTGACCATTGATCTCTTCTATTTCCTGGAAAATCAGGTGATCCACATTAATTACATAATATTCAATAAATGCTTTGAAAATTCCTTGGCCTCATCATCAGTCAAGAACCAATGAAAATCAAGAAAGTCAGCACACCTGTTAGTTTGGACCCACTCATTATAAGCCTTTTAATCGAACGGCTATCTTAAGATCGCATGGCCTAGAAATATTCCATGCAAACTTAAGACAACTGTAGATCTTGAATCTACAATCCTCCTAAAATATTTGAGCCCATTGACACATCCAAGTCATCTACTGGCTGACCAATCAAAATAAGACAAATCTACACACCTGGCAACACGGTCCCACTGCATTATTATCCTTTCTACCAATGAAAATCATGCACGTCAGCTCCAACTATCAAAGGACCCACCCATTGTCACCTGAGAATAATGTAAGATCGACAGCTGGTGTAAGATCTCATAACACTGACAAAACCCATGAGAACTTATGCCAATTGTAGATCTTCTGCAGATTTTAGAGCCCTCAAAGACATGCCAAAAACCCTGTTCCCACTAACAACTACCAAATCACCACTCAACAACCAATAAGAAACTGCCATTTGTGCATGTGTGGCAATGGACCCACTACCCATTGGCATCTAATTAGATGGTGGGCAGATGATTGCAAGGGGGAAGAAAATTCCTTGCGAACATACACTGACCATCGATCTAAATCTCTGACATCGGGTCCCATTGACAAGCTCCAAGTCACACTCCCATGGCTAATGAAAAGTTGCCAAGTCAGGATGATTGAGAAAATAAGGACCCACCGCACACATGCCACAACATTTTGGAAGATCGGGTGGTCGTCGCATGATCACATGGAATATTCCTACCCCATGCGATCATGTGCCCATCGTTAGATTGAAAGCAATTGTAATGTCAGGCCCTACTGACCATGCAAACACACGACCAAAGAAAATGAAACCGCTAGTGGAGTCACAAAAATTTAAGGGCTAAACTGATGGGAACAGGAGACTTCATGACCACTGCAGTCGCTGAATCACTGAAAAGAAATGCTAACCGCTAGAGGGCTTGGAGAATAAGTGATTGACTGGGAATGAAAAAAGGCACACATGCATTTAAGAATCACTTAAGTGGCCTGAAAAGGTAATGAAGGAATATAATAGGGCCCGAATAAAAAAGGTTTTACCACCCTAATGGCTAGATTTATGAATTTTTGACTTCAAGGTTTAAGGGCAGAGACCTAGAAAACACTTGCAGAGACCAGAGAAAACCTACAGAGTCATGAAAAATATTTTAGGTGCTAACAAATCCAACCGGATCTAAGCATTCAATGAAATACAAACAACATACTTTAACAATCAAATCTTCAATGCAACATACATATCTGGTAAATTCAATGCAATAAGGAAATGTGCATCCACACTCACTAAAAGATAGTATTAAAGGGACTTGTTTTTAGAAAACATGAAACCTTTTGATATTAATGGTAATTCTGATGTATGTTGTCCTTTTTAAAGCTAGATATCTGAATGAAAGGGACTTAGTGTTTCTAATTGAGAAACCTTTTTCAAAAATAGCAAGACCTTGGTAGATTAGTAAACATAATGATCTAAATTTTGATTCACACGTATCATTCCTTTTGGAATTTTCTTAAACTAAATTATTTACTATGTTCACTAATCTAACAAGTTTATAATGTTGTTGTTTGAAAAGCTTAACAGAATATATTTCAGTGCTCAAAGTTGACTGGTTTTGACATCACAATCAGAAAAAGAAGATGCAGTACAAAATGCCTTGCAAGATGCTACAACAAAGTGCCAAATTGTTAGAAAACAATCATGTTCAAATGCCAAGATACAATTGCATAATCACTGGTATTGCATATTTTAAAGTACCATGTTCAATATTATTGTTGAATCTAAAATGCCTTATCAGTGAATTCATTGATATTTACTATTGTTGCTAATTAACAAAAAAGAAATGCTACATAATTGAGCTTAAAAAGTTATAAAAATGTTGTCAGTATGTATTTAATGGATGTCATGAGCCCATGCTCGAAATTTGTTGAATTTCATTATGATGTCTTTGGATATCACGAGCTCGTGCTTGAACTTCATTGACAGTAAACAAACATTTTTTTTATCTTTTTGTGTTTCTTGTGTCAAAAGTTCATATTCAGCATCAAACAAGAGGAGAGACTGTGTTTATACATGGTAATATGTACGAGTGAATTTAAAGATGTTCACTATTTTCAATGATTGAATTAAAAAATCAAAATGATTGTTCTTTTTTATCAGTTAAAATAGAAAGGAAATTAAAATTACTGGTGGAATAATGTAATAGTAACTGTTCTTTTTAGAGCATTAAGATAGTGAGCTTTTAAAAGCTTATGTGTTTATCAGTGGAGCTGTGAGAACCTTTTGGATAATGAATGATGCTTATGGGTACAGTGTTGCATAGTATTAAAATAGTGCAAGCAAAATTAAATGATTGGTATTGAAAAGGTTAAAAACATGTCCACTATTTTTACAACAGTGAAGCCTTATGGCTCTTTTTAGCCAAATCATATTGATGAGAACAAAATGACTAAATATTGAAATAGTGAATATGACTATTCTAGCATCAAATATAGCAGAATTTAAAATGGTGAATATGAGGGTTTAAGTAGTGAACAAATATATGCAAGATAGTCAAATCATGGAGTTTATAGCTCGAGCCATGAAGCTCATTTGTTTATCAGTGGAGCTATTAGCAACATTAGAAGAATGGTAAAATGATTGGTATACTTTTAGTTATTACCAAATGGCAATGCAAAAAACTTCATTCACGAGCTACTTGTCAAAGTGGGTTTTCATTTTGTATTGTCAAATTATTTTTAATAGTGGCTTGAAGTTTTTACTATTTTTCTTAAATACCTTCATGTGTTTCAAGAAAATAAGCAAGCAGAGATGCAAATGAAGATGTATTCAAGCTACAATAGGAGTAGAAAATCGAGCAATGATTGAGTTCAGTGAAGAATAACAACAAAACCCTATTTCAAGATAAATGGAGGGTTATATATAGGACTTATCTTCATGCTTCATGTCATGGAACATTTTCTTGGAGATCAAGTTTCAGTCAGCTTGGCATAGTTCAAAGTTGTGACTAAAAGATGAAAGCCTTAGCCGAGTTAACATTTCCTCATCTCTTAGTCATAGGTTAGGCTAAGCTAAGTCAACTGGAGAGAAACCCATAAATCATGCACTTGCAAGATGTAAAAGACCCACATCAAAAAGGTGGAAAATAATCAAATTTCATGTGTAGGTTTTACCAGTTAAAATAAATCATGCAATGCTTACCAGCTCATAGCCAAAGAGAATTCATAGTGAGCTCGAGTCATCATAGACACTGCCAAGATCATAACAAGTTTCATGCCAGTCAAAGCTCAATGATGAAACTATGAAACATGCCGAGCTCAATCTTGAGACTGAGATTCAAATGTAAAACCCACAGGCCATGAGTTTCTAGGAGACTCACAGTTCTAACTCTAAGTCAAGAAGGAAAACTCATAGTCAAATACCCACAGGCCCTAAGTTTCAGTTCTAGCCCCGAACACAAGCTAAGAAGGAAAAAGACACAGTCAAAACACTAGCTCAAGGCCGAGTGGAGTTTTAGCTTGAGCAACTCACTCATAGGGTATGAGTTTTATTCTATAGTTTATGCTTAAAGTTGAGCTCCAAAGCTCAATGATGAAACTTCAAGCGGAAGCCAAGGTCGAGCAAGGAGATCTCCAATTCAATGAAAATGAAACCTGAGCTTCCATAATACACTACCAATTCAAAATCATCAAAACAAACAACTCCTACCAATCATGTCAAGCCCTAATGAAATTTTGATAGAGTTTTCATCATAGCTAGTGTTTTCCTTATTCTTATTGGTGAATTTGAATAAATATGCCAAGTTCAAGATTGATAAACAGTTTTGAGAATTTGAAATTTGTTGCAAAGCTGAATTCAATATCATTAATGCAAATATCCACATCTTGACAGAGCTTGGAAACCATAATGCCAGCTCACTACCTCATTGCCTAATTTTTTGCATAATGTGCAAGTGGGTAGAATGGTCATGTTGACCCTCTTCCACTTTGCATTTCATAGATTTAGGAATTTATTCCTAAAGTTTAGGTTTTAGATAGTGTAGTTAGAGTGAGTTTTATGTATTTTGGATTTTTATTCAAAATAAATAATTTAAATGCTTGGTTTAAAAATTGTAAAAGGATTTATATCCTTAATATACAACCAACATTTAGGACTTTAGTTTTGGCATAGTGTTTTAGGCTTATATCTTGGCATGTTTTTAGCCCAAATTAGGGCAAATAACAGAGACTTGGATTTGCAGATTTGAGGCTTAGGGTAGTTATAAAACTAATTTTGTTGGTCAGTTTAAGGGGTTGCAGATTTTGGAGAGAAGGGTGAAAGTGATCATATTGCTCCTTGATGTCTTATTGATTATGTTTGTAACCTATTTGTCAGATTTTAGAGGATAATATAGCAGTGGATCTATTTTCTCATATATTTTGGAGTTTTGATTTCAAATCTTGTTTTCATCTTTCTTCATTAGTTCTCATTTCTTTTTGATAGCTAGGAGAAGTGAATGTTTCCATTTCCTCCTCCAGGTGAATAAAATTCAAACCTCATGAATAATATGTATGTCTGTTAACAAATTAAACTATTTTTGGTGTATACCCTAGTAGTTAAGTCTTTTAGCCTATATGTTGATCAGTGATTCAAAGTATGAAGCTTTTGGTGTATGGGTTGGGGTTGTTGTTTTACCTTCCAATCAAAGTCTGATTTCATTTTGGTGTATCACCCCTTTTTCCCTTTCAAATTTTTAAGTTCTTTTCCCCTTTCCCACTAAGTTTTTCTATCAGGAGGTGATATCCCATATCTAATAGGAACTGGCCTAGAATCTAGAGATTCCTTCTTATTAGAGTCCACCCACAACATGAGAAGGTTTCTATTATTAGGATAGAATACTGTTAAGCCCTAATGCCTAAGTTGGGGTGGTATTTCTAAACCTCAACAACTTTTTGCATGCTCGGTGGGACTTTGTGATACATGAATCGAATCCAAACAAGGAGTATTAAAGAATTTGAGTATTTGCAACTGTCTTTCACTATGAGAGGTAGAACTGTCCAAAGTGAGCCAAGATGTCCTAGAGAGCTTTCAGCTCAGCTTGTTCAAAGAGGAAGGAGACCTAGGAGACCAAGAAAGTTAAGATCTGAAAGAAGTTCAACTCCTTCCTCTTACTGCAATGAGTTTCCAAATTTAGGGTAGGAGGTTTTTGAAGATCTTGGAGGTTTCTCAACAACCACCACTCATAAATCAATCACTACTAGCAATTTTTAATACAACACTTCCAACAATGGCAAGAAATATGCCATTTGTACCTTTCAATGATGACAACCCCCTCAGGATTATCAATCACAAAAACATAGCATTGGCTGCATTGAAAGGATTACCATCATTTACTAGACAAGGGAAAACAACTGTTATTGATCATATCAGAGATATTGCATCTCTTTGCAATGTTCATCATGTCACGAAGGAGGATGTAGCTTTGAAGCTGTCAGTTGCATCGCTGAAGGGTAAAGCATTGGAATGGTTCAAAACTCTCCCAATTGCATCTATTGCTACCTGGGATGCATTGGGAGAGAGATTGTCTAAGTTCTTTGAGGAAAATTCTGACAACTTGTCTTTGGTGGAGCAATTAACTACTATCAAAAGGGCTCCACAAGAGGAGATGAGTGATTTTAATCTTCGGTTCCAAAAGACATGGAATAGGATTCTTGCTATGGTAAAACCTTCTACTGAATATGCATTTTTGTATTATTTGAAGAGTTTGAATACTGATATCTCTGTTATGATTCAATCTATGGGAGGAGTTTCTTTACTCCAAGCTTTTAATATTGCTATTAGGGAAAAAAATAGTCTTATTCAGGCTAGGAAAATAACCCGTAGGCCACCTATGCCCTTCTTTCCTAGTATTCAGTCTAATATGCCATTGGCTATCCCACCCACTTCTATTGTTCCATCTTTAAAAGGCTCAGAAGTAGTCCTTACTACTCCTCTAAATGAGTTACAAAGTATTAAGGATAGCCAACAAAAGATATAAAGTTTATTGCAGTCTTTTGGTAATGAAATAGTGACCCTTAAGAGGAATCAAGCACAAGAAAACCCTTTAGCTCAAAATAAGTTTTTTGGTTCCTCATCCCAATTTCATAACCAACTTACATTTTAGGGTAATAAGTAACAATTCTAAGTGAATAACAATGCAAATAAGCAGAATTGGAATCAAAGACCTTATAGACCTTATAATCCTACACCGGTTAACACTGTTAGGGATATAGTTCCTAGCCATAATAACATTGCTACTGAGTGGTGCTTTCCATGCAACCAAGCTCATGATCAGTCAACTTGTTCCAATGGAGTGCTTAATCAAGCTCTTATGGTTCAAAATTTAATAAATTCATAGTAGAGTGTGCCTATTGAAGAGGTCCAACAACAATCAGATTAGAGTATTCTCGATACCAATTTCTTAAATTGGTACAATGAAGAATTTTTTGGCGTGAATGGTGATACACCTATTTCAACAAATACCAGGGCCAAAAAGAGAGCTCTTGAGTCAGAGCAATCAGCTGGTAATGTACTGTATCATCTTAAAATGGAAGCACTTCCATGTTAAGAGCATTTATCCCTCTGAGTAAGTGATTTTGGATCATTTCAAACACCTTGAATGGGTCCCTGACTTTTATCTAGCATTTTCCCCCGATTCTGCTCACTTTCCACTTTCTTTTTGCATTTTCCTAGCACTCCGGACTAAGACCCTGAGATCTATGACCTCAAGGTCAAGGATGACCTTGAGGGGGTCAAGGAAAACCTTGAGGGCAAGGATGACCTCACCCTTGACCTAGGTCAGGGTCGACCTCATCCTTGACCCCATGTTCAAATTTCAAGGTTCCATGATTTCTAGATGTCAAGTTTCAGAAAGTTTTCTTTTCCCACTTCTGGGTCGGCTGTTTTGGTCTTCAAAATGTTAAATCATTAAATTGCATTTAATCTAGGTATATTTCTAGGGTTTAAGATTAATTTGGATTTAATTCTCCAATGTCAACCTCTCTAGATGTTTATGCCCTAGAGATCACTATAAAAGGAAGCCTTTCTCTCTCATTTTCTCAATCAAGTTTTTAAGGTCAAGTTTTGCAACCAAGAAATTTCATGATCAAGGCATCAAGTTTTGAAATCAAGTGCTCAAGATTCTCTTGAGAAATATCAAGAAAGCATCCATTCAAGTCCTCTTCTCCATTCAAGTTCTCCTTTGAAGATCAAGGATTCAAGAATTCAAGCCTTTGAAGGGATTTGGTTCAAGCATTCAAGATTCATCATTCAAACCCTAGATCTATCCATCATGTTGGTGTGATCTTCCTTCAAGATCCATTCATTCTTCCCTCAAGGTGGATTCCAAGCATATAATCATGGAGGTTTTGATTTACATTTGTTAATGTTATGTTCAAGCTTTCATATCAATATACTTGTTTACATTTGAAATACAATTGCATATCTATTGAATTTCATAGCTTTGTTATTAGATCTATTTCTACTACTTGCTAGCATTCTCAATTTCAATTTCATTATTAAGGTTGATTCCAAACTAGGGTTTGACTAAGGAAAACCACCCATCCAAACAAAAAAACCATTTTTCTTGCAAGTATAGGCACAGGACGGTGAATCAGAGCCTAGATCTAGATACCCTTTTCAGAGAACTTCTGAGATCTGCAAACAAAGTCAAAGATGACCTTCAAAATCTTGAGGTATTCCTTGACCTTTTATTTGGGTCAAAGACTACCTGCTTCCAGAAAGACAAAAGTGTTCTAGGTTTTCTCTGTCTTGACATTTCTAGTCCAAAACAAGTTGCAAAATTGCCAAAAACTATACACGGACATCAGAAATCAACATTTTCTAGATCTACCCTATTTTGAGGTTAGCATTTGCCTTTCATTTATTTCAAATTTCAATCATATTATTTTCATAATAGAATATAAGGTTTTATCCTTCATTCATATTCTCCATAGATTGATTCAATTGTGCATTAACCTTTTGGTTGATCAATTTGGATCTCTTCCTTGGGAATTTGGATCTAGTAGTAGATCTTATATTCTCCTTGTTATATCACTCTATTCATTCTACACACATACACTATTTTATTCTATTCATTTTGGTGAACCTGACAAGCTTACCTCTTTCTTTTGTGGAATTAGATGCCCTATTATATTTGAATCTCATTTGAATGCATTTGGATATATCTAGATCTATTTTATATGCATTTCTTTATTTTTTATGATGTTGCACAAGTTGTTCCAAATGTTTTCCAAAACTTTTTGGATTATACAACATCCTCCGCTTACCTTACCATTTCATGGCATTACACCTAGAAAGACTTCATTTAGTGCATGTGATGTTTCTTTGTCCTCTTTTGAATTACCTTATAAGGATATATTAGAGCAAGAAGATGACCTTAATTTATATCTCCATCATATTTCTCTTTATGGAGATGAGTTGAGGATTGATGTTAATTCTTCTTCTAATAAGCTTACTTTATAATATAATTTACCTTCTCTCCACTCTAGGGATCAAGATTTAGTGATTTATGGCGATCCTACAATGTGCTTTATTGATAGGGATGATAATCCTCCTATTTGGGATGAGCCTTTGAATTTGGATGTTGATTAATCTCTTCCTCTTGAAACCATTTTGGATGATCCCTTGGATAAGGACATTGATTTATCCCCTCCTCGAAAGAAGCTTTGATACAAGAGGGTGATTTATTCATATATGATGATGACTCTTTTTTCAAAATACACTCCCCTTATGCATAAATTTTAGTGAATGAAGATGACATTATAGATGCTTTACCTCCATTTGGGATTCCTTCTAGTGACGAGGCATTAGTGAAGAATGATATGAATTCCCTTAATTCTCTCCCTTTTAGTGATGATCTTATGAAGAATCAAGATTTTACCTCATCTCCTCCTAGGATTTATTCTTTGCTTCCTTCTTGTGAATCTATTTGTAGTGTGGAGACAACTAATATGGTTTTTCTAAAACCCTTGTTGATCGTCAAAGGTTGTCCATGCATCATTATCAAAGGTAAACCTATGGAGTCTTTAGAGTCCTTCATTGACCAAGATTATATAGCTCACACATATTGTACAAGGAATAATCCTCAACCCAATTCGGCGGTTTCTACTTCTTTGCCACCTTCTCAACCTATTCTTCCTCCTCCACCCCATCTTCCTAGAAAGTAGTATGATTTGATAAGCCAATTGAAAAATACTCCTACCAAGATTTCTTTATGGGAGCTTCTTCAAAAATCACCTACTTACTATGAATCCTTGCAAAAATCTCTAGAAACTCTTCCTACTCCATCTCCTAATCAAGAGAAATCAATAACTTCTTACAATGCATGCATGCTACCTCGAGTCCTCCTAACATTATTTTCACTCAAAAGGATTTACCTTCTAAAGAGGTTCAGAATCAATATGATGCTCCTATGGTTACTATTTCTATCAATAAAAGTATCATTTGTAGGACCTTGATTGATAATGGATTTGGGCTTAATGTTTGTAGCATGGACATGCTCAGAGCGATTAAAGCTAATCTTTCAACTATTCAACTTGACAACGTTCCTATACATGGCTTTGATAACATTGCTAAGAACACTTCATGCATCATTACCTTACCTATCAAAGTAGGACCAATCATCCTGAATACTCCTCTTCATGTTATGCCTAGACCTCTCAATTATAACCTTCTTTTAGGTATACCTTGGTTGTATGAGATGCATGCTATTTCTTCCACCCTTCACCGTAAAGTCAAGTTTATACATAGCAACAAGATGTATTCACTTCATGCAAATGATGTGCCTAATCCTTGTTTGAATATTCAAACCCACACTACTCCTATTTCTAATAGTAATCCTTCTTCCTCTAATTCTCTTCCTGGCAATGATTGGGGAACCTTGGATTTTACTCCTACCTTTGTTGGAGAGTATAAAGTTAATGATCTTGATTTTATGAAGCAAAAAAGAGAGTTTGAACAATGATTTTTTTCTTCTACTTCTAATACCCTTCATAATAAATTTTTTATTGCTTCTACCCATAATGAATCTGTCAAACCCACTAAGGATGATATTGTGACTACTGAGGTTCCATTGACTCCTTATGATATGGCTTCTTGTTATGGTCTTGGTTATCATTTCCTAGTTAAACAAGGATTTAATGGTCAAGGATATGGTAAGCATAAATAGGGAATTCAAATGCCCTTATAGACTAGGGGGCATGAGAATTCTTATGGATTGGGATTTAGTCCTCAACAACAAATCAATGTTAACAACATCTCAAATAACACTTCAAGAAATGATGAACCTGTGAAGGAATTTTACCAAGAAGTACTTTTGCCTAAACTCCTTCATTCTAAGATGATTACTAGACCTAAACACAAAAAAAATTTAGTCCAAACATGAAGACTCTTCCTTTTTGTTTATATCATAGATTTCATGATCACTCTAATAATGAATTTCAAGCTTTACATTATAAGATTAGGTAGCTCATTGATAGTAAGGTTATTTATATTCATGTGGCAATGAGTTGTATTTCAATCCTGTTTTCTCTAAATAACATTTATGTTCCTATTATAGAGCTCCACATTATGTAAAAAATGTTAGCCTAATTCTTGGGGCTCATTGTCTTGCATAGTGTTGTGAATGATATAATAGGTCCTCTTCCATCTTTGTTCCTATGCTTGGGGGGCAAGGATTCCATCTCCTTCTTTTTTGTCTTTCTGAGATTTACCTCCTTCCTTGGTTAAGCAATATCTATCTATTATGTGATAAAAAATCATACATGAATATTTTGGTTTGCATTGAGGATCTTTGTCCTTGATCACAACCTCTTTCGTTGTTTGACATTTCATTTCCATGGTTGATATATCTCTCACCTTGGAAGCTAAATAGTGTTCTATCCCTCACAAGGATTACTTTTTCACTTCTTGTATGATATCTCTTTGCATTCATCCCTTCCATGGCCTCATAGTAGATGTGACCTTCTTAGCTTGGACTGGGTGTTGTCTATGGGTATTGTTTTGATGTTGAAGAAGGCTTTATCCTTGGTCTTTTCTTTCCTTAAAGCATCAAAATAGTATGTTTTTTCCATCTTAAGGAGGGGGGCATATATACGGCCTCCCTCATTTTATATGATGCATTTTTGTTCTAACCTTTTGTTTTGCAACATGCTAAATCTCAGAAGGTAATACACATAAGTTTCTAAATCCTGAGGAGACATGCATTTCCAATTTCAAATATAATAAATCTTGGAAGGTAACACACATAAGTTGCTAAATCCTAAAAAGACATGCATTTATATGCTAAATCTTCCAAAGGTAATGCACATAAGTTGCTAAATCCCAAGGAGACATGCATTTCATATTCATAGTGATACAAGAAGGTGGATCTATGGGTATTCCAGAAGTCATCAGAAGAAACATTACAATTGCAAGAAAATTTTATTGGTGAACTATCAGGCTCTCCCTCCAGGGTCATTCATGGTAAGGTGGGCATCTTACTGGGCAAGGTAATCACTTTCTCCTTTCTCTCTTTTTGCTTTCATGCTAGTAGGACTAGATCATGAAGCTATGTTATTTATAGTGTTTCTCTTGTCTTTCTTATGTAATCATTTATTATTTTATGATAGCTTTCCAAATATGATATTAATATAGGAAATATTTCTGAGCAAGGTTTCCTTTACTCGTTGATTTGGGTTTGTTTTAGTACTAACCCCTATTCTTTTGGTTTTCTCTTTTTGCACCCTCATGCATGTATGTTGAGGTATAATCCTTAGCCTAGGGGATTTTTTCCTTAGCTAAGTGTTATTTTATCTCATTGTGAATCCATTTGGATCTCATCTTTCTTCTCCTTTACCAAGAGTTTACATCAAGTCCATACTCTTGCTAAAGTGGGGGCTTAATCTATCATCTTAAAATAGAATAACTTCCATGTTAAGAGCATTTAGCCCTCTGAGTAAGTGATTTGGGATCATGTCAAACACCTTGAATGGGTCCCCGGCTTTGATCTGGCATTTTCCCTTGATTCTGCTCCCTTTTCCACTTTCTTTTTGCATTTTCCTAGCACTCTTGACTAAGACCCTAAGATCTGTGACCTCAAGGTCAAGGATGACCTTGAGGGGGTCAAGGATGACCTCTTCCATGACCTAGGTCATGTTTGACCTCATCCTTGACGTTGAGTTCAAATTTCAAGGTCCCATGATTTTCGGATATCGGGTTTCGAAAAGTTTTGTTTTCCCACTTCTGGATCGACTATTTTGGTCTCCGAAATGGTAAATCCTTAAATTAATTTTAATATAGGTATATTTATATGGTTTACAATTAATTGGGATTTAATTCTCCAATGTCGGCCTCTCTAGAAGTTTATGCCCTAGATCACTATAAAAGGAAGCCTTCCTCTCTCATTTTCTAAATCAAATTTTTGAGATCAAGTTTTGCAACCAAGAAATTTCATGATCAAGGCATCAAGTTTTGAAATCAAGTGCTCAAGATTCTCTCAAGAAAGATCAAGCAAGAATCCATTCAAGTCCTCTTCTCCATTCAAGTTCTCCTTTGAAGATCAAGGATTCAAGCATTCAAGCCTTTGAAGGGAATTGGTTCAAGCCTTCAAGATTCATCATTCAAACCCTAGATCTATCCATCATGGTGGTGTGATCTTCCTTCAAGATTCATTCATTCTTCCCTCAAGGTGGATTCCAAGAATATAATCATGGAGGTTTTGATTTACATTTGTTAATGTTATGTTCAATCTTTCATATCAATATACTTGTTTACATTTGAAATATAATTGCATATCTATTAAATTTCATAGCTTCATTATTAGATCTATTTCTTCTACTTGCTAGCGTTCTCAATTTCAATTTCATTATTAAGGTGGATTCCAAACTAGGGTTTGACTAAGGCAAACCCCCTATCCAAACAACAAAACCATTTTTCTTGTAGGTACAGGTATAGGACAGCGAATCAGAGCTTAGATCTAGATACCCTTTTTAGTGAGCTTCTGAGATCTACAAACAAAGTCAAAGACAACCTTCAAAATCCTGAGGTAGTCCTTGACCTTTTATCTGGGTCAAAGACTACCTACTTCTAGAAAGGCAAAAGCTTTCTGGGTTTTCTTTGTCTCAGCATTTCCAGTCTGAAATAGATTGCAGAATTGCCCAAAACTGTACATAGACATCATAAATCAACATTTTCTAGATCTTCCCTATTTTGAGGTTTTTATTTTCCTTTCATTTATTTCAAATTTCAAGCATATTCTTTTCATAATAGAATATAAGGTTTTCTCCTTCATTCATATTCTCCATAGATTGATTCAATTATGCACTAACCTTTTGGTTGATCAATTTGGATCTCTCCCTTGGGAATTTGGATTTTGTAGTAGATCTTATATTCCCCTTGTTATATCACTCTATTCATTCTACACACATACACTATTTTATTCTATTCATGTACCTTCTATGCAAATTTCAATTTTAAAGAATCTCTCTTCTTCATCTAATCAAAAGAATGTTGATCAAATTTCTCCTAAATCTCCACAAAAGGTATTATTTTCTATTCCTTATAACATTTTTGATAGTATGAAGAAAATGAATGTAACTTTGTCTATGTGGGAAACTTTAGCTATTCCAGGACAGGAAGAAATTTTAAAGGAAGGGCTATCCATGTTGATATCTAGGTCACAACAAGTTGTACAACAGCCTCCTAGAATGGTTATGGCTAATTTAGAGCCTTCTAAAGTTTAGGAAAAAATAGCTAAAGAAGAAAAGAAGCTTGCTAAAGTGTAGGAATCATTAGTACAAGAGAACAAAATGACTATAGATATAAAGTAATCAGTAGTGACAGTTGATAAAAATCTAAAAAATGTGAAAATGACAATAGAAAATGAAGGTAAGAAACTTGAAAATAATAAGGCTCCTCCTTTTTATGTTTCATTGATTATAGGAAACAAATTAGTGCATAATTATATGGTAGACAGTGGTGCAACCATCACTGTCATGCCTAAGAAGATAGCTGATTTGTTGGATTTAAAGTATGAACCTCTTAAGAAAGGAGTGGTCCAGCTTAATGGTACTTTAGTAAAGACCTTAGGGGTTATTAAAAATGCAAGCTTGACCTTACACTCATGTCCAAACTTCTTGATTCCTCAAGATAGTTTTGTCATAGATCTGCCATCGTATTTTGCCATGTGTTTGTCTGGAGACTTTACAGCCAAAATAGATGGTTATTTCTCATCAGATTAGTCTCACCTATATTTTAGAATTAGATATGGTACTAAGGTAACCATAAAATTAGAGCTATTAGCCAAAGATCACATTTAGCCTTATAATTTGAGCCGTATTAATGCAAGTTGTGTGATTATGGATTCAAATGAGATTAAGGATTATTCAGCTTATAACACATAGACTGAGGAGTATCTTGATATTGTTTTGGATGAATGGGCCACTAGAAATGATTAGAATGATGATATGTTTGATGCTAGTTTTGGTAACTATATGATTTTAGAATCTGATGTAATTTTGCCTAATCTAATAAAAGATCAAGATTCTAAATCTGAATTGTCTAATCAGCTATGGGATTTATATTTTGATGGATCTAGGAATAAAGATGGTGTTTGTGTAGGGGTTATGTTAGTTTCACCTAATGGTGATAAATTTTATGTTGCATACAAATTATCTTTTCCATGTTCTAACAACGTGACTGAATATGAAAGTCTAATTTAGGGTCTCAAATTTAGTTCTAGTAAGGAAAAAGAATGGAGAGATAAGACTTTGTGTAGATTTTAGAGACCTTAATATGGAATCTCTGAAGGATAGACACCCTCTTCCTTCCATGCAAAAATTTTTGCAATGTGTCTCAGGTTTAGAGAGATTCTCACTCTTAGATGGGTATTCTAGTTACAACCAGATTTTAGTTAAAGAGTCTGATCAATTCAAAACAACCTTCACAACTAAATGGGGTACATTGGATTACAAAAGAATGACATTTGGATTATCAAATGTAGGATCTACATTCAAGAAAGAAATGGATATGGCTTTCACAAATTTGATGTATAAGTTTGTTCTAGTATACTTAGATGATGTCACAATTTACATCAAGGTTGCAAACCAGCACATAGATCATCTGAGACAAGTGCTACAGAGATGTAGAGAGTTTGGAATCTCTCTTAATCCAAAGAAGTCTATTTTTGTAGTTCATGAGGGTAAACTTTTAGGGTACCAAGTGTCTAAAGAAGGTACAACTATTAATCCTAAAAGGATTCATGCAATTCTGGAAGTGTCATTTCCAAAACATAAGAAAGGATTGCAGAGTTTTTTTGGGAGGATAAATTTTGTTAGATGCTTCATCCCTGATATTGCAAATTTGTTAAAACCTTTGACTGTTATGTTGAAGAAAGATGTACCTTTTAGTTGGACTGATGAGGGAAAGAAAAGTTTTGAACATATTAAGTAGGCTTTCTCATCAGCCCCTACTTTGACTAATCTAGATTTCTCTAAGGATTTTATTTTATATGCTTATGGTGGTTTTGACACTATTTTAGCAATGCTGGTGCAAAGGAATGAAGATAAACAGAAGCAACCAGTTTCATTTTTCAGCAAAGCTATGGATGATTATGAGAAAAGGTATAGTTTTGTTGAAAAATATGTATTAGTTGTTATTAAATCTTTGAAAAAGTTTAAGCATTTGGTTACTAGAAATAAAGTATATCTGATGGTTGCACATCCTAACATTAAGAAGTTCTTTTTAAACAATGATTTCAATGAAAAGAGAGTTGGTTGGATAACAAGAGTTATGGAATATGATGTGAAAATTCATGTAACCAAGCTGGTCAGAGGCAAAGGTCTATGTGCTTAGATGGAAAAAGAAGAAGGTTGAAGCCACTGAAGAGGTTGCCTTACTCTAAGGTAATACTATGTTGATTAATGATTCAACATCTTGGTTATCAGATATGATCAGATTTCTACAAACTGGACAATGTCCAATAAATCTTGATAAAGCTAAAAGAAGGTACTACAGGTTATAATCTATTCCTAATGTCCTTATTGATGGTATTCTTTATAGGAAGGATTTTTCTAGTCTGCTTCTTAAGTGCATTGATTATGTTGATCAAAATAAGATTTTCTCAAAAATTCATGATGGATCTTGTGGAGGGCATTTCAGTCCTAAAACTATAGCTTGGAAAATTTTAAGAGCTGGCTATTATTGGCCACATTTATTCAAAGATGCTCATTCTTGGGCAAGAAAATGTAAAAAATGTCCTCTATTTGTAGGAAATCAAAATCTAGTAGCATTGCCATTAAAGCCAATCATTGTGGATCAACCATTTAATAAGTGGGGAGTGGACTTTATAGGTCCAATAAATCCTAATTTAAGTGCAGGTCATAAATGGATTTTGACTGCTACAGACTATTTTACTAGATGGACTGAGGCCATTGCATTGAAGGAGTCTAGTAGATCTGTTGTGTTGAAATTTTATGAAGATATTATAACAGGGATTGGTGTTCCTCAATCAATTATTTCAGATAATGCTTTAGCTTTTGTTGGTTCAGCTATAACAGAATGGGCTATAAAAAATGACATTTATCTAAATACTTCTTCTAACTATTACCCTCAGGGTAATGGTCTTGCAGAATCTGCTAATAAAAACCTGATTAGGATTATAAAAAATACTTTGCATGAAAATAAAAGAGATTGGTATTCTAAATTAAAGGCATCCTTATGGATGGATAGAATCACACCTAAACAGGTTATTATAAATTCACCCTATGTTTTGGTTTATGGTAAAGAGGCAAGATTGCTAGTTTCTGTAGAGTTTCCAGCTTTATAGCTAGCTGATCAAATGATGATGTTTGAATAGGAAGATCCTCTTAAGCTGAGGTATGCTGAATTGCTACAGCTTGAAGAAGAAAGGAGAAAAGTATTGAAAATTATGGAGTTGAGACAAGAGAAAATTAAAAGGTCTTTTGACAAGAAAGCTATACCAAGAGATTTCAAGGAGGGTGATTTAGTACTCAAATGGGATGTGTTGAAGAGCAAACCAGGCCAACATAATAAATTTGACAATTTTTGGTCAGGCCCTTTTGTTATCACAACTTGCAAATAAAATAATGTTTTTCAGTTGTCTACAACTAATGGAGAAGTTCTGCAGATTCTAGGTAATGTAATCCACCTCAAGCTTTGCTTTGAGGGATATGTTTGGTCTAGTTTTTAATTTCAATAAGTGTTGTCCAAGCACTAGGTCTTTACATTGCATGAGTCTAGATTAGATGCATTTTCTTTTCAATAATGGTTGCATTCAATTTTATGGTTTTCTGACCCCATTGCCTAATGATAAGGTCTCTAGGTCATGTCTAGCAGGCAGACATCCAACAAAAGTCACCAAAAGTGTTACCCAAAATTACAGCATATAGAAGAATAAACAAAAAAAGGAAAAGAGTGCTTCTAGGGTCCAATTAATACTATCTTTCAGGTTTTATTGATTAATTTTTTCATTCTTGCATTCATTATCAAATTTCATTATTGTACTATAAGTATTGATCACATCTCAAATTTCAAATTCATTACTGATCATTACATTGTGCATTCAAACTCAATGTAGTATACGAATGTCTTCTCATATTTCATATTTCATGTTAATCAAAGAGTGCATTTGTAGAATAGAAAGTGTGATAAAAGTATGGAGTGGGGGTCCCATGCATTGCCTTATCATCTATTTTTTGTCAGTTGGTTGTCTGTCAGGCCCTATGTCTTCTTGTCCAAGTCTTCATCTTCACTAGGTTTTTAGGGTTTTTACCTGCATCATGAGAGAGAAAATGGTGTTAGATCCAACTGGATCTAAGGAATGCATGAAATAAAAACAACATACAGTCACAATCAAATCTTCAATGCTACATACCTATCTGGTAAATTCAATGCAATAAGGAAATGTGCATCCACACTCACTGAAAGATAGTATTAAAGGGACTTGTTTTTAAAAAACATGAAACCTTTTTCTATTAATGGTCATTGTGATGTATGTTGTCCTTTTTGAAGCCATATATCTGAATGAAAGGGACTTAGTGTTTCTAACTGAGAAACCTTTTTCATAAATAGAAGGACCTTGGTAGATTAGTGAACATAACGATTTGAATTTTTATTCACAAGTGTCATTCCTTTTGGAATTTTCTTAAATTGAATTGTTTACTATATTCACTAATCTAACAATTTTATAGTGTTTTTGTTTGAAAAGCTTAACAGAATATATTTTAGTGCTCAAAGTTGACTGGTTTTGATATCACAGTCAAAAAAAGAAGATGTAGTACAATTTGCCTTGCAAGATGCTACAACAAAGTGCCAAATTGTTACAAAACAATCATGTTCAAATGCCAAGATACAACTACATAATCACTAGTATTGCATATTTTAAAGTACCATGTTCAATAGTATTATTGAATCTAAAATGCCTTATTAGTGAATTCACTGTTATTTACTATTGTTGTTGATTAACAAAAAAGAAATGCTACAAAATTGAGCTTAAAAAGTTATAAAAATGTTATCAGTATGTATTTAATGGATGTCATGAGCCCATGCTCAAACTTCATTGAATTTCATTTTGATGTCTTTGGATGTCACGAACCCGTGCTCGAACTTCATTGATAGTAAACAAACATTTTTTATCTTTTTGCATTTCTTGTGTCAAAAGTTCATATTCAGCATCAAACAAGAGGAGAGACTGTGTTTATACATGGTAATATGTATGAATGAATTTAAAAATGTTCACTATTTTCAATGATTGAATTCAAAAATTAAAATGACTATTCTTTTTTATTAGTTAAAATAGAAAGGAAATTAAAATTACCGGTGGAATAATGTAACAATAACTATGCTTTTTAGAGCACTAAGACAGTGAGCTTTTAAAACCTTATGTGTTTATCAGTGGAGTTGTGAGCACCTTTTTAAGAATGACTGATGCTTATGGGTACAGTGTTGCATAGTATTAAAATAGTGCAAGCAAAAGAAAATGACTGGTATTGAAAAGGTTAAAAACATGTCCACTATTTTTACAACAGTGAAGCCTTATGGCTCTTTTTAGCCAGGTCATATTGATTAGAACAAACTGACTGAATATTGAAATAGTGAATATGACTATGCTAGCATCAAATATAGCAGAATTTAAAATGGTGAATATGAGGGTTCAAGCAGTGAACAAATATATACAAGACAGTCAAATCATGGAGTTTATTTGTTTATAGCTCGAGCCATGAATTTCATTTGTTTACCAGTGGAGCTATTAGCAATAGTACAAGACTGGTAAAATGATTGGTATACTTTTAGTTATTACCAAATGACAGTGCAAAAAACTTCATTCACGGGCTAGTTGTCAAAGTGGGTTTTAATTTTGTATTGTCAAATTATTTTTAATAGTGGCTTGAAGTTTTAACTATTTTTCTCAAATATCTTCATGTGTTTCAATAAAATAAGAAAGAAAAGATGTAAAAGAAGATTTATTCAAGCTACAACAAAAGTACAAAATTGAGCAATGATTGAGTTTAGTGAAGAATAACAACAAAACCCTATTTCAAGATAAATGAAGGGTTAAAGATATGACATATGTTCATGCTTCATGTCATGGAACATTTTCTTGGAGATCAAGTTTCAGTCAGCTTGGCACAGTCCAAAGCTGTGACTGAAAGATGCAATCCTTAGCCGAGTTAACATTTCCTCATCTCTCAGTCATAGCTTAGGCTAAGCTAAGTCGACTGGAGAGAAACCCATAAATCATGCACTTGTAAGATGTAAAAGATCCACATCAAAAAGGTGGAAAATAATCAATTTTCATGCACGGGTTTTATTAGTTCAAAGAAATCATGCAATACTTACCAAATCATAGCTAAAGAGAAGTCATAGTGAGCTCGAGTCCTCATAGACACCACTAAGATCATAACAAGTTTCATGCTAATCAAAGCTCAATGATGAAACTATGAAACATGCCAAGCTCAAGCTCGAGGTTGAGATTCAAATGTAAAACCCACAGGTCATGAGTTTCTAGGAGACTCACAGTTCTAACTCTAAGTCAAGAAGGAAAACTCACAATCAAATACACATAGGTCGTAAGTATCAGTTCCAACCCCGAACACAAGCTAAGCATTAGCTTCTAAGCCAAGGAGGAAAAATACACAGTCAAAACACCAGCTCAAGGCCGAGTGGAGTTTTAGCTTGAGCACATCACTCATGGGCTATGAGTTTTATTCTACAGTTTAATCTTAAAGATGAGCTCCAAAGCTCGATGATAAAACTTCAAGAACAAGCCAAGGTCGAGCAAGGAGATCTCCTATTCAATGAAAATGAAACTTGAGCTTCCATAATACACTACTAGTTCAAAGTCATCAAAACAAAGATCTTCTTGCCAGTCATGTTGAGCCCTAATGAAATTTTGATGGAGTTTTCCTCACAGCTAGGGTTTTCCCTATTCTTCTTGGTGAAGCTAAATAAAGATGCCAAGTTTGAGATTGATAAACAGTTTTGAGAATTTGAAATCCATTGCAGAGCTGAATTGAATACCATTAATGCAAATATCCACATCTTGACAAAGCTTGGAAACTATAATGCCAGCTCACTACCTCATTGCCTAAATTTTTGCATAATGTGCAAGTGGGTAGGGTGGTCATGTCGACCCTCTTCCACTTTGTATTTCATAGATTTAGGAATTTATTCCTAAAGTTTAGGTTTTAGGTAGTGTAGTTAGAGTGAGTTTTATGTATTTTGGTTTTTTATTCAAAATAAATAATTTAAATGCTTGGTTTAAAAATTGTAAAAGGATTTATATCCTTAATATACAACCAACATTTATGACTTTAGTTTTGGCATAGTTTTTTAGGCTTCTATCTCGGCATATTTATAGGCCAAATTAGGGAAAATAAAAGGACTTGGATTTGTAGATTTGAGGCTTAGGGTAGTTATAAAACTAGTTTTGTTGGTCAGTTTAAGGGGTTGCAGATTTTGGAGAGAAGGCTGAAAGTGAGCATATTTCTCCTTGATGTCTTATTGGTTATGTTTGTAACCTATTTTTTAGATTTTGGAGGATAATATAGCAATGGATCTATTTTCTCATATATTTTGGAGTTTTGATTTCAAATCTTGTTTTCATCTTTCTTCATTAGTGTTTATCTCATTTTGATAGCTAGGGGAAGTGAATGTTTGCAGTTCCTCCTCTAGGTGAACAAAATTCAAATGTCATGAATAATATGTATGTCTGTTAATGGATAAAACTATTTGTGGTGTATACCCTAGTAGTTAAGTCTTTTAGCCTATATGTTGTTCAGTGATTCAATGTATCAATCTTTTGGTGTATGAGTTGGGGTTGTTGTTTTACCTTCCAATCAAACTCTGATTTCATTTTGGTGTATCACCCCTTTTTCCCTTTCAATTTTATAAGTTCTTTTCCCCTTTTCACACTAAGTTTTTCTATCAGAAGGTGATATCCCATATCTAATAGCAACCGGCCTAGAATTCAGAGATTCCTTCTTAATCAGAGTGCACCCACAACTCAAGAAGGTTTCCATTGTTAGGATAGAATACTGTTAAGCCCTAATGCCTAAGTTGGGGTGGTATTTCTAAACCTCAACAATTATATCATCAATAAAAATTTCAACAATCAAAATATTGTCATTAGATTCTCCTTTCATATACAAATTGCTATTTTCACTTGTCCTCACAAATCCAATACTAATAAGATAAGCATGTAATCTTTCATACCATTCTCTTGGTGCTTGCTTCAGTCCATACAATGCTTTGTGTAGTCTACATACCATGTTCTTCTGATTTGGATCAATAAAACCTTCAGATTGTTCTATGTAGACCTCTTCCTCAAGAATTCCATTCAGAGATTCTAATTTCACATCCATTTGATATACTTTGAATCCCTTATGTGCAGCATATGCAAGTAATATTCAAACTCTTTCAAGTCTTTCTACTGGTGCAAAAGTTTCACCATAGTGAATTCCTTCTTCTTGTGCATATCCCTTATATACAAGTCTTGCTTTATTTCTAGTGACTTCACCATTCTCATTCAACTTGTTTCTAAAAATATACTTAGTACCTATTACATTTTTATCACTCGGTCTCGGTACCAATGTCCATGTTTTCTTCTTCTCAATTTTCTCAATTTCTTCATTCATTGCCTTAATCCATTCATCATTATCAAGTGCATCTCTAACATTCTTAGACTCAAATTCACAAATTAAGCATATGTTCTATCTTAACTCACTTCATGTCATCATGCTAGCTTGCTTGTCTCCAATGATTTGGTTTTGTGGATGGTGTCTTGTAACAAATATTTCCATCACTTGTTCTCTTATTCGCTCATGATTCAATTTAGGTTCATTTTGTTCCTCGGTAGCTTCTTCCTAGTTCTTGTTTTGCATTTGCTGGATCTCAGTAGCATTTTCCTATTGCTCAGTAGACTCAGCCTATGGCGTCAGAAGATAGTCTAGATGCTCAATATATGTAAACCTACCATAGTCTTCTAGTTCCTTCATGCTTTCTGCATCATTCTTTTCAGCAAACTCATCAACTTTTATATTAGCACTTTCAGCCATTTTTTTAGTATCCTTGTAGAAACATTTGTATTCTTCTCTCTTAGTAGAATATCCTAAAAATATTCTGTCATCACCTTTAGAGTCAAATTTACCATTTCTATCATCTTTCAAAATGTAACATCTACTTCAAATTTTTTTGAAATAACTTACATTCGGTGTGTCTCCAAACCATAACTCATAAGGTGTCTTATTTGTGTCTTTCTTCAGTTGAAATTGGTTTAAGGTGTATACAAAAATACTAACAGCTTCTCTCCAGTACATTTTCTCAACATTTTTCTCAATCTTCAAAGTTCAGGCACAATAAACTATAGATCGGTTCCTTCTTTCTGCAATACCATTCTGATGTGGTGTCCTCGGTGCAGAAACTTGTCTTTTGATTCCATGCTCATTACAAAAGTTAGTGAATTCATCAGAGATAAACTCACCTCCTCTATCAGATCTTAAGAATTTTAAACCTTTCTCAGTTTCCCTTTCAACTTTATCTTTATACCACTTAAACAATTTGAAAGCTTCAAATTTTCCTTTTAGAAACATAACTGTCATCATCCTAGAGTAGTCATCAAAAAATAAAATGAAATATTTGTCACCATAATAGCTTTGAGTTCTCATAGGACCACATAAGTCGGTATGTACCAACTCCAAAATACTTTTAGAAGAATATTCTTTTCTTTTAAAACTATATTTAGTCATTTTTCCTTTCTGACATTGATTACACATAACATGGTCATGCCTAGTTAGACTTAGTAAACCTCTAACTCTTCTCTTCTTACTGACCTTAACCATATTATCAAAGTTCACATGACATGGTCTCTTATGCCACAACCATACATCTTCATTCTTAGCCAATAAACAAGAAGTTTCAACATTGTCAAGATAGAATAGATTACCTTTGGATTGTCCACCAGTACCTACCAACTTTCTAGTTTCATCATATATTTTCACCTTCTTACTTACAAATGTAACTCGATGACCTAAATTGTTTAGTTGTGCTACACTCAATAGATTATAGTTAAGTCCTTTCACCCAATATGCATTATCACATCTAATCTTATCATTCAACAAGATAGATCCTTTTCCTTTCACTTGACAAGGTGTATCATTTCCCATTTTAACCAATCCTCCAATATAGTGTTCAAGGTATTCAAATTTTTCTTCATCACTAGCCATATGATGTGTACAACCACTATCAATAATCCATGTATCATTCTTGATAACTTTAGATATAAGCATTTTTTTGACATACCTTTCTTCTTCTTTTGAATCATCCTTCATTGTAATAAATACCACTTCTATTTCATCATCAGTGTTAGTTTCGGTGTCATTATCATTATCTCCAAAAAGGTAACATGCATTCTTTTCTTTGTCTTTGTAGTATCGATTATTTCTTTTGTCAAAATGTCATTTTCCTTTGTTATCTCTTCTACCAAACTTTCCATCACTAGATCGTTCATTATTTTTATCTTCTTCTTTCCTATTAGGACATCTAGTAATAATATGGCCAATCTCTTTACAATTAAAACAAGATAAAGGCAACTTTCATTTATACCTTCCTTTACCTTTCTGCATTCTTCTAGCCTTAAGTGCTTCAATCTTATCAAGCTCATATTGACTGTCACTGCCACTTTCATTCTTTATGTTATGCTTACTGATAGACTTACCAATCTTCAAGGATGACATAAAACTAGACTTAACACTCAGGACAATACTATTGTCATAGTTATTTAGCTCAAAAGTATTCATCTTACCAATTAGACTATCAAGTGTAAGAGTACTACCAAGTGCAGATCTCATTTCATGAATAGCATAGATTCTAATAGCATAGACAAGAAGAAAGGTTCTCAGTATTTTAATTACCATAGTATCTTTAGAAATAATACCTCCCAATCCTTAGATAGCATTGATCACCTCTTTGATTCAGTTAGAGTATTGTGTGATGTTCTCACCTTCTTTCATCTTCATATCATCAAATCTACCTCTTAGGATTTCAGCTCTAGCTCTCATTATATTTACATCACCAACATGAACTAGTGTAAGTTTATCCCACATTTCTTTCGATGTAGTGCATGCTTTGACATCTTCAAATTCTGCATCAATTAGAGCAATCAAAAATCTCTATCATAGTAATATTGTGTTCATGTATGTATCTCAACTAGTCAGCTTTCAAAGGTCTAATGGTCAGTTTTAAGTAGCCATGGTTTAGGAGATGAAGATAAGATTCTCCAATTCTAGATATGTGCATCCTCATCCTTCTTTTCCATGTCATGAAGTTATCTTTGTTCATCTTAGGTACTTCCCTTTTATACATCTTGTGATCTTTTTCTCAAGTCCTTGAAACTTTCCTCCAAGCAACCATTGGGCTCTAATACCAATTGTTAGATAAGTGAGAGGGGGGGTGAATTAGTTAAATCAGTTATCCTAGAGTCCCAAACTCTCAGATGTACTTTTTCACATTTATTCAACAACTCAAAGAGCTTAGTAAGATAAAATATCTATCTTTCTAATCATTTACCAAATACTAGTAATTATCCAAAACTATCTTTATCAATTAATCAAACAAGCAACATGTAAAGTATGATAGAAAAAAAATCATAAAAATAACACATAACACAATGATTTAACGTGGAAACCCTGCGAAGGGAAATACCACCTGGGACCGATAACCCAAAATATTTCACTCTTCTAAAGTGAGCTCGGTTAGAAGCCAACCCTGTTAAAGGTTACAATGAACACTGTCACATGTGACTTGGTTATAGGATTTACCACTAATAGTTAAATTTTGACCAGAATTCACTATGGGGTCAACAAGAAAACCTTCATACATTCAATGAATGTCATAGTAGAATATAAGATTGTTAAGTCCACTCGGTTAAAATATTTTTCTGTAACAATGGTTAAACTAATATAGTTCTGATTTGATTCAAATACAACTCAATTTAAAAATATTTAGATCTATGATAAGCTCATAAAATGCATATGATCAATAATCAATTCCCTTCCTTATATCCTTCAACTTACTTCACTCAGTGTATATATCTCTAATGCTCAGTTATGTTTGGAGTTCTACTCATTTCTATCTATAACTAGTTTGATCAGGTATGCATGAAAATGTCTTCACACAAAATCTCGTAGTCTCTATTTCATCTAGCATTGTTCATCAATAAACTCATGTATCTTATATAGACATGTAAACCATTATCATATCAGCCATTAGATTTTTCCTGTTATTCATCATCATCCATTTTTCCACTTAAACCTTGCTCGAAAAATGTGTCAATAACACGTTTCAATCTCTTCCCTTAGATCATTTATGAATTTTTTCAGTCATGGATCTTATAACAAACTTCATCTGTTACCTCAAAATTATAATCAATTTCTAGCTCATAAATTTTAGTTAGTTGTTATAGCATTTAATGTTTTCATCCATACTTGGTTAATATCTAATGCGTCAATGATAACTAACTTGTTTATTACTATCACTCGATATACACAAGACTGACTCATTGTATACATAAATCTTCAATTACAGACCACATTAACTTGTTGAATTCTAATCTCTTCTTCATAATAGAATAATGTAACATGCTCAAGTCAATGATATAATGTCATAGACTCATCAATAAGTTACCCAATGTATACCTTATCCTTATCTATCATATCCATCTTCTCCTTATGTATATATCTCATTTCTTCACCATTTCTTCCTTCTATAGATGTTCATATGTTTGTAACTATCATGATAAGTATACTCAAGACTAGTTGACATCAATGACAACATATTGACTGATTTAATCATCTTACAAATCACTTTAATAGTTTGGTGATCTCTAATCACTGTTCCTTCAGCTCATCAAGATATTCAATCAATTGTAGATCATTAGAACATGACATCATGCAAAGAAATAGGAATAAATGTGGCAACTTAAAATCTTTTTAATCCATCAAAATTAGATGGGTAGATTTCCCCTTCGATGAAAAAGACTATGTGGATTTGGCCTCTACATCTCACACTCAACAATGGGTTCTCAAACAAGGGCAATGGATAGATTTGGCCTTCGATAAACAACCCACTTTAGCCTATTTTTATAAAATTATTTCTCAACAGAAGCATGGTAATGGTCATTGGGTTTTTCCACCTAGGGCTCCTATTTTTGAAGGACTACTTGGTCCTCCTCCAGATCACCAGAAGCTAGGGTTCTCAGATTTTCAAATCCACAGTATTAATTTTCATCAATCTGGTCGAGGATGACATCGACTTAATCATACTCAACCCCATTCGATATTTGCGATGATACTCCACCTATGTCTCCTCCTCCTTTATCGGTTGTTGCTAATTTTGTGAAGATGCATGATTTTTCTGACAATCTGAGGGCTCCTTTCAATCCCAAATAACTTCCACAAGGTTCAAAACCTCTAAAAGGTTCAAATATTTCCCATTCTAATAAAGACCATGATTGTGTTCATGGTGCGACTATTCCAAATATTCATTTTGACAAGATTATATTTCTAGACCATATGATTCAATCCACTATTGATTTTTTATGGGTTTGAGCCCTAATTGGTAAGATCCACTCCCTTGTTTCTTTTTTGAATTTCTTAGCTTGGGAAAAACATTGATGGGTTGGTTTGATGGATCTCTTCCTCATAGAGAAAGAATCTTGATTTTTTGTTGCTATCTTTCAGGATCAAGTATTTATAGGGGTTTAGTGCACAAATTCAAAGGGTGGTTCTGTAAGGGGGTTGGCATCTCTACTCTCTCTTGGGTTCCACATTCTGATGCTAATTTTTCTCCTATGTTGTTTATGCCATTTTGGATCTCTTTGCCTAGATTGCCTCTAGAATATTGGGACCCATATATTTTTGAGGTTTTAGCTAACAAATTGGGTATTTTTCTTCATCATGATCTTATCCCTTTTAAAATTTCCCATTTGTTGGTTGTGGTTTATGTACTAGTTAGCCTATCCAAACCACTTCCCTCAATCCATTTCAATTTTCTCCAAGTACTATAATTGGGTTCAGTCTATTGACATTGTGGATCCAAAAATAATAGATATTCATTCAAATATGTTAGGACATTTTGATTGTCAATGTCAAGGCTCTTCTAGGACAACTATTAAAGTTTGTGCAAATCGTTCATTTGATTTTTGTGATTTCCCTCTTTTCGGCAAACCCTCAATGGTAGCCCACTCTCCCATGATTAATAACTCATGTGTTGATATTAATGCTTGCACACTTTTTAGATCTAACCACAATAGTCATAATGTTGTTGTTATTGAATCCAACTCTCTTAATCTTTTCTTTGGTTTACATACACCTTCTTTTGTTGCTATTAAATCTTCATTGCATAGACATATTTCTTCACTCATTGAGTCCAAATATTTTTTTTGACAGTCAAATTCCCGCTTTGGTCTCTCTTAAAAAATTTCTCCTCTCTACTCCTCTAGTTGATATGTTCAATCTGACTCAATTTTGTTTAGCCAAAGTTAGACCAACTCTTGACACTTTCTCCATTTCCTTTAATTTAAGTAGCATGTCTGACTTTCCTCAGTCTCTTGAAATTTTTCTCCTTTCTTCTTCCTCGACTTCCTCTTTGTTTGTACATCTTATTACTTTCCCCTTTGTTCTGAAGCCATTGGTACTCCCTCATCCTCCTTCCCCCCTTGCTTGTGCTCATTTTTACTCCTCCTTTCAACCCTCTCATGACTATATTATTCATACTTGAATGTTTAATGATCTTCCTTTTAATTGTTGGCTAGAAAAGTGGCTCCTATCTCTAAAGATGTTATTCATTTTATGGCTAATGACATTATTATTTTAGTTGCTTCAGATTTAGTTGAAGAAATAGCTCTTGAGGAGATTAATGCAGGTATCCTTTTACTATTGTGGAGAAATTTTCTTCTCAAATTAAGACTAGGAGGGCTTCCCTCTCTCCCAGGCTGTCAGGAAGATTATTTCTTAAAATTTTAGGGACTCTAATGCCCCTGACAAAAGGGGAAGAATCAAGAAATTTTTGGTTTCTTCCCAAGTTGATATCATTTTACTTCAAGAAACTATGTTGTCTTCAGAGTCTTTTCATAAATATTTAAAAAATTGGTCTCTATGGGAATACTTTCATGTCTCTTCCTGAGGTGTGTTAGGTGGTCTTATTTCTCTTTGGAATCCTAAGTCTATTAACAGTCAACTTATCCATCATCTTTATAATTGGAAAATCATGAAGTTTGATTGGTTTGATTCAAATCTTCTTATTTTTAATGTTTATGGTCCTTTTTCTCCTACTGATAAGCTTAACCTTTGGAATACTCTCTCTAATATTATAGAACAATATGAGGACTGTTCTATTATCCTAGGTGGGGATTTTTATGCTTTAACCTCTCTAAATGACAAACAAGGTGGTATCCCAATAGCACAAAGGATTTTAGATGATTTTTATTTATTGATATCAGACAATGCCCTTTCAGATGTTCTTCCATCTAATGGTTCCATTACATGTACTAATAGAAGATCACAACTTCAAATTGCCTCTAGGCTTGAAAGATTCCTTATTTCTCATGAGCTTAGACTCTAGGACTTCAATATTACTTCTGAAATCCTCTCAATTGATGAGTCTAATCATTTTCCCATTTCACTCAATTTAGATAAGGATGATAATGGGGTTTCTTTTTGGCCTTCTTTTAAATCTAAAAAAATGAGGTTTACTCATCCACATTTTTTGTTCCTTTTAAGGCAATGGTGGGTGTCTACTCCCTTTTGTAAAGGTAATCAGATGTTCCAATTCTACAGGAAATTGGAACATGTTAAATCTAGTTATTTAATATGGAATAAAGAAGTTTTTAATAATGACTTCCATGAGAAAGTTGTAGTCAAAAAAGAACTTTTTTCCATTAATGACCATATCATTAAATTTGGTTTAGATCTTTCTATTTTTAAAGACAAAAAACTCTCCAATCTTATTGGGAAACACTCTTCTATAGGGAGGAAATTTATCGGTGGAAAATATATCATGAATTATTATTGTCAGATGGTGATAAAAATACTAAATTCTTTCACTCCTCTACTAAGGTTAAAATAGCCTCTTCTTCTATTTTTAGCATTCAAGCTTTTAAGTCAGGATCTCATCTTACCGATTCCCAATAGATTCAAGATGAGGGAGTTTCTTATTTCAAAGACCTCTTGGCACCTAAAGTCCCCCCTGTTGTTAATGAAACTTGTATTAATGTCTTATTGGATGTTGTCCCAACTCTAATTTCCCAAACACATAATGAGTTTTTTATGCAACCCTTCATGTAACACCCTACCAAGGAACCCAAGAGAGATTAACCTAAAACATGCTACTTAGTTTGGTGAATTTTTTTTTTTCTAAAGTTTATATACAAAATAACATCAATGCAGAAGCAATTACCATTTACTCACATTAATACAAAAAACTGTTAGAGTAATAAAGTGTTTACTGATTAATTGAATCATATTGATTTAATTATTTAGTCACTTATTACCTCTTTCTACTTAAGCTAAACTTTAGGCATATAATAATTAATTACTTTATTAATTATTATTATGAAACCTAGGGTTTTACCTTTTTAGGTTTTTTGATCTCCTTTTATAAGGATTGATCTCATAACACTTTGTAACCTTTCTAGACATTTCATTATTGATTGCAACTTTTGTTTTTGGACATCAAGGATTTCTCCTCTCTCATGGATCAATGCGTTCAGACCTCCATAGCTGTTTGCTTCTCTCTCTTTCTATGACATGTGTTTGTGTCCAGGTGTTCTTGGGAGTTGTGGGTTATTTTTCATCAACACCAACATGGTATCAAAGCTTCAAATCTACTTGCCCCTGTTCTCTTCCTGAGAGATTCGACTGTGTTTGTCATATCTGCATTTTTAGAGAGGGTTTCCTATCAGATCTGGGGGACCTATTTTTCTGGTCATCTTGGCATCAAATGGACCTCACGATTGTATTTAGAGCATCCAAGAACCCCAAGATCAATATAAAATTTGTCCAATTTGGACAAAGTTGAAATCTGTGGCAAAAAAAAGTTTTTTGCAATAGGCCTTGGCATGAATCTCAAGGAAATCACTATCTTCTAGAGCACTTCTAGCCCAAACGAACCTCACAGATGCATTCGGAAGGCCCGATATAGTCAAAATTCATATAAAACTTGCTGATTTTGGAGAAGTTGGCTTCTAAGGAAAAAAAATTTGGGGTACCAGACTGTACGTCTTGACATGCAAAGCGAGACATAATTTGTACATCATTGACACACAAATCGAGGAACAATTGTATCAATTTGGTATGAAAATTGAGACAATCATTTTACTGTTTGGCATACAAATTAATGTAAAAAAATTGGCATGCAAATCGAGGCAAATTTTTGAACTGCCTGACATGGATCCTGAGGTGCATGTGCGATTTTATTATAAAAAAAAATATTTTATTTTTTAAATTGGACAGCGATGGCCATTTGGCTGTCAAATTTAAGCCTGTTGATAACATGCATTCTCAGCCCCTAGTCATATGGTGACCAGGGGCCCAAATTTGTAGCCTGAAGGCTTATATGCTGCGATGGCCATTTGACCTACAATTTTAGGGTCGCATGTTGCTAATGTTAGCAAGGGTTTGCACTTTTTTTAGCCTTTTTTGGAGCTACCCGTGGTTTTTGGCCCATATCTTGGGCATATGGAATTGAAATTGAGCATGTAATATATCATCAAAAAGGTGGTTCTGAGCTCAATCCAAATTTTTTGGTATGGTTTTGTAATTTTGTCATTTTGATGCTATTAGTTGCTATCAAAGTTAGATGTTTTATGTGATCGTGACATTTCTGACCTCCTGCATTCTGGGATCCGTTTCTCTTGCATTCGGGCTCCATTTTTGGTGAATGAGATATTTCTAGAAAGCTTTTTCTAGGCTTTTATTAGATCTAATGGTTTCATGTGTGAGTTTGTCCTTTTTCTTATGTCACACATCCTCAGATCCTTGCAAACACCTTCTTTGGGCCCTCCAGCATAGCTGTTGGTTTTTTGCTCATATTTTGAGCATACAGTGTCAAAATTTGGCAAATGAGATATCTTCAGAAAGCTGATTCTAAGCTCTTTCTAGATTTGGAGGTTATTTTTTCTGGTTTTATTTTTTTGATGGTGTTTTATTATGTCAAAGCCAAATCTTTAGTTCTGCACTCTGGGAGCTCTATCTTGCACATCTGGACTCCATTTTTAGAAAATGATATATTGTTGGAAAGCTTTTTTAAAGAGCTTTTCAGTGCTATAAGTCATTTTTTTAGATTATGCTCTAGGGTCATTTTATTTAGATTCTTTCTTTTTTGCAGTCTAGTGGATATCTTGGTTGTTACAGGTCCTCGGATCTCTTCCCTTTGAGGGATGGCTCGTCTTAGGCCGTTCTTTTGTTTTAGCAACCTTTGATCCTATTTGAGAAGTGTATACTTCATTTTTTGTATCATTCTTTTATGCGCACGCACCAAGATAAAGTGTCATTCTATTGCTTTAATAGGATCTTGCACATGTTCATGCTATTTGTACTCACACTCCATTATAAAGTGTCAGGGGGGGGTTTGATGTTTTCCTTTGTTTTCCATCTTTTGTCATGTGAGCGTTCCTCTAATGACATTAGCCTCAGGTATCTTTATTTGTGTTTTTACTCTCTCTACACATTCGATGTTCCAGATTCTTCTTCATCATGCAGTTCATAAAGGAAAATCTTTTTAGTGTACCTATCACTAGTCCCTTGTCAGCAGTATGGGGGGATTTCTACTGTTGGTTCTACTACTTCCTTGGTTTGATAGTGTGAGCTATGTATTTAGTATTTGATCTTATGTACTAGGCAGTTGCAGTGGCTGGGTACCTATGCATTCCGATGAGATGGATCATTTACCATATAGACACTCTTTTCTTTCCTATTTTTGGATGCACTCTTCCAGCTTTGATTGATCAACTGTTTAGGATTTTGGTGTTTATGCCATCTATATCTTTGAGTTCAGGTGTTTTCCTTTGTTTGCCTCCTGATTCGAGTAGTGTTGTTTGAGGGCACTCATACATATTACAGTCTTCTCTACCTAGTCATATTTCTGTGGAGGATCTTCAAATTATCAGTTTCTTCTTGACAGAGTTTGCAATTTCATGCTTCAGTGATGTTGTACATGTTCATCTTTGTTCCAATTTTTTGGAACATTCCTAGTTTTAGAGGCTTCTTCAGTCCTTCAAACTAGTCTTTGTCTCTTCTTGGAGTAGATTTTTTCCCATGTGCTTTTCTCTATTTCTTTGCTTTGTAGAGACTCTCTTTTGTACTTGGGTACCTGATCAGGCCTTTGTTGCTGGGACCCATTTTCTTTTAGTTGTTCTTTCTAGGTTTCTAGCTTCTCCCAAAGTTTATCTTAAGGGGGTGTATTAGAGTAATAAAATGTTTACTGATTAATTGAATCATATTGATTTAATTATTTAGTCACTTATTACCTCTTTCTAGTTAAGCTAAACTTTAGGCATATAATAATTAATTACTTTATTAATTATTATTATGCAACCTAGGGTTTTACCTTTTTAGGTTTTCTGATCTCCTTTTATAAGGATTGATCTCATAACACTTTGTAACCTTTTCAAACATTTCATTATTGATTGCAACTTTTGTTTTTGCACATCAAGGATTTAGCCTCTCTCATGGATCTGGAGGCTTCTCTCTCTTTCTATGATAGGTGTTTGTGTGCAAGTGTTCTTGCGAGCTATGGGTTGTTTTTCATCAACACCAACAAAACCAACACAAATTACAAAACTCGAGGGTCCCATGATGTAGAATTACTTAAGAATAAAACTAAACTAAAACAATAGAACAAAAGATTCCATAAATAAGATTAAATAATTACATCATAGAACAATAATACAATCCTCAAGGATATATCCATGAAACATAACTAAAGTGACATCCATTGCACATGTTGCAGGGTATGTAGTAATCACTCTAAAAATAATAGTATAATGTCGAGATTAGGTATCACATGTGATACTCTAATATAGGATTACAAATAATGAAGATAAGAATAATCCACCAATGAAGATACATAAAGGAATCCAACTACAAAAGATCCATTAAGCCACAGCCACCAGGATGTCAAATCTAATTTGGTAAAGAATCACTACCACCCATCCATGTAGATCCACAAAGGTCTACCCCATTGTGTTGAGGAGATAATAAAAACCCCACTCGAATAACCAATACCAAAGCAAGGAAACACCACTAAGCAAGAGGATCCTGAAAGCTATCTAACTCAAGGTAAACAAAAGTATAGTGATAGATAAGACTCACTAATCTAGAGGCAACTAACACATGTAGAATAACTATAATATGCATAGGTAGGTGTCATAATGTACGTCTAACCCTTGAGTCTCATCTCGGTAATCACTCTAGATCCTGACACTCAAGTGACCATACACAGATCAATGACTTCTCATACAAACGAAGACATTAACTATGCTAAACACACCTCTCAAGGTAGAAATCATAATCTCCATTCCCATCTTAGTTTTTACTAGCACACAAGCATGGGCGAGGAACATATCTTATTAAGTTCATTTAATTCCCCTTAAATTTTATTAGGTTATCACTTGATTATAGATACTTACAATAAGTGATCCTGGTAGCCACTTGTGGGCCCTAATGCTTATCGCAGGACACCCCCTAATACATATCTAGGTAAACTACCCTAGGCTCACAGATCTCACATAGATCTAATCAAGTATACAACCAGGTAATCATAGATCCAGTTCCACACATAAGAACTAGAAATGATTACAAAGATACCATAAATAGAGTACAAAGCATCATGAGCCCATATGGTCAAGTCAGGGTATAATCAGAAAACATACACACATTAAAACATAATGCTAAAAACATATCCAACTGACATGTAACGCCCCACCAGGGAACCCAAGAGAAGTTAACCTATAATTTGCTACTAAGTTTGGTGAACATTTTTTTTTTAAAGTTAACATACAAGATACATAACAGTGCGGAAGCAATTACCATTTACTCACATGAACAGCATTCAACATAGATTACAAAACTCGAGGGTCCCATGACATAGAATTACTTAAGAACAAAAAAATACAAAACTAAAGAAGATAACAAAAGATTCCATAACATAAATGATACAATTACAGCTTACATCAATATTACAAATCTCATGGACAACCATGATTACTAATACACTAACATCCACTGCACATGCCGCAAGGTATGTAATAATAAAACTAACATAAAAGTACAATGTCCATATTAGGTATCACATGCGATACCCTAATATAGGACTACATAAATGAAGGAATGATAAGAAACCAATAATGAGGAATCAATGAAGAACCAAGAAGGCATCCAACTACAGAAGAACCAACAGCACCGACACCAGGACGTCGGATCTCAAATGGTAAAGAATCACTACCACCCGACCACGTGAACCTAAACGGTCCACTCCCACCGTGCTGAGGAGATAACCACAAACCCCAATCGGATGACCAAAACCAAACAAGGATAAAAACACTGAGCAAGGAATCTTGAAAGCTCTCTACTCAAGGTACACAATAATAAAGTGAAAGGTGATACGCACTAATCTAGAGGCATAACAGAAAACTCAGAAGATGACTTAAGCTACATGCTATGGGAGTGTCATCACATGTCTAACTACTTGAGTTACCCTGGACTGGTCACTCTGGACCCCGGACCCTCAAGCATTGAGTTACCCTGGAACTGACCACTTTGGGCCCCGGACCCTCAATAAAATCCATGTGGGATTAGAATACTCTCTCTCAGATATGAGGAATTCTAGTCAACCATACTCTATATTATCTTTTTAATGATCTCTACACATTTTAATTACTATGTTATCACTTAATTACATAACCTACAATAGGTTACCCAGGTGCTGACCACTTTGGGTCCCGGCCCCTATTGTAAGCCACTCCCCTAAGATGCACTTAATCAATCTCCCCTAGGCTCATAATCACATAAGTACCCAATAGGTACATAACTAGGTAATCCTAGATGTAGTTCCACACACAGAAACTGAAATGATCACACAGATACCAAATACAGATATTAACCAATAAGAGCCCGCAAGATTGAATCATAAATGATAATCAGAATAAACATACACATAAACATGATACTAAAATAAGTACAAAATACAAACATTCCCAGCCTCTGTATCCCCTAGGCCACTCTAATGCCCAATATCATGATAAGTACAAGACTACAGTTCAGAAACGAGAAACCAACATTCACAAATAAAGATCTAAACAAGAACTAGAGCATCGAAACTTTATAATGAACATAAACCAAATAGAAAATAGATTGCATAATAATGATAGAACAATCATGACATAACGAGCATATTAAAATCACTCATAAGAATATTCCCTAATAACATTCTAGGAATTCAGTAGAATAATTATCCAATTTTGGTACATACATAAGCATTTAGCAAATAATAATTTCTATAAAGAAAACATTCTACTTTCATCAATATCAATTTCCAATTAATTAAATCTAATATTCAACTAAATCCCTATAGTACAGTTAAGACACATTTCGATTCAAAATTAAATCTTAAATTTAATTTAATCAAATTCAATGAACGCTTATATCCGATCAAAAACAAATTGATAAACATCTAATCAAATCAAATTAATCAATTAGATCGATTTATTATCAAATAAAAAATACCTCTAAAAATTAATCCAAATTAATTTTGCAAAACTAATTTAATTAAATCATTGGACAAAAATAATTTACCAACAATTATCTAATCTAAAGTAATTAAACATTTTAATTAGATTAAATTAATCTTACTATAAAATATAAATTAATATATAAAAACTAATTATCAAAAAATGTTCTAAATTAATAATCATTTAATAAACTAAATATTTATTAACCAAAAATCTTAATAACTTAATAATAACAAATAAAACTTAAAAAAATATAAAGTAAACTTTGGGGGGGGCCTGCGGCACCTTTCCCCATGGCAGTACCTGGTACTGCCGCTGCAGTCCTTTGGGGACTGCACACGGCAGCGCCCAGGCCTGCCGTGACAGTCCTTTGGGACTGCTCACAGTACCCTAGGTGCCGTGAGGTGGATGGGTAGGGGACAGGTGGTCCCCGCCCACCACTAAATATATATTTTTTTAATATTGTTTTTTTTTTTTTTTAATAAACAAAATAAATTTAATGCATTTCAAAAAACTTCTTTTTTTTTAATTTATTTATATATTTTCAATATATTTTTATGTTTTAATAAATATTTATTAATAAACATATCAACAATGCATTTCTCATAATGCATGTAAATATATATATATATATATATATTTTAATTAAAAATTTGGGATAAACAATGGATAAAATTAGGTGGTCCTATTTTTTTTTTTAAAAGAATACACAAACTTTAAGATTCTTTTCCATAAGAATCTATTCCTTTAAAAGGGTTAAATGTACATATATTTAATCATACTCATATTACTATAAACTTGCATAGATTTGACTTTTTTTTTCTAATGACTGGTTATAACTTGACTGTACCTATTTTACCAGCAAGCACAAAATTTAACCAGAATATGTATTTTACTAAAATTGGGTTTTCTTTCAATAGGAATTTATTTCTTCATTCCCTATAGTCATACTATAGAACAGATTTAATATTTCAATTTGTAGGAGAACCATAAAGAATTATTCAATAAAATTTTGCCAGAGTAACACTACAATGCCAAGTAATAATAAAATATAAAAATTAACTACATAAGGGTTTTCTAAATACCCAGATCTATCAAATACACAAATCTACCAAATAGAAAACTATAAAGGTACAGAAAGATAAATAGATGTGAAAATAGAGATAACAGACAAAATACAATGCCTACCTTAGATCCAATGCCAGAAATGGATTTAAAATGGAAACCCCTGTAGATATGAGAACCAAATTCTCTCCAAATTCAGACACAACCTGTAGATTTGAAAACTAATTTGCAACCAGGTGTCCAATCCAGAAGCACAGAGAAATTCAATTCAACATGCAGCCACAACATTCCACAATTCTTCAAAATGCCAAACACACAAGCCTTCTCCAAAATTCCTCTTCAAAACCTGTCTCCCCAAAAATGAAAGCAAAATTCCCCTAATAGGAATTCAATTCCAACATCCAAGCAATCACAGAAGACAACTCAACAGATAACTCCGAGTTCAACTCAAATCAGAAAAGTGACTCATAAGACAACTCCTAATTCAACTCAAACTCCAAAATTGAAAGAAATTACAATTAATTAATTTAAAATATCATTTATATGCACAACTCAACTTAACTTTCTAAAACTAGTTGTTAACTTTTTGAGAACAATTCCCTTTTCTAATTTGCACATGTTTTAATTTAAATTCAATTATTAAATAGATTAAATAATCAATGCATCACAAACTCATGCAATTAATTATTTAATTACTTAATAATATAAACAAGCACAATTCTAAGTATATTCTATTTGAGCACATGTTAATAATTAAAACCTAGATTAAATAAATTAAATATTTAATACATCCTAAAGTATGCATTAAAATATTCAATTATTTAATTATACATTCAAACATAATTAAATCCAACTTCAATTAAATAATCAATTAATTCTATTTAATCAAATAATTGACTTTGGACAATATTCTAAATTACACATAGGAAAATAATTAAATCATTAATTTCAACTATAATCCTATCATAAATAAACATATAAAATCACCTGAATAATCATAAATCCATTGAATCTAGCACAATCAAATTCAAGCACAATAAACCAAGCAAATTGAAAACGCATGCACAGACTCCAGAATGGGATCCACAAATTCATACCAACCAGGTGAATTCGGGTAAGGTAGTCATACTGGTATTTGTCCAATTCTAGGACAATTGGCTAGGGTTAGGGTTTGGGTCTGTGAATTATCTCCCCTCTTTACCATTGAAATGAATGTTTGTGGGCATGCTCACTCTTGCCAATTCAGGGAAGACGATGCCCTGTACCTGCGAACCTATCATCAGAAGACAAAGCATGTACATACAGTATATAACAGACAATGATAGGGTACGGTCAGACGTGTGGATCTCGACTATGCGAGTAACTACACCTCCGTCCTCTACCACACAAGCACATCAAATAGATACAGACACATAATCACCATACACATGCAAGTATGGGGTAAGTACGTCGTAATCAATATAAAACATGTAATCTAACATCATGAAGCATCATCATCTAATCTACGCATACACTTGATAAACATATAATAATAATCCTCAATCATCATTAATGAAACAATAATCGATCACAAGGAAAGTGACCTAAAAGAATTCGGTCATACATCTAAAACATAAAGCAAACTAAAAAGCATCCTACGGGTGGGTATTACATGACAAATACCCCGACCTCTATTTTTCCTCTAGGTCTTCTAGTATCCCGATAACACAATAAGCACAAGAAGACACTACAGGAATGAAAAATAAAACACTCACATCATAGAAGGCTGAAAGATAATCCATTTCACATTTAGATTGAATTATAGTTCATTTCTAGGTCCATGTAAAAACATGATGTTAAGGACTAATAGGAAAACTTATCCATAAAACACCTAGATATAATGTCATAATCAATATAATACACAAAGTCTCCTAGAAGTTCTAACCAGATAAAATGCCTAATTTTAGTACAAACATAACCACTTAACAAGTAATTATTTCTAATAATTTAATCATTTAAAATAAATAGTTCACATTAATCAAATATAAATTAACATTTAATTAATCTATGATCAACCAAACCTTAATTCATCATGAATTACCAATCTATAAAATGAATGTCTTTAACTAAATATTAATTACTTATGACTAATATTTAATTAAATCTATTAAGAAAAATTAAAATAATATTTGATTTAATTAAATTACAAACATAATTTTTAACTAAACCAAAATTAATTAAACTAAGTTAATTAATAAATTTAATTAGCTAAATAAATAAAACAAATTTTATTAATCTACATTAATAAATAATTTTTAAATAAACTAAATTAATATATAAAAATTTAATTAAACTACTTTTAAAAAAAAGTAAAAAGAAAAATTTATAAGGGGGGCACTGGGCCCCACACCCCCTACCGTGTGGTACCTCACGATACCCATGGTACTATTGGCAGGCATGTGCCCTACCGCACGGTACCCTTGGGTACCACCGGTAGGTCTAGCATCTGCCACAGCAGCGCACAATAGCTAAGGGGAGGGTGGGGGGAGGTGGTGGCCCCCAGCCTCCTAAAAACACTTTTTAATATATATTTTTTAAATTATTATTTTTAATAATTCAAAAACCCAAAGAAGGTTTTTTTAACAAAGTTAATTTATTATATATTTTTTAATTTAGGAAATTACAAATCAAATAGATTACAATAGATATAAAAAAATAAATTCTGAGAAAACAAATAAAGCATATTCTACTAAAATCATGCATTTGATTTGACTTTTTCTAGGCTTATTTTAATTGACTGTGTACTTTTATTTTTAAGACTGTATTCATTTCAGCAAGCATATTTTCCTACCAAAATTGGATTTTTTTTTGCTAAAAATTGATTTTCTTTTACATGTAATATTATTTCAAAACTCTATAGTCAAACTATAGTCCTAATTTGATTTTTTTCATTTTCTAGGAGAATTAGGAAGAATTTTCTAGTAAAATTTTGCCAGCATAACCTTGTTGTGCTAAAATTTAATAAAAACATAAAATCAACTAAACTAGGGTTTCCTAAATACCTAGAATAGTAAAAACACCAGATCTAACTAGTGAGACAAATTATAATTGCACAAACAATGAAAAACCGATAGATGCAAAATAGAAATTAAGAGGCAAGAATTCAAAGCCTACCTTAGATCCAAAGAAAGAAACTATAATTGAAAACCTTTGAAGATCTGAAGACCATAATTCCTCCCAAGATGAATCCAACTTGCAAATCTGAGTCTACATAGGAAGCATACACACAATCCAGATGCACAAACAAGAAATCACACAATCCAAATTCTCTCCAAAATCCAAAGTGCACAAGCTCTCCCCCAAAATTCTCCTCCAAAACCTGTCTATCTCTAAAATGAATGCAATTCCCCTAATAGAGACTCAATTCCCCATTTCATGCAACCCTAAAGATAACTCAACAGCTAACTCTCACATCAACTCTAAATCAGAAATTGAAAATAAATCTTAATTAATAATTAAAAATACTTTTCTTGCACAACTCAACTTTGACTTTTTGAAATAGGTTGATAACTTTTGAGAGCAATTCACTTTTCAATAAGGCATATGTTTATAATTAAAATTCATATCAAATAGATTAAATATTTAAAGCATCCTAAAACCATGCAATTAAATATTTAATTATTTAATAAAACACACAAGCATAATTAAATCTAATTTCTAATTAAATAATCAATTAAATCCAAATAATCAGATATTTGACTTTAATTAAATTTTCTCAAGTCAACCTAGGGACATAATTAATATTAAATTTCTACTATAATCATAACATTAATAATCATAGAAAATCACCCACTTAAGAAATAAATCAATTGAAACCAAATGAGGTAACACCAAACAAAGTAAAATGAAACAAACGTCAGAAATGGATCCACGAATTCCTGTCAACTAGACGAATCCGTGTAGGATAGTCAAACTAATACTTGTCCAATCCTAGGACAATTAGACTTAGGTTAGGGTTTTGGGTCTATGTATTATCTCCTCTCTTTACCATTGAAATGAATATATATGAGCACACTCACTCCTGCCAATTCAGGGAAGATGATGTCTTGTACCTGCAAACCTGTCATCACAAGAAGAAGCATGGACATCCAACATATATATATATATATATATATATATATATATATATATATATATATATATATATATATATATATATATATATATATATATATATATATATATATATATATATATATATATATATATATATATATATATATATATATATATATATATATATATATATATATATATCAGACAATGATAGGGTACAGTCAGACGTGTGGATCTAGACAATGCAAGTAACTCTACCTCTGTCCTGTACCACACAAACACATCAAATAGGTACACACACATGATAACCATACACATGCAAGTATGGGGTCAGTACATCATAAATCAATATAAACTATAAAACATAACATCATGATAATATAATCATCTAATCTATGCATACACATGATAAACATAAAATGAACATAATCCATAATCATCATTTATTGAAATAATAACTGATCACATGAAAAGTGACCTAAAAGAATTCGGCCAAACAACTGAGATGCAAGCCTAAAAGAATACGACAACTGAAAATAGAAAGAAAACTATGGGTGGGTATTACATCCACCCCCCTAGGATTAGGCTTACTCCTAGAAGCTTGGAAAAAATAGGGATATGAGTCCCATAATCTAGCTGCATTGAACTAAAAACTTAACCAAGGATCACCGAGTAGGTCCCTTCAGACCCTTCCCTGCCTTAGGGTTTGAACAATGAGGATCATTCTCTACTGAAAAGGCCCTATGAGATCTACCTGCATCATGAACTATAGGCTCAGAAGCTATCAGCCTCTGTCCTGAATGCTAAGATGAACGCTAGGGAAAATTGTATGATATATGACCTTGTTGGCCACAAGTGAAACAATCTCCATTGAAAACTCTCCTTGCTGCAGGAGCATTGGACTGCTGAAAGCTACCTCTATTGGCACTCTATTGAGCACTCTAAGCTAGCTGACCAAAATAATGATCCTTGCTATGCTAAGCATTACAAAATTTATTGGATTGAGAGCCACTACCCTGAGATGGAATAGAGAACCCCTTCTATTGCTGATCTTGATTAGCTCATGAAAAGGTAGAAGGATGCTCATTCCTCTAAGATTGATTCCCCTTGGAACCACTAGACTGAACACCTCTCTAACCACCATGACCCAATGCTAGATTTGCCTCTATAAGAGTGACTTAAATGACCACTTACTTGAGGGTCTTAGGCTCAAAGAGCTTAACATCCCCAACTATGAAAGCATTCAACCCCCTCACAAAGTGTTGAACTGGAAGAGTTGTATCATGTCCGAAGCCAACATACTTCTTGAGCTCAAAAAATCATCGCTCATACTCTCCCACTGACAAGGTCAACTATCTCAAGTTATGAAATTCATCTACTCTCTGTCGCCTCCACTGATCTAAAAGGAAGTGCTCTTGAAACTTCTCAAGGAACAACTCCCAAGTGAAAATATCCATCTGAAGCCCGAGCTTCTCCTCCTCTGTCTTCCATCATATAGCTACAAAATCATTAAGTTGCATATTGCATACCTAGCTTTAGTATTTCTACTAAAAGGATTCATAGAAAATCTCCACTCTAAGGCTATGAGCCAAGTCTCAACCTCTAAACTGGACCCTTTCCCATCAAAGGGAATAGGCCATCCCCTCATCAGATCCCTAATGTGATTAGCTACCACAACTATAGGATCCATTGAGAAGTTCCTCCTTGGAGGACTCCTAGACCTTTCCCTTACCCTCTCTTCTCTATGAGAGTGGTGGAAAGCATCCTACTCTACTTTGACCTGCTCAAGACCAAGATGATTCAGAATCACCTGCAAGAGCTATCTCATATCAGGTCCATTTGACTCACCCTAACGATCCTCTCTCTACTCCCCTCTAGACTATTGATGGTGACTCTCCTGACTCGCACTAATAGAAGGGCTATGTTGTCTACCCCTTCCATGGTTACTAGAATGACCTCTACCATGACCTCTAGTAGCTCTAGTCTCGGGCATGATTCCTACATCATACAAAGATCAAACAACATCTCACAACAAAGCTCGAAATGAAAAAAAAAGATAACATAATTGCAAAGCAATGGTCTGAGAGCAATAATGTTTTATGTTTATGTTTAGTTTCAAGTTTAAACTACACAAAAACCTAATGAGCATACATACCAAGAGTTCCCAGTGTAAAAACCTAGAGCTAATACCAGATGTAACACCCTGCTAGGGAACCCAAGAGAGATTAACTTAAAACATGCTACTTAGTTAGGTGAATAATTTTTTTTCTCTAAAGTTTACATACAAGATAACATCAATGCAGAAGAAATTACCATTTACTCATAATAATACAACAACCAACATAGATTACAAAACTTGAGGGTCCCATGACATAGAATTACTTAAAAAGAAAACTAAACTAAAATAACATCAACAAAAGATTCCATAAATAAGATTAAACAATTACATCATAGAACAATAATACAATCCTCAAGGATATATCCATGAAACATAACTAAATTGGCATCCACTACACATGTCACAGGGTATGTAGTAATCACTCTAACACTAATAATACAATGTCCAGATTAGGTATCACATGTGATACTCTAATACAAGATTACAAATAATGAAGATAAGAATAATCCACCAATGAAGATACATAAAAGAATCCAATTCTAGAAGATCCATCAAGCCATGGCCACCAAGATGTTGAATCTCATATGGTAAAGAATCACTACCACCCATCCATGTAGATCCACAAAGGTCTAGCCCACCGTGCTAAGGAGATAACAAAAATCCCCACTCAGATAGCCAATACCAAAGCAAGGCAAAACCACTAAGCAAGAGGATCTTGAAATCTCTCTAACTCAAGGTAAACAAAATTATAGTGATAGGTAAGACTCACTAATCTAGAGGCAACTGACACATGTAGAATAACTAGACTATGCATAGGTAGGTATCATCATGTACGTCTAACCCTTGAGTCTCATCGTGGTAATCACTCTGGATCCTGGAACTCAAGTGACCATACATGGATCAATGACTTCTAGTATAGACAAAGACATTAACTATGCTAAACACACCTCTCAAGACAACAAGAATCATTTCCATTCCCATCTTAGTCTGTACTAGTGTAATACCCCAAAAATGGGCTATAAGTTCATTAATCTTCTATATCAACAAATCAAATGAAATCGACATCAAAGTCCTAACCTAAGGCACATCTAAACATCATCGAATCCTAATTGATTATCTTAAATTCTGCATTGGGGAATATTCCTAGCAATATTCCTAATTATCTTAATTATCTTTAATTTAATGATTATTTGGCAATAAATCACATTTATCCTAAGTTTGATTAATTGAATATTTTCATATTTAATTAATTAGATTTAATATCTTGCCACTTAATTGTGTAATTAAATTTAATTCTATCTATTATTAATTGTATTATTTAATTTTGACAATAAATCCAATATCCTATGAATAATTGATTAAATTTTTATTTAATTAATTAAAGCAAGTTGTCATTATTTAATAATATAGTTTTTAATAAAATTTTGATTAAATAATTGATTAATCCATAAATAAATTATTTATTTTCAAAAATCAGTTAAGTTGAGCATAAATTACTTTATTTATTTATTAATTCATAATTATCCATGTGCACAATCAAAAAGCAGTTAAACTCCAAATCAAAAAATCAATGCAAGTTATTGACTTTTTGGAACTCAACATCATTTTTGAGTTTTAAAGTTGATCTAAACTTCTAATTTAAGTTAAACTCTGCTTTTGCATGTTTTTGTGAGTTAAATTATTTTTTATTTAAAAATAACTCAAAAATCAAGCTGAGTTATTTGAGTGATTTATGGCTTTTATCCATGCACCTCTAAAGCCCTGGATTTCTATAAATTAAAGCCTCAGCTCATCTCAAAGCATCTCATATTTTTGCATCCTCTCGCTGTCGAATTGGAGGACAAAGAATCAAAGCTTATTGTGAATCAAGGCTATTGTGAGATCAATTTCATTTGCATTCATACCATATTAGTTTTCATTTGTTAGATCATTTAGCATATCATTTTTCATATTATTGCATAGAAAATCCAAAAATAAAGATTAATTGCATTCATATTTCTTGTCAAGTTTTGCATTCAAATCCTTCATTTAGGTATTGTCTAGGTCACTGATCTTGATAACAATCTAAGAACATCAATCTCGCACCTACTAGAAGGCACTAAATCACTTGGTTAAATTAGATTTCAAATTTTGCATGATTTTGATTATAGCTAACCTCTAATGTTTTACTGAAGTGTTGTGTCTACAAATTAGGTACAATTTTCACACACACATTTCTGGCACCCACCGTGGGGCCCTGAAATGGGTTTCCAATTCAATTCTATCAATTTCTATCTTTTTCTCCTCAGTTTCTATGCAAAAATATGATTTTTATTTTTTGTCCGTACAATCTTCGTATGAGTTTCTGACAAAAGTCATATGAGTTTGAGCTTGCTGTCGTATGACAGTTGACCGAGTATCATTTCATCAGGCACCCACTATCATTTGGAAGCTGAATTATCATTTCATCAAACACCCAGTATCGTATGAGTTTCCAGACTGTCATTTGGGAGTATACCCACTGTCGTACGAGTTTCAGACTATCATTTGGTAATAGACCCACTGTCGTACGAGTTTCAGCATTAGATTTCAATTGTCATTTTATTTTTGCAGGCAGTTTGTCAGATTTGATTTTTGGATTTTGACTAACAGCTAATCTTAACAGTTGGAATTCTCTATTTTTGATTGACTCTTGCTGGTTTTGATTGAAAAAAGTGTAAAGTTTGCTAAAATCAGGTAAAAATCTACTAAACGCGTTGCAAGGATCTCAGGTATTCCACTTGTACTGATAATATTTCGATTTGGGGCTTAAAATAAATCTCTCATGTGTTTAGCTTGGGTGATTCTTTTCTTGCTTTTGTTTTACACACTTGCATAATTGATACTAGATTGTGACCCCTTAAAGATTCATTAAGTAGTCTCAGATACTTGTGATTGATCTTGATTGCTATCTTGGGTTATTGGACTCGCTAATTCATCGGCCCCTCATTCCGCCCCGTGGTTGCAATCTCAGCACCATAAAGGGGAGGGCTCTACAGGAGAGAAGCGTTAATTGTTCCACCTGGCAACCCATTTGTGCTTTTAGGAACTCACTTGTTTTCTAGTTTGGGGACTCATTTTCAGCTTGTGTGAGGTGTTAAGTGTTCCACCTTATGGACTCATCTCATATTCACTTTAAGCGTTAAATGTTCCTCTTTCTGCTTTTTGGGTACTTTTGGTAGATTTGCTTTTGGAAACATACATCTGTGCTCACATAGTAATTAGGCCCTATGAACACTATTCATGATTCTTGAGAGATTGGACTCGCAGTGAAATCCTTCTTGACAACAAAATCCTTGTAGGTAGGGAGGATACTTAGTGCATTTCACATTCAACTTGGTTAGTGCGTCTTCTCTTATTGATCAATACATTCTCTCCCAAGAGAGGTTGATAGATCACATGAGGTAGAGGTCATGAGCTTTGGTGAATCAAAATTGGTTAGTGCACCTTCTCTTATTGATTGATACATTCTCTCCCTAGAGAGGTTGATAGATCACGTGGAGTTGACATCATAGACCTTGGTGAAGCAAAAATTTGTCTTAGCATGTCGGATTAATCTGCTTGCTTTGTTTGGGTTAAAAGTGAAGAGGCATCAAAACCTTGGATCTGGAGCCAAGTCCCCTTGTGGTATCATACTGTGAGTCACCTTTAGAGAGGGTTAACCATAGCAGACAATCCCTTCATAGGGAAAACTACGTTGACGGAACCTCAAGCGGTAATAGCCATTTTTGCCATAGTAGTGACAGTCGATATATAAATATCCTTGTGGAAGAAATCTCCATGGGTATGGTTCATTGTTGGGTTGTCAGATCTCCCTAGCAGCTCCTGAAGATTAAGTTCTCAGACTGTGTCAAAACCCTGGTGCGCCAGGATTGGAGTTCACCCCTTTGGATCATAAAATTTGCAAAGTCAAACCATTACTAAAAACCCTAGCGAGGCAAAATTTTCATTTTATAGGGTATATGTGCATTATTGCAAAACATTTTTGGAACATACACAATTAGTGCTTCTGAGGATTAGAACGAATAAGTCACTTGATTGTTCATGCGCAAGGTTGCTTTTGCCCTTGTTCATTGTTTTCAGACATTCTTGAAATCACATGCTTGCTATTTTGCATGCGTGTTTATCTATCTGGTTACTGAAAATGAACAAATCTGTTACAATCCTCAAATCTGGACATTGAAATTTACAAACACTCTGAATCTGCAAACTCAAAATTTTGCAAAAATTGACGTAAAATCCTTTTTAGAGTCAAAAATCATTTCAGGAAGTCAAAAGTCATATGATTTTTTCTAAGTGTCATTTCATTACAACCCATCTATCATATGATTGAGTACCTAGTGTTGTACGAGTTTCCATGCCAACAAATTCTCAAAGTCAAAATCTTGCAACTGTCGTATGAGATTTTCAACTGTCGTTTCATTACAACCCATCTATCATATGATTGAGTACCTAGTGTCGTACAAGTTTCCATGCCAACAAATTATCAAAGTCAAAATCTTGCAACTATCGTACGAGTTTTGCAACTATCATTTCATAGCATACCCACTATCGTACGAGTTTGCAGAGTGTCATTTGGGAAAAAATTTTTAAAGTTGTCAAAAAATTGTCAAAATTGCCAGATATTTAGCTTTTTCAGCCTAATTTTAGAATCTGTCAAATGAATCACTGTGTCAGGAACAGAGCAGTAGCTATTAAGAATCCAATCATTTTCCTAAAGTGGCCTTTTGAATCTGATTCAGCCTTCTATTTAATCGATTTGAGTCCTTATCATCCTATGTCAAAACCTTGTCATAACTATCAATCTTCAATCAATCATCAAAATGACTAAGTGTTGTGATATCTTGTTTGCTATCTTTTGGGAACCTACCCATACATCCAGGGCATAGTATCCTTCATCCATGTCTAATCAAATCTTCAAATCAATCAAACCTTGACAAGGTTGCATCATTTGATCATCTTGATTCAATTCATTCTTTGGTTATCTGGATCTTATTCTTTTGTTTCACTTGAGGTGAATGGTGGAGACTAGAGCTTCCTCTCACAAGAAATCTCTCACCACTTTCCAAACTCCAACTCTTGAGCAACTCATCAATTCTGGTCTTTACGAGGATGACGGTCTTGGCAACTATCGATTGAAATCTGGTTACATACCTCCTCCATCAACTCACGGAGGTACTCAACATACCCCTCATCAATCTAATCCAGGGAGTCCAAAAACTCCTACCATGTCTCAAGCAGGAAAAAATTTTGGCTCTCAAAGAGCTCAATCTCAACATGGTGCAGATCAAGAACCCACACCTGAAGAAATTGCTCAATATCAAAACGACGGTAACTTCAAACGAATGATGAAGCATTTCTTGAAAGAAGATAGAGAAGCATACTTTTTACAATTAGCTCATCAAGGAGCTAAACTTCCTCCCAACTTTAATGTTGAAGACATCATTACACATGAGGAAGAGAATCCACTCATAGCTATGATGAAATAGATGCATGCTATACAAGTTGAACCTAAGAATCTTAAGAAAGAGAAGGAACCTAAAGAGTTCTCCATGGAGGCTTTATGTCCTTTTCCATTTGACAAAGACTTGTACATGCCGCCCTTTCCAAAAAGAGTGGAGATGCCGAAGTATGATAAATATGATGGGCACTCAGACCCTCAAGATCATGTCAGGGAATTTTATACACAATCAATGGAATTCATGCATGAATCGACCTACCTCATGTGCCTCTTTCCTAGATCTTTGGGAGGAGCATCCATTCATTGGTTTTCAAAATTGCCTTCTACTATCAAAACTTTTGAGGAGTTGATCAAATTGTTTTATCAACAATACTCCTACAATATTTAGCACTCGGTTACCATGATCGATATCTATAATCTCAAGCAATATCCAGGGGAACCATTCCTAACATTTCTCAAGAGATGGAGGAAGAAGTTCTCTCTATATGCCAGACGTATTCTAGAAATAGAAAAATTGGAAATCTTCATCAACAACCTTGTTCTATAAATCAATTATCCTTTACAAATGCAAGATCATACATCTTTTGCAAGATGGTGGATAATGCTATCAAAATTGAAAAAGTGCTTGTAAAAAAAGGAGAAATCACACTTCAAAAAGACAAGTACGAATTTGGATCCAGTTCTAAAGACAAGAACAAAAATTGGAACAAGAACAAAGGCATCATCACAGATGGCGTTGTTGACACTGTCCGTGCCCCATCAAAGGCACCGGCCTACAATCTCACTCTTGGTACTCAAGCCATTAAAGCTTCAAAGAAAAGGTCTTCTCAACCATCTCAAAGGAAGCCATAATACAAAAGATGGGATAAACATCAAAAATTTACTCCTATAGGAGAGTCTTTAGAATCAGCTATGAAAACTCTACTGGCTGATAACATCATCTCTTTACCACCAATCTGACCAAATGATCAGGACCCCAAACCAAAATGGTGGAGAGAAAATGAATTATGTGATTTCCATCGGAGTAAAGGTCACAAAACTGGTAGTTGCTACCACTTGAAGCATACCATTCAAGATCTGATTGATAGTGGAGACATCACAATTGACAATCCCAAGAGCAATAACGATCATACAACATTCACAGAACCATTTTTGAAACATGGTCAAGAAGTTTCAACTTCTAAGCCTAATATGGGGGCAAAAGTCAACTATGCCTACCCTAGAAATAATGCTGTCATCAATATGGTTGAACCATGTCTCCCTGAAAGTTGCAATGTCATCACAATTGTACAAAGAGACAGAGATCATTCCTCAGCTAACATAGTTACTCGATCACAAGCTCAAATGCATCTGAAAGGACAAATCTCAGATTCATCAAGATCCATATCAATTTGGTATTCTCCTAATCTTGTAAACTGTATCGGCTTTTTGCAACCATCGGTTCATCAGTGTTATTTCCTTGGTTCTTCAGCAACTGAAGGGTTCGGATGTGATACCTGCTAGTTCTGCTAAGATAATTAAGTCTAGAACCGATCACTCACTTCTTTGCAATCCTAAGGTTTGGAATCAGGTGTTTTGACACTTTTTCGCAATCATAGGTTCATTTGCTATTATAGTGAACATTATCTTTGGTCATTCAGGACCTATTATCTTCATATCAAATCAATATCAATTAGCTTCTGTCTCATATCAATTATCAATTTCGAATATGTTTCATATCTCTATCAAACACAGACTGTCTTTGAACCACTGTGCTTCGCACAATAATTCAAAGAGGGGCAAAATGTAATACCCCAAAAATGGGCTATAAGTTCATTAATCTTCTATATCAACAAATCGAACAAAATCAACATCAAAGTCCTAACCTAAGGCACATCTAAACATCATCGAATCCTAATTGATTATCTTAAATTCGGCATTGGGGAATATTCCTAGCAATATTTCTAATTATCTTAATTATCTTTAATTTAATGATTATTTGGCGATAAATCACATTTATCCTAAGTTTGATTAATTGAATATTTTCATATTTAATTAATTAGATTTAATATCTTGCCACTTAATTGTGTAATTAAATTTAATTCTATCTATTATTAATTGTATTATTTAATTTTGACAATAAATCCAATATCCTATGAATAATTGATTAAATTTTTATTTAATTAATTAAAGCAAGTTGTCATTATTTAATAATATAGTTTTTAATAAAAGTTTGATTAAATAATTGATTAATCCATAAATCAATTATTTATTTTCAAAAATCAGTTAAGTTGAGCATAAATTACTTTATTTATTTATTAATTCATAATTATCCATGTGCACAATCAAAAAGCAGTTAAACTCCAAATCAAAAAATCAATGCAAGTTATTGACTTTTTGGAACTCAACATCATTTTTGAGTTTTAAAGTTGATCTAAACTTCTAATTTAAGTTAAACTCTGCTTTTGCATGTTTTTGTGAGTTAAATTATTCTTTATTTAAAAATAACTCAAAAATCAAGCTGAGTTATTTGAGTGATTTATGGCTTTCATCCATGCACCTCTAAAGCCCTGGATTTCTATAAATTAAAGCCTCAGCTCATCTCAAAGCATCTCATATTTTTGCATCCTCGCGCTGTTGAATTGGAGGACAAAGAATCAAAGCTTATTGCGAATCAAGGCTATTGTGAGATCAATTTCATTTGCATTCATATCATATTAGTTTTCATTTGTTAGATCATTTAGCATATCATTTTTCATATTATTGCATAGAAAATCCAAAAATAAAGATTTCATATCAAATTTTGCATTCAAATCCTTCATTTAGGTGTTGTCTAGGTCACTGATCTCAATAACAATCTGAGAACATCAATCTCGCACCTACTAGAAGGCAGTAAATCACTTGGTTAAATTAGATTTCAAATTTTGCACGATTTTGATTATAGCTAACCTCTAATGTTTTACTGAAGTGTTGTGTCTACAGATCAGGTACAATTTTCACACACACAACTAGCATTTAAGCGAGGAACATATCTTATTAAGTTCATTTAATTCCCCTTAAATTTTATTCAGTTATCACTTGATTACATATACTTACAATAAGTGACCCTGGCAGCTACTTGTGGGCCCCAATGCTTATTGCAAGCCACCCCCTAATACATATCTAGGTAAACTACCCTAGGCTCACATATCTCACATAGATCTAATTAGGTATACAACCAAGCAATCTCAGATCTAGTTTCACACACTACAAAGATACCATAAACAAAATACAAAGCATCATGAACCCATATGGTCAAGTCAAGGTATAATTGGAAAACACACACACATCAAAACATAATGCTGAAAACATATCCAATTGACACATTTTTCTGACCTCTATTTTTTCCCTAGGTCTTCTAGTATCCGGATAACACAATAAGCACTAGAAGACACTACAGGAATGAAAAATAAAACACTCACATCATAAAAGGCTGAAAGATAATCCATTTCACATTTAGATTGAATAATAATTCATTTCCAAGTTCATGTACAAAGATAATATTAAGGACTAATAGGAAAACTTATCCATAAAACACCTAGATATAATGTCATAATCAATATAATACACAAAGTCTCCTAGAAGTTCTAACTAGATAAAACACCCAATTTTAGTACAAACATAACCACTTAACAAGTAATTATTTCTAATAATTTAATCATTTAAAAATAAATAGTTCACATTAATCAAATATAAATTTATATATAATTAATGTATGATCAACCAAACCTTAATTCATGATGAATTACCAATCTATAAAATGAATGTCTTTAACTAAATATTAATTACTTATAACTAATATTTAATTAAATCTATTAAGAAAAATTAAAATAATATTTGATTTAATTAAATGACAAACATAATTTTTAATTAAACCAAAATTAATTAGCAAATTTAATTAAACTAAGTTAATTAACAAATTGAATTAGCTGAATAAATAAAACAAATTTTATTAAACTACATTAATAAAAAAAATTTAAATAAACTAAATTAATACATAAAAATTTAATTAAACTAATTTTTTTTAAAAATGAATTAAAAAAAATTATATGTAAAAGAGAAACTTTAAAAAAAGAAGTAAAAAGAAAAATTTCAGGGGGGCGGGGGGGGGGGGGTAGGTCCCACACCCCCTATCGTGTGGTTCCTCACGGTACCCATGGTGTTATTGGGAGGCTTGTGCCCTACCCCACGGTACGCTCAGGTACCGCCAGCAGGGCCAACGTCTGCCATAGCAACACACGATAGCCAAGGGCAGGGTGAGGGGAGGTGGTGCCCCCCACCCTCCTAAAAACACTTTTTAATATATATTTTTTAAAAATTATTATTTTTTAATAATTCAAAAACCCAAACAATTTTTTTTAACAAAGTTAATTTATCATATTTTTTTTAATTTACGAAATTACAAATCAAATAGATTACAATAGATATAAATATATATTTTTTCTAAGAAAACAAATAAAGCATATTCTACTAAAATAATGCTTTTGATTTGACTTTTTCTGGGCTTATTTTAATTGTCTGTGTACTTTTTTCTTTAAGACTGTATTCATTCTAGCAAGCATATTTTCCTATCAAAATTGGATTTTTTTTGCTAATAATTGATTTTCTTTCACATCTAATATTATTTCTAAACTCTATAGTCAAACTATAGTGTTGATTTGATTTTTTTCATTTTCTAGGAGAATTAAGAAGAATTTTCTAATAAAATTTTGCTAGCATAACCTTGTTGTGCTAAAATTTAATAAAAACATAAAATCAACTAAACTAGGGTTTCCTAAATACCCAGAATAATAAAAATACCAGATCTAACTAGTGAGACAAATTATAATTACATAAACAATGAAAAACTGATAGATGCAAAATAGAAATTAACAGGCAAGAATTCAAACCCTACCTTAGATCCAAAGAAAGAAACTAAAATTGAAAACCTTTGAAGATCTGAAGACCATAATTCCTCCCAAGATGAATCCAACTTGCAGATCTGAGTCTACATAGGAAGCACACACATGATTCATATGCATAAAAAAGAAATCACATAATCCAAATTCTCCCCAAAATCCAAAATGCACAAGCTCTCCCCCAAAATTGTCCTCCAAAACCTATCTATCTCTAAAATGAATGCAATTCCCCTAATAGAGACTCAATTCCCCAATTCATGCAACCCTAAAGATAACTCAACAGCTAACTCCCACATCAACTCCAAATCAGAAATTGAAATTAAATCTTAATTAATAATTTAAAACACTTTTATTGCACAACTCAACTTTGACTTTTTGAAACAGGTTGATAACTTTTGAGAATAATACACTTTTTAATAATGCACATGTTTATAATTAAAATTCATATTAAATAGATTAAATATTTAAAGCATCCTAAAACCATGCAATTAAATATTTAATTATTTAATAAAGCACACAAGCATAATTAAATCTAATTTCCAATTAAATAATCAATTAAATCCAAATAATCAGACATTTGACTTTAATTAAATTTTATCAAGTCAACCTAGGAACATAATTAATATTAAATTTCAACTATAACCATAACATTAATAATCATAGAAAATCACCCACTTAAGAAATAAATCAACTGAAACCAAAGGAGGTAAAACCAAGAAAACACCAGAAAGGGATCCACGAAATCCTATCCATTAGATGAATCCGGGTAAGATAGTCAAACTAACACTTGTCCAATCCTAGGACAATTAGGCTTAGGTTAGGGTTTTGGGTCTATGTATTATCTCCCCTCTTTACCATTGAGATGGATATTTATGAGCACGCTCACTCCTACCAATTCAAGGAAGATGATGCCCTATACCTGCAAACTTGACATCATAAGAAGAACCATGTACATACAACACACACACACACACACACATATATATATAGCAGACAATGATAGCGTATGGTCAGACATGTGGATCTCGATAATGCAAGTAATTACACCTCTGTCGTCTACCACACAAACACATCAAACGAGTTGTTGCCTGACTTTAAGTCACCCATTTTTTTGACAATGTCAGAGTCAAGTCAGGTCTGTTTTGTTAGTATCTAGGTCTGGCTTCTCTCTAGGATAGGAGGTCTTTGCCAGGTATCCCTACAATTGCTCCTTATTTCAAGCCGGGTGGGTTGGTTAAAATCTCTTCATTCTGGGTAGGTTGTAGATCCTAACCTGGCAAAGACTTGGTGCTCCAATTAATGATCTTTTTCAAGCAGGATGGTGGTGGAAATCGTATGGATTCATTTGGAAACATCATGTGGCCATTCTCAGATTATGCACAGTTAGTTGTTTTTAAAGTGCTTCATGGAGTGCAATAAAAATAGTGTGCAAGATCAAGGATTCAATTCTTTGAATTCAAGGAAGTCAAAGATTGAATTGTATCTAGTCTCTTTTGAAAATGAAATAAATTGAATGATGAAAATTTGGTCCATAATCCAGTCATCATTTGATCATCAGTCAACAAGAGTTCCCTATGATTGTAACAGAGATGCAGCATTCCAAAGATTATAGTCTAGCATATATTATATAAATAATGATGATGAGAAAATTAAAATCTTAGCACATGACTGCATTTGAAAATCCTATGATGCTGAAGAGCTCGATCACTGTATCATATTTTACAAAGCATACTAGATAGTTTTCCATATGTATTATATTCTTCTTGCCCTCGAGCACATGTTTAATGAGTTTAATTCATACAATGATGTGGACAGAAGATTGAGAAAGATTCAAAGAGATCAAGAAAATGATTGAAAATGGTGAATATGCAATTGGGTAAGATTTTGTTGAATTTGGGCTTTTCCTTTTTCAGCATAACAGAGCAGTCGCATGATCACGTGAGGTAAAAAAATACCATGTGATCATGCGACAATGAAGTCTGCTGGGACTCACATACACCAATAGTGCAACCCGCATACGTCAATAGTGGAGTCCACGTGCACCAATGATAAAGCGGTCGCATGATCACATGGATTAAAATATTGCTATGCGATCATGCGACAATGTAAGTCACCAAAGATGCTTAGTGACTTAGCGGGATATTGACACGTAGCCGTGGGACCAGAAGAGTTGTAAATACTAAATCAATGGTAGTCACTTAGTCGCTATGGTGTGGAAGATGCTTTGCGACTAAGCGGGATCCTTCCACATGTCTAGGTGGGGCTGAAAGAGTTTGTATGCGATACCAAATCAATGGTAGTCACTTAGTCACTATGGGAAGGAAGATGTTTTGCAAACTTGCGAGATGAATCCACGTGTCCCTGTGGGTTCGAGGAAAGTCACTTGCGGTGGTAATCTTTTGAGATGTAGAATCTACGGTTCCCATTTTGTCTTTATTACGTCACCTTTTCTTAGCGGGTTAATGGGATCTTACCACGTATTCAGGTGGGCCTCCCTAATGTTAAGTGCATCTTAAGACTTTAGATCAATGGCTCCTACTTTCCCTTTGTGGCATTGGAGATTCCTCAAGGGAAAGTGGGATGGTTCCATGTGTCTCGCCGAGCTCAGTATAAAAGGAAAAGGTAATTATTTTTAAAGGTTTAAAAAGATCCATGATCCCCACTTTGCCGCTTTGGGAAGAAAGATACTTAGCGGAAAAATGAGATGAAGCCACGTGTCTTATCGAGTTCGATATTAAAGTAAAGGTGATTATTCTAAGAGCATGTGCCGTTAGTAAAAGGCACCTAGCACTTAAAAATGACATGTGGAGAAACAGGAAGGGGTTTCTCCAAGCATTTTCCGCAATGAAGAAATGTTTCGCACCTCATAGTGCCAAAACCCGCCGCCATATATCTTGCAAAATTTGAATTCTTGTTCAAGTTTGATCACATGGGTCTTCTCAAAATAACTCAAAGAATGTTTTTCTTTGGGAAGTACGACTCGAAAGTGCATGAAATTCTTGGAGTGGAAATTTGAAGTTCAGGTATTTGAGAAGATATAAATTTACACTTCACAAGTGCATTTCTCATAGAATTCGGGTTATGAAGGCTAGCCGAAGACTCTGTTATCTAAAGTGTTATGAAGAATGTTTAAACATTCAGATTACTAGATAAAGTGATTAGATCGTGCTGAATGTTTTAATGTTTCAAAGATGAAGAACCATGCTGTTTGAAGACCTGGTTATTGGTGGTTATTTGTTTCAGTTGTTTTTCAAATCCAAAGCTTTGAACATGAATAGTTGTTTGACTCCGAGAAGCCCAATGGATTTGACTTAACATATGCCATTAAAGAGAAGATGAAGGACTCAAGTTGAAGTGTCACAGCTATGATGTCTCTTCTTATTCTCATATCAAAGACTGGCTTTTCAAATTCTATTATCAAAGATATTCTTTCTTTGTGCCTTGTCTATTTGTATCCAAGGAAGTGGGAAGGTCATGAGTTTTGAGGAACTTTATGTATTGTAAAGTCTATAAATTCTATCAAGAAACTCAGTGTGGGGGTTGGAAAACTTGTAAGGGTAGCATAAGTGATTCCATTCACTTTGCTTGGTTTTCATGTTTGTTAAACTAGTAGTTTTCATTTGCATGTGAATAGACATGACAGTTATATATGAAGCTGTAATTGCTTGCTAGATTCCATTTCATGTTTGTAATTGCAGTGAAAGTAATTCCATTTACCTTTCTTGTATGATTCTTCTCCTATTCACCCTATTATTTAGATGCATCTGAATGGAAAGTACAATTGTATATGGAGCTGTAATTTTTGCTTGAATTCCATTTCACATTAGTAGTTGTAGTCTAAGCAATTCTATTTGTTGTATGTATATGATTCTGCTTCTGTTCTCATTAGTAGAATATGCATTCTTAGAATAAATAGGTTTAGTTAGAAGATAGTCTTTATGATAATCTGTGATCAACATTCCATTGGGGATTATAGGTTATCCACTTTATCCTTGCCTGAATTGTTTGTGCCTACAAACAATTTGGTTAAAACTCATAAGAAGATAATCTAATGATCATAAAGAAACAAATTCATTGAAGATTAAACACAACTAGGGAGTTGTACCTGTCAATTTAGAGGGCAGTGATAGAAGACATACACTGACCCAATTGTTGGTGACATCCTTTGTTCTCTCACCTTGGGTGCTAAAAGAGTCAGAGATTACAAATCTAATGGGAGGACAAACTGTTAACCAATAGTTTTTGGTGACTCTGCTGGGGAGAACTTTAGAAAGAAGAAAATATTAAAGTTTTTCTTAGAATTTAGTTTCATTTCCCCTTTCAATTTCAATTCAGGCAGTCACAAAGAATACATGTTTAGGAAATATGGTTGTTCCTTGGGAAATGCTATTGGACCTTTGAATCTTGTAGCAAGTCATGATTTACCAAAAGGTTTCAGAAAAAACTTTCCAAGATTCAATGGTGATGGCTCAATATCTGTAGAACAACATCTGAATGCTTTCCATAAGGCATGTAGTGTGGTGGATCCTCAGCATGAAGATGTTGCTATTAGATTGTTTGTAGATAGCCTTATTGGTGATGCTGTAGAATGGTTTCAAGATTTAACTATGGGATGCATTACCAGATGGAATGACATGAAACAAAATTTTGATGAAAGGTATAAGACCGTTGAAGATGCTCAATTCTTACTATTACAACTAGATCAAATGAAGAAGGAACCATCTACCTCCATGAGAGATTTCAATGCCAGATTTAATAAACTAATCAGAAGAATACCTGTTGCCAGTGCACCAACTAGAAATAATCTGAAGACATTCTACATTAGTTCCATGCCTCCAGAACTTGGTTACCAATTAAGAAGAGCTAATGTAATGGATTTGCAAGCTGCTCCAATACTAGCTGAAGAAATGGAAGATGATATGCTAGCCTCTGGGAGATGGAAGAAGGGATTTCATGATGGACCCATAAACAATACAGCTGGTACTTCAATCAGTATAGAAGATATGTTACCAAGATTATCTAATGAAATAAATGCATTAAAAAGGTAGATTACTACATCAGCTCATCAGCCTCATCAAGGTAGAAATGAGAATTTGTAGAGATTATCTATTGAAGCTCCTCCCAAAAAATATAATTCTCATGCCTTTCATCTCAGGCAAGAAGAAAAAGAACAAAACTTTGAATATCCAGGAAATAAAGACTGTCATACTCCTCATGGCGACTCCGTAAACTTTTATTGTGAGTATGAGACATATTTGGAAGATGGATACAATTGTTTTTCTTTGGAGGAATCTCAGCCAGCTATTGAAGATCAAGCCTCTAATAATCAAGATGATGGATTACCTTGGAAGAGTCATCAGCATAAAGAAAATGACCAGCAAAAAGAATGTTTCCAGCCTATGGAGATTCTTAAAGATCAAGAAGGAAAGATTCTTGAAACATTTTGTTTTGAAGATGATACAATGCTAGATGTTGCTAATCAAATATGTGTGGATGAAAAAGATATTCAGCCTATTGAAAATAATGTTGAAGGAATCAATGCAACAACAGATTTTGAACATGTTAATGAAGTACTGCAGCATCATATAGAAGACAAAGAAATAGATGAAGATCTTCCTAGTCTTGGAATAAAATTTGATCAAGTCATGATGACAGTTATATGTGAATCCTCTTCCATAGTCAAATCAGATATTGAAGTTCTAAATCTAGATGAACATCCTGAAGATTTCATAGATGCAAAAGATGAAGAAGATATTTCAATTTTGGTAGAGGTCGTGAGTAATGAAGATACTATTTGTTTCAGCCCTAATTCAAAATCAGAAGTTATTTTTGACGATGCTTGCAAATGGTATGATGCTTTTCCACTTCTAGAGGATTTCCAATATTCTGATTTTGTTGATCTTGATTTGAACATTGATATCTCTGCTAAGGATAATAACAGAGAAAATAGAAGTGATAATGCTGAAAAAGATTATATTCTAGTAGTGCATTTAGAATATGGTAAATATCCTCTTCCATCACAAAAGTTTGAATGTGTGAAGAAAGATGTATATGGAAGCGTAGATGAATCAAAGATCTATAATGAGGCATGGCTGTTTGGAAAGGCCCTATGGTTCGTCATGTTGCAGATCTAGCTGTGGGGCTTATTTTCAACAATGAAGGAGTAGCCAGGAGTTATCAATGCTTCTTCAAATTGGTGGAGCATCTTCCTCTATTAAGGAAAGGTTCATACTTTTCTTTTCCTATTAATGGTCACGTATGAATCTTTCCTTATTGATGGTCCTGCTGGTGAGGTCTCCTCACCTTTTGTAAATAAGTTTCTTTCCAATTTTGGTGTGTCTAGTGTAGCCTTTCCTTGCTTTGTTAGTGGTTGTTTTCTCTTGCTTTGTTTCAGTCTTCCCTGCTCCCCTCTGCCCTCCCTGTATGCAGCTTCTCATTGTTCTCTTTGGTCTAGACTTTGCAACCCAATGCATAAGGCACTTGTCTCACCAGAGAAGCTAAATTCTTCATGCACCTTGCAGTACATGATCCCCCAGTTGAAGCCAGCTGTTGCCTGACTTTCAGTCACCCATTTTTTTGACAATGTTAGAGTTAAGTCAAGTCTATTTTGTTAGTATCTAGGTCTAGCTTCTCTCTAGGGTAGGAGGTCTTTGCCAGGTATCCCTGCAATTGCTCCTTGTTTCAAGCTAGGTGGGTTGTATTAAAATCTCTTCATTCTGGGTAGGTTGTAGATCCTAACCTGGTAAAGACTTGGTGCTCCAATTAATGATCTTTCTCAAGCAGGATGGTGGTGGAAATCATATGGATTCATCTAGAAACATCATGTGGCCATTCTCGGATTATGCACAGTCAATTATTTTTAAAGTGCTTCATGGAGTGCAATAAAAATAGTGTGCAAGATCAAGGATTCAATTCTTTGAATTCAAGGAAGTCAAAGATCGAATTGTATCCAGTCTCTTTTGAAAATGAAATAAATTGAATGGTGAAAATTTGGTCCATAATCCAGTCATCATTCGATCATCAGTCAACAAGAGTTCCCTATGATTGTAACAGAGATGCAGCATTCCAAAGATTACAGTCTAGCATATATTATATAAATAATGATGATGAGAAAATTAAAATCTTAGCACATGACCGCATTTGAAAATCCTATGATGCTGAAGAGCTCGATCACTATATCATATTTTACAAAGCATACAAGACAGTCTGTCATATGTATTATATTCTTCTTGCCCTCGAGCATGTGTTTAATGAGTTTAATTTGTATAATGATGCGGACAGAAGATTGAGAAAGATTTGAAGAGATCAAGAAAATGATTGAAAATGGTGAATATGCAATTGGGTAAGATTTTGTTGAATTCGGGCTTTGCCTTTTTCAGTGTAACAGAGTAGTGGCATGATTGCGTGAGGTAAAAAAATACCATGTGATCATGCGACAATGAAGTCTACTAGGACTCACATACGCCAATAGTGCAACCCGTGTACGCCAATAGTGGAGTCCACGTGCGCCAATGATAAAGCGGTCACATGATCGCATGGATTAAAATATTGCTATGCAATCATGCAACAATGTAAGTCACCAAAGATGCTTAGTGAATTAGCAGGATATTGACATGTAGCCGTGGGACCAGAAGAGTTGTAGATACTAACTCAATGGTAGTCACTTAGTCACTATGGTGTGGAAGATGCTTTGTGACTAAGCGGGATCCTTTGACGTGTCTAGGTGGGGCTGAAAGAGTTTTTATGTGATACCAAATCAATGGTAGTCGCTTAGTTGCTATGGGAAGGAAGATGTTTTGTGAACTTGTGAGATGAATCCACATGTCCCTGTGGGTCTGAGGAAAGTCACTTGCGGTGGTAATCTTTTGAGATGTAGAATCTACGATTCCCATTTTGTCTTTATTACGTCACCTTTGCTTAGCTGGTTAATGGGATCTTGCCACGTATTCAGGTGGGCCTCCTTAATGTTAAGCGCATCTTACGACTTCAGATCAACAGCTCCCGCTTTCCCTTTGTGGCATTGGAGATTCTTCGAGGGAAAGCGAGATGGTTCCAAGTGTCTCACCGAGATCAGTATAAAAGGAAAAGGTAATTATTTTTAAAGGTTTAAAAAGATCCACGGTCCCCGCTTTGCCACTTTGTTAAGAAAGATACTTAGCGACAAAATGAGATGAAGCCATGTGTCCTATCAAGTTCGATATTAAAGAAAAGGTGATTATTGTAAGAGCATGTGCCATTAGTAAAAGGCACCTAGCACTTAAAAATGACGTGCGGTGAAATGGGAAGGGGTTTCTCCAAGCATTTTCTGCAATGAAGAAATATTATGCACCTCAGAGTGCCAAAATCCACCACCATATATCTTGCAGAATTTGAATTCTTGTTCATGTCTGATCACATGGGTCTTGTCAAAATAACTCAAAGAATGTTTTTCTTTGGGAAGTATGGCTCGAAAGTGCATGAAATTCTTGGAGTGGAAATTTGAAGTTTGGGTATCTGAGAAGATATAAATTTACACTTCACAGGTGCATTTCTCACATAATTTGGGTTATGAAGGCTAGCCGAAGACTCTGTTATCTAAAGTGTTATGAAGAATGTTTAAACATTCAGATTGCCTAATAAAGTGATTAGATCATGTTGAATGTTTTAATGTTTCAAAGATGAAGAACCATGCTATTTGAAGACCTGGTTATTCATGGTTATCTATTTTAGTTGTTTTTCAAATCCAAAGCTTTGAACATGAATAGTTGTTTGACTCTGAGAAGCCCAATGGATTTGACTTAATAGATGCCATTAAAGAGAAGATGAAGGACTCAAGTTGAAGTGTCATAGTTATGATGTCTCTTCTTATTCTGATATCAAAGACTGGCTTTTCAAATTTTGTTATCAAAGATATTCTTTCTTTGTGCCTTGTCTATTTGTATCCAAGGAAGTGGGAAGGTCATGAGTTCTGAGGAACTTTATGTATTGTAAAGTCTATAAATTCTATCAAGAAACTTAGTGTGGGGGTTAGCAAACTTGTAAGGGTAGCATAAGTGATTCCATTTACTTTGCTGGGTTTTCATGTTTGTTGAACCAGTAGTTTTCATTTGCATGTGAATAGACAGGACAGTTATATATGAAGCTGTAATTGCTTGCTAGATTCCATTTCATGTTTGTAATTGCAGTGAAAGTAATTTTCCATTTACCTTTCATGTATGATTCTTCTCCTATTCACCCTATTATTTAGATGCATCTGAATGGAAAGTATAATTGTATATGGAACTGTAATTTCTGCTTGAATTCCATTTCATGTTAGTAGTTGCAGTCTAAGCAATTCTATTTGTTGTCTGTATATGATTCTAATTCTATTCTCATTAGTAGACTATGCATTCTTAGAATAGATAGGTTTAGTTAGAAGATAGTCTTTATGATAATCTGTGATCAACATTCCATTGGGGATTATAGGTTATCCACTTTATCCTTGCCTGAATTGTTTGTGCCTACAAACAATTTTGTTAAAACTCATAAGAAGATAATCTGATGATCATAAAGAAACAAATTCATTGAAGATTAAACACAACCAGGGAGCTGTACCTATCAATTCAGAGGGTAGTGATAGAAGAAATACACTAACCCAATTGTTGGTGACATCCTTTGTTCTCTCACCTTGGGTGCTAAAAGAGTCAGAGATTACAAATCTAATGGGAGGATAAACTGTTAACCAACACAAGTACACACACATGATAACCATACACATGCAAGTATGGGGTCAATACATTATAAATCAATACAAAGCATAAAACATAACATCATGATAATATAATCATCTAATTTATGCATACACTATTGGAAACTGCAATTGAAGCAATTATTATATTGTCATTGATGTCAAACCTTAACTGGTAAGATTTTTGCTACTTAATAAAGTACTATATCTATTTGAATGTTGTGAAGGGGTTAGACAAGGATGGTAACAATAGAACCTAGGGGGAAGGTTGAGTTATCTTGATACTTCAATGTGTACTTGATTATGTTGCACAATGATGAGATAATGTATTGTTTATCTTAGTAAGAATGAAGACTAAGCTGGTAGGCTTAACCGATCAAAAGAGAAGAAATCATGTTTAAGTTGAGTGATGTTAGTGTTGACCGAGCTAGTATATGATGAGTAATTTTAGTGTTGACTGAACATTAGTTAATTGTCGAGGAAGATAGTATTACCCGAGGAAACAACTCTAGTGAAGACCAAGCTTTCTAGTGAAGACAAAGAAGTTGAACATAATATTGACCAAGCCTCAGTAGTTTACATTTGAGGAAGAATTTAGATTCGTAGCTGATATAGTTGAATTCTTGGATAATGTAAACTGTGTTGACAAAATTTTTGATTATATGAAAGCATTTAATGAGCTGTAAAACATTTTATTGTAAATCTTAAAGAGATTTGATATGTTTCTAGAAGAAGAGATGAATAACATAAAGTTAGAAGGATTCAATGAATCTGACCAAACCCTAAGATCTACGGAGAAGATTAAGCGACAAAAGATGTATTGACCTAATTGAGGAAGTATCAAGGAAACCTAAGCATGAGGTTGAGAAGAGTGGAAGAGAGGCAGAAGCAAATGATGATGGAGTTGATGTTATTGATTTTCTAAGCAGAAAAGGCTGAAGGAGAAGTGTTGTGATCACTTGAAGGGATTTTTGAGTAGATCAATGATGGAGATGGAAAAGATTCATAGTCAGTAAGCCAACATATGTGTATAGAATTAGATCTGATATTTTCAAAGTGAGTTGTATGTTTACAGATCAATATTACCTTTACTTTCTAACCATTATATCAGTCAAAAAAATTTAGCAGAGGTTGACCTAACAGTCATTTGTATAAATCCTTTGAACAATGTTGCATTCTAATGGAGTGTATGTAAGTCCTATAATAAGGCATAATTTTAACAAAGTGGTTGAAATCCTTTAACTGAGTCACACCTGACAATGTGTATGTAACCTTTGATAGAGTTGGCTTTTCACAGAGCTCACTTCAGAAGAGTGAAAATAATAGTAACATGTTACAAAGTGGTTTTTCCCTAACTGGGCTTCCACTATAAATCCTAGTGTCAATACTTGTGTGAATGTTTTGGTTTGAATATTTATGTGTTTTACAAGTTAAGTACAATTGGGTAGTGGACTTTAATGTTAAATGTTTTTGTTATGAAATAAATAATGACCAAGTAGCTACTGGTTGTTGGATCTAATTTGTTGAAGATTTTTTGAAATTTGTTTTATACATCTGGACCTGAGAACAACTGATTCACCCTCCCTCTCTATTGTTCTAAATCATATTAAAAATTGGTATCAGAGCTTTGTTGGTGCTTAAAAAGAACAAGTTTAAAGGTTCTTGAAGAAAATGATCAGGATGTATAAGAAGGAGGTACCAAAGCTAAATAAGGATAACTTCCCTGCATGAAAAAGTTTGATGAAGTTGCATCTAGCCGGTATTGGTGATTCTACAAAGTATTATGTTGAGCATGACTATGTCACACCTGTTCCACCTCTGACTGCTGAGGAAATGAGAGCTAAACAAGAGCACAATCAAGTAATGTTGGAGATTTCATCTACCTAAGTTATCTGGAATTTGAGGACATCAAATATTGTACAAATGCAAAGAAAATGTGGGACACTCTTGCAAACATCTATGGCGGTGATATAAATGTACTGAGAGCTAAAGCTGAGAGCCTTAGTGGTAAATTTGATGAAATGAGAATGCAAGAAGGTGAGAATATTGCACAATATTGTGGTAGAATAAAAGAAGTTGTAAATGCTATTAGAGGAGAAAATGAAACTATTTATGATGAAACTATGATAAGAAAAGTATTGAGAACCTTGCATCCTATCTATGCTATTAAAATTTCAGCAATTTAGGAATCTAGATGTAATCCTAACAATGCACTTTGGAAAGTTTGGTTGGTAAGCTTACTACTTTTGAGCTTTCTAACTATGATAACTTCACTATTGCTAATGTTGAATCTTCTTTTAAGTCACAAATGGTTCTAAGTAAGTCAAATAAAGTTGGTCATATAGCTGCTAGATGTCCTAATAGGGATGATAAGGATGAAGAAAGAGACATCAAGCATAAAGACAAAAGAGATGATAGAAGTTATCAAAGGTACAAGGACTACAAGGGAAAAGGTAAGAAATCCTGCTATATTACTGAAGAAGAGACTAACACTGATAGTGATGATTTTTAAATTGAGGTACTCTATGTTGCAATGAAAGATGAGTCTGATGAGGATGAGAAAACTGCATTAATTTCCTATGTGAACAAAAATGATAAATGGATTATTGACAGTGGTTGTTCACATCACAAGACTGGTGGCAAGAGTAAGTTTGATACCTTAGATCTTTATAAAGGTAGAAGTGTAAAATTTGGTAATGATGCACCATGTCCTATTAGAGTAAAAGGATTGATTAAGCTGACTAATAAGATCACTTGTGAAAATGCTTATTGGGTTGAAGGTCTTAACTATAATCTGCTAAGTGTTGCACAACTTAATAGCACTAGATACCGAGTGGAATTTCATCACAAGAAGGCTAAAATATTTGATGCCACTAGTGAACTGATTGTAAGTGGAGAACAGACAAGAGGTATTTTGTTCTATCTAGACCTATCTAAAGAGAAATGTATGATTGCACAACTTGATGATATATGGTTATGGCATAAGTGGCTATGTCATGTTAACTTTGATAATCTAGTAGAAATTAGTAAAAAGAAGAAAGTGAGAGGTCTTCCTAGATTGAAGAAACCTAAGAATGTAATGTGCAAACAATGTCAGTTGGGTAAGATGACAAAGTCTAGTTTTAAGAGAAAGACTTTTACTTCTGAGAATGCTTTAGATTTGGTTCATACTAACCTTTGTGGACCTATGGGTATACAAAGCTATTGTGGTGATAGATACTTTATTTTGTTTGTTGATGATTATACCAAAATGATGACAGTAATGTTCTTAAAATAAAAATCTGATGCTTTTCAATTCTTTAAGTGGTATTTGGCTAAGGTTGAAAAAGAGATAGGTAGGAACTTGAAGTTTCTAAGATCTGACCGAGGTGGATAATTTATATCCAATGAATTTAATCTATTTTACAAGGATAGAGGGATCAAAAGACAAATTTCTGCACCTAGAACACCTCCAAATAATGGTATAGCTAAGAGAAGGAACAAATCTATCATGGACTATGCAAGGACATTGATGATTGAAAAAAATGTTGCACAAAAGTACTAGAGAGAAGCTGTAAGTACACCTATTTATATGCTTAACTGAGTATAGATCAAAAAAGGTACAAATCTGACACCTTATCAGTTATGGCATGGGCATGCACCTAATGTAAAGTACTTTAGAATATTTGGAAGCAAATGCTACATACTAAAGGACACTAGGAATGGAAAATTTGATGCTAAAATTGATGAGGGCATATTCCTAGGGTACTCCACAAAAAGTAAAGCTTATAAGTGTTTGAACTCTAACACTAACAAAATTGTGGAAAGTGTGAATGTCAAAGTTGATGAGTATGCAGAGAAAAATGAAGGTGAAAGAAAGAGAGAACCAGAAGATTTTAGATCTTTTGTGTATATAGAGGAAGAAGAGGCAAGTGAAAAACTTGCACCTGATGCTGAGTCTTGAGTAAGCAATGCCAAGCATTAGGAAATTAATGTCGAGAGACAAAAAAAATGTGCCGAGCAATAGGAGGAAGTTTCCAAGTATCTGGAAGAGGTTGTCGAGCATTCAGAAGCTAAATCTAAAAATCTTGTTGGTGAACCTAAAGAGCTAGAGGAAAGGAGAGAAGAACCTATTTTAGCAAAATATGTAAGGAGACATCACAAGCTTGAACAGATAATTGGAGACAAAGATATTGGAGTTTTGACTAGAAGCAAGACAAGAGACGCTACATGTTTACTGTGTGAATTTGAGCCTAAGACAACAAGGGAGGGATTAGAAAATGAAGACTTTATACAAGCAATGAATGAGGAGATAGACCAAATAGAGAAGAATGATACCTAGACTTTGGTGCCGAGACCAGAAAACAAAAATGTCATTGGAACAAAGTGGGTGTTCTGAAATAAGTTGAATGAGCATGGTCAAATCACAAGAAACAAAGCTAGGCTGGTATGCAAAGGCTACACACAAGAAGAAGGAATAGATTATGGGGAGACATTTTCCCCTATAGCAAGATTGGAAGGAGTAAGAACTTTACTTGCATATGCTACTTACAAAGATTTCAAGGTATACCAAATGAATTTCAAGTCTGCATTTTTAAATGGTATATTAGAAGTGTACATTGAATAGCCAGAAGGATTTGTTGATCCAAACAAAAGACACATGGTTTGCAAACTGAACAAAGCATTGTATGGACTGAAGCAAGCTCCTAGAGCATGGTATGAGAGGTTGTACAACTACTTGATATAGATTGAATTTTCAAGGACAAATGACACAAGAAATTTGTACATGAAAGATGAAGAAGGTAAAGGAATATTGTTTGCTAAGATTTTTGTAGATGATATTATATTTGGTGGACAAGATGCCTTGTGTAAGATATTTTCAAATGAAATGCAAACTGAATTTGAAATGAGTATGTTTGGGGAGATCAAATATTTTGTTGGTTTACAAGTATATTAGAAGGAGAAAGGCATTTTCATCACCCAGTCTAAATATATTAATGAGATACTGAAAACCTTTGGGATGGAGGATTCAAGGCCAGTAAGTACTCCTATGGCTACTAGACAAAAGTTGTCTAAGAATGATGAGGTTGTAGAAGTAAACCAAACTTTGTACAAATCTATGATTAGAAAACTGTAGTATGTTGTACATAGCAGACCAGATATTGCACTAGTTGTTGGGATTGTGGCAAGATTCTCTGCCAATCCTAAGGAAACACACATGATGGATGTCAAAAGGATAATGAGATATTTTAAAGGAGCTATTGACTATGGACTATATTACAAGAAGCATAAAAATTTTGAACTAAAAGTGTATACAGATACTGATTGGGCAAGAAATGTGGATGATAGAAAGAGTACTAGTGGTGGAGCTTTCTTTCTTGGACAGAGATTAGTTTCATAGACAAGAAAGAAAAAAAATTGCATTTCCCAATCTACTGCTAAAGCTGAGTATGTGGCTACAATAGTGAACTGTTCAAACTTGATATGGATAAAGCAATTGTTGGTAGGCATCAAAGAAGAGATCACTGAACCAATTGTTATCTTTTGTGACAACACAAGTTCTATCAACATCTCTAAGAATCTAGTGATGCATACAAAGACCAAGCACATTGCCATCAAGTATCACTACTTGAGGGAATTGGTATAAAATAAAGAGGTCTGAATGGAGTATGTGAATAAAAAAGAACAACTAGCAGACATATTCACTAAAGCTTTGCCTAAAGAAGCTCATGAATATCTGAGAGGACAATTAGGGGTCCTTCCCCTAACTGAGGCTGCCTAGTCAAGCTATGAGCACTGCATCAAATGTGTTGCTAAGAGTATCTGATAGATTAATGTAGAGAAAGGTCACACTTTAGGAGCAATATAGAGTTGTGAAAAGAATAGAAAAGCTAAGAATTAGTCATAAGCAAAGATGACAAAGGGAGAAAATACTATTACTGAACTGAAAAGATGACATCTACATCTGAAGGATGTATGTTTTAGTTGCTACTTTGGCATTTTTGTCAAAGAGGGAGATGAACAGGATGAAAACACATGGGAGAAAATCAGTAAGATCAAGTAAGAGGGAGAAAATCAGGAAGAAGAATGTTATTGTATGGACGGTCATATAAGCAAGGCTAATTGATTCTAAATTAGAATGAAGCTAAGGATATTATAAATATTTCTGATGGAAAGATAAGTTTTTGGATTGGTTAGTAATTCATGTGTTATTCATATGGTGTTGCCATCAATGCCAAAGAGGGACATTGTTGGAAACTACAATTGAAGCAATTGTTGTATTGTCATTGATGTCAAACCTTAACTAGTAAGATCGTTGCTACTTAAGAAAGTACTATATCTATTTGAATGTTGTGAAGGGGTTAGACAAGGATGGTAAGAATAGCACCTAGGGTTAAGGTTGAGTTAATCATGATACTTCAATGTGTACTTGATTATGTGGCACAATGATGAGATAATGTATTGTTTATCTTAGTAAGAATGAAGACTAAATTGGTAGGCTTAACCAAGAAAAAAAGAACAAATCTTGTTTAAGCCTAGTGATGTTAGTGTCTACCGAGCTAGTATATGCCAAGTAATTTTAGTTTGACCGAACATTAGTTAATTGCCGAGGAAGATAGTATTAACTGAGGAAATAGTTCTAGTGAAGATCAAGAAGTTGAACACAATATTGACCAAGTGTCAGTAATTTACATTTGAGGAAGAATTCAGATTCCTATCCAACATAGTTGAATTCTTGGATTATGTAAACCCTGTTGAATTTATTTATTGATTGTATGAAAGCATTTAATGAGCTATAAAACATTATATTGTAAATCTTAAAGAGATTTGAGATGTTTCTAGAAGAAGAGATGAAGAACATAAAGTTGGAAGGATTTGAAAAATCTGACCAAACCCTAAGATCTACAGAGAAGATTAAGTGACAAAAGATGCATTGACCTAATTGAGGAAGTATTAAGGAAACCTAAGCATGAGGTTGAGAAGAGTGGAAGAGAGGCAAAAGAAGATGATGTTGGAGTTGATGTTATTGACTATCTAAGTAGAAAAGGTTGAAGGAGAAGTGTTATGATAGCTTGAAGGGATTTATGAGAAGATCAATGATGGATTGAATCGGATATGATATCTGCAAAGTGAGTTGTATGTTTACAGGTCAATATTACTGTTACTTTCTAACCATTGTATTAGTCAAAATCCTTTTAACAGAGGTTGACCTAACAATCATTTGTATAAATCCTTTGAACAAGGTTGCATTCAAATGGAGTGTATGTAAGTCCTATAATAAGGCACACTTTTAACAGAGTGGTTGAAATCCTTTAACCGGGTCACACCTAATAGTGTGCATGTAACCTTTGATAGGGTTGGCTTTTCACAGAGCTCACTTTAGAAGAGTGAAAATAATAGTAACATGTTACAAAGTGGTTTTTTCCTAACTGGGTTTCCACTATAAATCCTAGTGTCAATACTTGTGTGAATGTTTTGGTTTGAACATTTATGTGTTTTACAAGTTAAGTACAGTTGGGTAGTGGACTCCAATGTTATATGTTTTTTTTATGAAATCAGTAATGACAAAGTAACTATTGGTTGTTGGATCTGATTTGTTGAAGAGTTTTTGAAGTTTGTTTTATACATCTGGACCTGAGAAAAACTGATTCACCCCCCCTCTCTATTGTTCTAAATCATATTAACATACTCATGATAAACATAAAATGAACATAATCCATAATCATCATTTATTGAAATAATAACTGATCACATGAAATGTGACCTTAAAGAATTCAGCCAAACAACTGAGATACAAGCCTAAAAGAGTACGACAACTAAAAATAGAAAGCAAACTATGGGTGGGTACTACATCTCACATTGGATGAACTACGTGTTGTAGTTTTCTTCATGGCCCCATAGAAATATTTTGGCCCTGATGGTTTTATGATTTTATTCTTTCATAAATGTTGGGATGTGATCCATTTTAATTTTTTCTTGGCCTTGAAAGAATCCAGAAGGGAGGAATTTGTTTTGAATATTTTTAATGTTACCCATATTTCCCTTATTACCAAATTTAATGACCCACAATCCTTTGCAGATTTAGGCCTATCTTCCTATGGAATTATGTCTACAAAATTTTTACCAAGGCTATCTATCTTAGGCTTAAGAAATTGATTCCTTCCATCATATCCCCCCAACAGGGTGGTTTTGATCCTCATAGAGAAACATCTGATGGTGCCTTGATTTCTCATGAAGGCATGCACTCTATTGATTCTTGTTGCATACCATATTTTATAATCAAGTTTGATATGATGAAAGCATATGATAAAGTGAGTTGGTTGTTTGTGTTGAAATTTCTTCATAAATTTGGTTTTTCAAGTAAATGGTGCAAATGGATTTTGAATTGCATATATGAAGCCTCCTCTGTCATTATCAATGGAACTCCTTTCGGTTTTTTTACATCCACTCGAGGTGTTCAGAAAGGGGATCCTCTTTCTACCTATCTATTCATTATTATGGCATAAGCATTCAGTGTAAAAATCCAAGCTCAACATTAATTGGGTCTATGGAATGGAGTGCATATTCACAACACTCAGATCATTGTGACTCATAATCTATTTGTAGATGATACCTTTCTTTTTGGTTCCTCCACGTTTCTGAAATCCAAACATATTAATTTTTTTTTGGATGTTTATTCTATTGGATTAGGCTAGATTATTAACTCACACAAATCTAAGATTTTCATCTTCAACACTACATAAATTATCCATAAGAGTATAGTCGTCACTTTAGGTTTCCCTTTGGGATCCCTTCCCTCTACATATTTGAGGACCCCCTTTTTTACATGGGAAATAATAAATGTTCTTACTAGGATAGTGTCATCAGTAGACTCAAATCTAGAATCTCTGTTTGGAAGGCTAGCTGGTTATCTCTATCCAATAGAATATTACTAGTCAAAACTGTTTTATCTGCAATTCCTAACTATTTTTTTTTTTTCTTCAAGAACGAAAATTTATGATTTCTCTAATTGAAAATATAATTAGATCCTTTTTGTGGAAATCTAATGTGTCAGATGAAAATAAAATTTTGTTGGTCTCCTTGTATACGTTATCACTTAATAAGGATGTGGGTGGGGCAAGCTTGCATAACATTTCCATTAGGAATAAATATTTTGGAGGAAAGCTTGTTTGGAATATGTTTTCTAAGCCATCATCTTTATGGTGTCATATTATGCATGCCAAATATCTTGATTCTTCTAACCCCTGTAGAATATTCACAATGTCTAGCCCCCTGGATGGGTCAATTGTTGGAATTTCACGATCTCATCTAGGGGAGTGGTATTAGACTATCTATCATGGCAAGTGCACTGTGGGGATAACATTCTTTTCTGGAATGATTCTTGGAATGGCCACCCCCCCCCCCCCCCCTCAAAAATATTACTTCCCTTAGTGATTCTATTCATATATTCACATCAAATTGGGGTTCTAACCTGATTGACTATATTGATTATCTTAACATCATCTCCCATAAAGTTTATTGGAAGGATCCTTCCTCTCTGCCTTTGTCATCACATCAGATTTACAACTTTAATACAATTCTGGGATCTCAGGTAGTTTATCTATCTCAAGGTGCTGATAGGTTAATGATATAGTGCCCCTCCAAGTCAGGAAAGTATTCAATTAAAGAAAGATATAAGGCTATATGTTAGATTGAAAATCAAATATTATCATAATGTACCTTTCTTTTTTTATGGAATAGCTTTGTTATGCCTAAGGTAGGTTTTTTTTCCAGGTTTTCTCTTCAAAATAAAATTCTTGCCAGTGACAGGTTGAGCCATTTACATATGACCCCCCTTTTAGTGTATTCTTTGTGACAAAATTGATGAAAATGTGGATCATCTATTCATACATTGTGACTTTTCCTCTCAGTGTCAATCTTATGTGATGAATAAGCTATCAATATTTTGTCCACTTCCATTCTCTCTTTGGGATCTTTTTCAATCATGGCCAAATCTATACTCTTCTTGTCTAATTATGTTCCTTTGGTTTATCATTCCATCTACTATTATTTGGTCAATTTGGTGGGAGCATAATAAATGTATTTTTAGAAAGAATTCCTTATATATTTCTCATGTTCTTTCTATTATTAAAAACCACATATCAGAGAAAGTCAATTCCTATGTGGAAACTCATTTTAATGCAAATACTATATTCTCTTTCTAGGATAATTTTGTTATTACTAATTGGAATATGATCACCATTCTAATTTCTCTTATTTTTCCTAGAATTGGAAAGTGTTTCATTGATAGGAAATGTGTTAAGTGGCACCCCCCTGATCTGAGTTTTTGCAAACTAAATTTTGATGCTTCCTCCAAAGGAAATCTAGGTGATTCAGGGGTCGGAGTTTTTATGCATAATCATCATGGTTGTGTCCTTTCCTTCAAAACTTCATCTATCTATCTCAGCTCTAACAATATGGCTCAGGCTCAAACCTTATTGGAAGGTGGTCATGGAAAAAAAAATTGAACTTCTCTCACATTCATATTGAAGGTGATTTTTCGCTTATTATTAATACATGCATTTCCAGATTTGTTGTGAATTGGACCCTTACATATATACTTGATAAAATTTAGAATATTCTTGATTCCTTTGTGAGGGTAATGATTTCACATGCATATAGAGAAGGTAATACCTTGGCAGATTGTTTGGAAAATATGGGTTGTTCCATGTTGGAAATTGACATTTTGGTGGTAGAATGTGATTTGGACTTATATCCATTTCTGATCTGTGATATTATTCAAATGGAATCTTCCTTATGGGGGTAATTTGGTGGCTAAATTTTGATGTTTGTAATGCTTATTTAGCCTATGCTTGTCTCTGTTATCACATGCCAATGGTCTCTGTCATTGATGGTAGGTTTCTCATTATTATTTGGAAAGTATTTTAATGTCATGGATCTTCATTCTTTTCAGTAATCACAACTATTATGATTCATTTATATTATTGGGATTGGGATATCTATGTTAGTATATTATCCTCCACTCTATTATTGGATTTGATTGTCATTGATTACCTATAATGGATTTAGTAGTTGAGTTTAATGATGTTGGAAGATTGTGTTCCTTTAACATTTGTTATGTTATGGATGTAGTTTGTATGAGTATACATTCGGCTAAGGTGGCTATTATTATTACTTTTCTATGTTAACTCTGAGGAGTTCTGAATTGATGAGACTATCTTTTGAAAGCACATCAAATTATCATGATCTTAGGCATGCACATTTATTTCCTATATCCAATCTTTGAATTTTTGTGTCCTTGCCATATTTTTGAAGCCCTCTATCATCTCAAAACTTCTTATTTTTGTAGTCATTGATGTCGATCCCTCTTATTTTCTGCCACATAGTCTGATATCAAGTGTTCTATATCCTTCATGATGTTGGCTTGTTGATTTATCTTTGTGGTTTGTTTGGTGAAGAATATAGAGTGTACTCTCTATTTCATTGTGTTTGGTTCCTATTTTCTCAAAATGGTAGCACCTTCTCTTCAAATGATTAGCATTGGTGCTCATTTTGATCTTTTTTCTTCTTGCATTGTGTTTCATATGAATTATTACCCAGAGAATTATTGAGTATCTTCTGATGTTGAGGATTGAGAAGCTCCTATCTTGGGGCCTATTTCAGATGATTTTCTTGCCTTGGTATTCTTACCTGTGACTGGTTCCTCATATGATAATAGGACAATTTATCATGCATGTGCTCCTAATTTACATCATCCTTCTTCTCCATGCTTGAACCTTCTTTGGGTCATATTGATGAGTCTGTTGCTATGCTTTAGCAACAAGTTTTTTCTTTTACATTTTGAATTATTTTTTGGATATCTCTCTTGTGGTTTTGGATGTAGGTTCATGGATCTCTTCAAGTGGTTGTTGATGCTTATTTTTCTTTGGGGACTTTAATATCTAAGCTCATGTATATTTGTTGGCTTCTTTACTCTTCTTAGTTCATTTGTAACTCCAACATGATACATATTTTATTATGGGCATATGGCCTCATTATACCTTTTCAAGCAGTCGATAGGTTGATAATTTTGTATACATACCTATGGCTGATGGGGCTGGGTGATACTTTTGTTCAGTTCTCTATTCTCTCTCTTACCAAACTCCACTTTTGGAGTTAGGCTCCCATTTTTATTTATGGGCAAGGATCAGAGTTCTTCTTTCTGGTTCTTTTCTTTAGGAGCCCTTTGAACCAATTAAAATATTAATCTAATATATCAAGTGGATCTACCACTTTATTCAAAAACAAATTTAAAAAATTATTTTATATTATTATTAATAAATATTGACATTTAATAATTAATTTTATTAATATTAATATTTATTAATTAATAATGTTAGTTAATTATTAATTTTATTTATTATTATTATAAAAAATAAAAAATGTTAATTATGTAATGGATTTTATTTATTTGTAAAAAGGAATATTTATATATATTGAGATATCAAATTTACAATTAGATATATATAAGTGGAAATTGTCTTGACATGCATTTATTGGCAAACTAGTCAAAGTTCAATCAAACTGGGATTTTTAATTAAGAAAAGATGTTTTATTTTAAATGACTGGAGTTGTGATTCGATGCTTGTTGCTTAAAAATTTTTGTGTATATTTTATGGATTTGGGGGTTTAAGTCGGCTTTTAGGAAATGTGAACTAGAGGCTTGGGATATGTTTTATGTGGATTTTATGTGTATCTTTTCTATGCACTATGATGGATGTTTTGGTCTCGATTATTTTTACACAACCATATTTACTTAAGATCATAATTTTTGTGAACTCGTTGAGAGTGTACTTATGATGTTTTGGTTTTAGGACTAGTATGTGTTCCAGATGCCTTTTATGGAGGAGGACTTGATCATCATGATTTTATATGACTTGATATATTTTTCTCTTTGGTTTTATATTGAGAATATTTGTAGCCATTTTTGAAGTCCCAGTTGGATCATGTATGGATTTGTGAATACCTCTCAGTGATCTCATTTTATTTATTGATTTTTGATATTTATTTAATTTAACCATAAAAGGGCAATGACCATTATTATAATTGAGTTTGATTTACTTGGTCACCTTGTGTTCTCTACTATGATTTTTATATATTCTGAATGATGATCTTTGTGGATTATGTTTTACTCCATGTTTGGGAGAGTGATGTTATTTATTTGTATTGCAATATGGTAACCATGTGGATTGGTGATTGTTATGTCCAGAATGGGATGGACAGTTTGGATCCTTGTATAGGATGATATAGTGTTGTTATGCTCCAACACTTATCTTTGAGGAAATTCATGGTTTACTGGTTTACAAGAATTCTTTTATGGTTTTGGTTTTTTCTTTCTCTTTAGTTCTTTGATGGGAGCATTAGGGTAGGTTATCTAGGAGCATAGAGGGAAGTGGATTGCAATGGGTGCGGGAGCCCTAAGAGGCTACCAAGGTAACTCTTTGTAAGTTGACTTAGTAAGTGATAACTTAATAAATTCATTTACAGAAAACATTAATAATATAATTATGTGTCTCATTCATGCCTTGAGTGCTAGTACAAGCTAGGATGGGAGTGGGAGAAGATGCTTTATTGAGGTCTTGCATAGTTAGTTACCTTGTTTGTATGAGAGGTTTACTGACATCACGTAGAGTCACTAGGGGGCCGAGGTGTAGAGAGACTACTAGGTTAACTCTAGAGTTGACTTATGTGATGACACTTCCCTATATGTGTCCTAGGTTCCTATGTTGTATTTGGTACACCTTATTTGTGTCTCGATCATTTATAATTGATAACCTTATAACAATTATAACCATTTTATATGTGTACCATTGCATAATATTTCTTGTTTATCTTTTCTTTGAGTGAGGCCTGGTGTTATCTCCTCAACATAGTGGGAGTGGGAGTGGAATTCTTGGTTCCACGTGATCAGGTGGTAGTGATTCTATTACCGTTGAGATCCAACATTTGTGACTTTGTACTTGGATGATTCTTGATGCTTCTTTTATCTTCTTGTTCATTGCTTGGAGACTTTCTTATTATCATCATGAGATGTATATCTTGTATCCCATTTTATGTACTAGTTATTAACATTGATTCAAAATATGTATATGTATTTTTATTGTATTATGGTTATCCTTATGACATGTGCAGTGGAAGATATGTTATATTGAACGCTCTGATGTATCAGTATGTATCTAGTTGTATGTACCTTTGATTATATTGATGTAATGAATGCATCTTAGTATTCAATTGTAATGAATATATTAGTGCAATCTATGATTTATGTTCTTTTTACTATGATTAAATAAAGGATTAGGAATACTTCAATTTGGGGTTTAAAAAAAAACCTAAGAGAGACCATGTAATTATGTGTTAGATTATTCTTAGTAGTTTAGTTAACTTATATGTAACTATGTCTTGGAACCCTTGGGATAGTTAACTGAGTTTTATGAACATTAAGTTGTAATGTCTTGTCTTATGTAATGATGTTATATTAGCCTATATTTGTAGTTTCTTCCACATTTTTATTGGTTAATGTATGTTTAACATTTAAGAAAAAAATTTATTGCATCAACATAGTGTAAAGTTAGGTTAATTTCTCATGGGTTCTTGGGTTGGGCATTGCATCTCATTCAACCACTACTATTAATCAACCTTCTTCCTCCCATTGCATTGACTATGATGATAAAGTTACTAAATCCAACCATGTTGTTAACCAAGCTGAGATTTTAAAACTAAACCTCAACCTCCTCCTTAGTCTTCGTGTAGTACCTCGCCTCTAGTCTGATTTTATAAATGTTGTAATTACTTTAGGATGATAGAATATATGTTAGGGAATCATTAAAACTTATGATTTTATTGACCCCATACTTGCATGTGTATGGTTGATGTGTCTATTTTACATTTCTGTTTGAGGTGCTTGATGTGGTTGAGGGACGGAGTCATAGTTACTTGCTTGCAAGATCCACACGATCGACCGATCCCCACCATTGTCTGTTATATCTATATATATGTACATGCTTGTATTTTATGTAGGTTTGTAGGTACTAGGCATCGACTTCCCTGAATTGTCAGGATGAGCGTGCCCTATCACTAATCTCAATGGTAAAAGAGGGGATATAATATTCAGTTCCAAATCCTAACCTAAGCCAATTATTGTCCTAAAGTAGGGGACAAGATTCTGTGTTCCCACCCTTCTAAACTCGTCCAGTTGGCAAGAGTTTATACCTATGTCCTGAGTATGAATGTGGGTCCTTAGGTCTTTTTGATTCGTTGGTTTGTGGCATTTGATGTGAATTCTATTTTTAGCTGTGGCATAGTATTTAAATGGTAATTAAATAAATGTATTTATTTTAGTTTAATTATTATTTATATTATATAGTTGATGCATTAATTAATTAGGAATTAATTATATGCTATTTTGAGTGTGGTTGAAATATTTAATTAATGTGAATTAATTAAATATCCTCACCTTTGAAATATTTAAATCATGAAATTAACCTTTGTTTAATTAAAATATATTTATTAAATTGAGGGTTATTTTGGCATGTGGTATTTATGTTAACTAAATGTTTTTATTATTAATTATTTAAATGCATTATGTTGCACATTCATAATTGAATAAAATTGAATTAAGGATTCAAGTGAAGTTTCATTATGTGCTTTGAACAGAAGTCAAAGTGAAGAGGAGACTTCAGTTCAACTGAGACTGAACTGTGAACTAAAGTTCATCTTCATGCAAAGCCCTCTTGGAGTTGAGTTCAAATTTATGCATGAGAGAGGAAGTTTCTTTAAGTATTGGGGGTTTTGGCCATTATTCAGTACACAGGTTTTGGAGGAGGAATTTTGGAGACAGATTTGGGATAGATTTGGGAGAATTCTTTGAAAAGCTTGGATTCTATTTTCTTCATTCTGGACATCATCAAATCTGTATAATTTTGGTTTGAGGTAGGTTTTGATTTTATCATGGTTATTATGTTTCAGATCTTTATAGGAAATTGTAGAAAGTGTCTTCCTCATGCTTGTTGGTTTTGATTGTTTGAGTAGCATAGCGTTGTGGTTATCAGTTGCATGTTATTTAATGAAGATATATTCAGTTGCATGTTATTTATGAAAGATATTTTTAGTTGCATGTTATTTAATGAAGATATATTTAGTTGCATGTTATTTATGAAAGATATATTCAATTGCATGTTATTTAGAAAAGATATTTTCAGTTGCATGTTATTTAAGGAAGATATATTCAGTTGCATGTTATTTAATGAAGATATATTCAGTTGCATGTTATTTATGAAAGATACATTTAGTTGCATGTTATTTATGAAAGATATATTCAGTTGCATGTTATTTAGAAAAGATATTTTTAGTTGCATGTTATTTAATGAAGATATATTTAGTTGCATGTTATTTAATGAAGATATATTCAGTTGCATGTTATTTATGAAAGATATATTCAGTTGCATGTTATTTAGGAAAGATATATTTAGTGCATGTTATTTAAGGAAGATATATTCAGTTACATGATCAGTTGCATATAGTGGTATTCTATTTTTAGAAAATTCTATTTTTAGAAATTCTATTTTTAGAAATTCTATTTTTAGAAATAAATAAAATTCGTACATGAGAATTCTTTTAGAATAAGAAAAATAAGAAGAATAATAATGCTATATAATTAAATATTATGAGAATTTCATAATGATGTGTTTATTATTGGAGTGTTTGGTTTCTTTTCATGATTACTAGTATGGGTAGCATTAATTTATATTTGAGGAGATGTAATCTCGGAGGTGGGGTTTTAGATGTTTAATCTATCTTGTTTGGTTGCCGTGCATATTCTATTGTGTCGGTGAACTTGTTTTATTATGTATCTAGTTTTGCATGTTTATGGTCTTGCATGTCGAATCTAGTTGTAGAGATTCATGAGTTGTGATAACTCAGAGTTCTTAATGTTCATGTGAAACCCTAGAGTAGGTCATCTAAGTGTATATCAAGAAGTGGCTTGTGAATTGGTTTCAGAGCTCGGAAGTGGCTACCAGGAGATCCCATTACAAGTAGTTTAATAAGTGATAATTAATAAACATTGGGAATCTAAAATGAACCTAATAAGATATTGTGCACCTCACCCATGCCTGAGTTCCTGATTGAGTTTGACTAGGATGGGAGTTGAGATGATGCTTGCCACCTATATGGACTGGATATGGCATAGGTAGTACCTTGTCTACATGAGAGGTTACTATAACCACATAGAGTCACTAGGGCGACGGAGTCTAAAGGGACTACCAAGATAACCTTAGAGTTGACTTATGTGATGACACTTCTTGTATGCATCTAAGGTTTCCTATGTGTTTTGTTTGTCTCTAGTAGAGTATGTTATACCTTGTTGTACTTTTTGGTATCCTTGAGTTAGAAGCTTTTAGGACCTCTTCCTTGGTTGTTGTTGTTTGTCATCTGAGTGGGTTCTAATGTTATCTCCTCAACATGGTGGGAGTGGACCATTTAGGTTCACGAGGTCAGGTGGTAGTGGTTCTTTTACCATTTGAGATTCTGACGTTCGTGCACCGAGGCTAGATGATCCATGTTGTAGTTTTTCTTTCTTGTTATTCTCATTCTTGTGTTCTTGTATCATTGTATCAGATATTCAAAGTTATCATGTTGTTTTTTTCATTTCAATTATTGTAATCACATACCCTGCGACATGTGTAGTGGATGCTTATTATTATGGTTACTATAAGGTATCAATTGTATTTATGTATTCATGCACATGATGTTGTATTTATCATTTAGATGTAATCTTGGAATTCATATCTTTATCATTTATTAATTAATTAAATCTTTTGTAATCTACGTCAAGGAACCCTTGAGAGTTGTAACCTATGTTAGTTGTTTATTTCTATGCTTTGCTTCCGCAGTGTGAAACTTTGATGTTATTGATTGTTAACTTTTAAAAAAAAAATTCTGCAAACTTAGTCGCATGTTTAGGTTAAGTTCTTCTGGGTTCCCTGGCGGGGCATTACACTTGGATTACCTTTGATCCTCCCATGACAATTAAAGCATCTGATGATCCTCTCTACATTGTTTCTAGGGTTAATGACATTCCTTCCCATGGTACCATTTTTTATCCCACTTGCATGGTGAATGTGATAACTAAAGAGAATCTATTTAGTAAACAATTGCAAAAAGACTTTTATGATAAATATTATGTTTTGATTCAAACTTGCAATAGTTTCATTTATCCTTTACATGGTTCTATTTTATTTCCTACATATTTTTGTGGTAAAACTTTAGACACTACTTTCACTGTCATTCCCACTTCTGATCAATTTCAAGTTAATCCTGGCCTTCTTTGACTTACCTCCATGAAATATTTGTCTTCTCCTATTCATAAATGTGTTAAATTTCCCCATAATTGAGAGATCCTGACAATTAACCATAGTATTTATTAGCCTTCTATGCCTCAAGACTCAATTGACCTTGATTTATTTTGGCCTTACATGCCCCAAGCCACTCAATCCTGTCTTGACTATTTCTTTTGATCATACCAAGTTTACAAGATAAAAATGATTTGTGAACTTAGAAAACCTAAGGATGATATTGGATGTTGACTTCTTCCTACACCACCTATACCTCCTTTACATGCTTATTTTCCACCTCCTATTTATTATCCTTGTCCTTTTTCCTATCATCTCTCAACCTAGTGTGGTTCCTTTAGTTATTCCTCCTAAAGAAGAAAAGGAATTGACATTGATGGATCCTATATCAAACCAAATTTCTAATAGGACCAAACATAACTATCATGCCCATGATTATCATTGCAAACATCGTGCTACAGCTCATCAACATGCTTCTCAAAACATTTCTTTCCCTCATACACCTCTTCATATTTTTCCTCCCTTTGACCAACCCATGCTTAATCCTATGGAGGAAGTTAATTTAAATCAACTAAAAATGAATAAACATGACAATGTTGTTCATATCTTAGATTCTATTACAATTAACCTTGATGATGAAGAAACTCTTGATGATGATGTTCATGATACTAAAAATGATATTCATGCTAGTGAAATTCTGATGACATGTATGAGACTTTTGATACTGATCATGATTTTCCATATATGCTTTCACAATAGTTATCTATCAATCCTAGTAACAAACACAATGACCTATCTTCACAACAAGATCTTTTTTTGGAACTGGCTATTGTCTCATATGTCATGATTGATGTTGCTCCTATTGTAATTTTCCCACATTCCCTAAACACTATCGAATGAGATAGGGGTTCAGATGATACACTTGAATAGATCCTCTTGTACAGTGGATTCTGTGTTTTCCTTTCATAATTTTGTTCGCCCATGATCTGTTTCTTGTTAGTTCCCCCATGATGTGTTTCTTTTTATATTTTTTATTTAGATTTATTTAAATGAACCTTGTTACTCCATTAGCGCAAGGTGATAGAGGAATTACCATCTCATAAATATTCTTCTATCTATATCTCTTTTATTCTGTATGTCGTTACATGTTGGGTTGTACCTATGCCATTTTTTATAAATGTGCCTTTGTATTGTCTTATTGGGATCATGCAAAACTATAGACAACTATTCTTTTTGGTCTCCATGATGTTGGTCTAAAAGACTCTTCTTCATAACTCTTACATGCTTTTATTCCATTGTGTTGTAGTTCTAATTGATTTGGGGGATGATAAAATTTCATTTTGACATAATATGGTACATATTATGTTATGACCATACTATCCCCAAAGTTGGTAGATCCCTTTTGTGCTCTCTTTTTTCATGTGTTTATTTCCCTTGATTTGTCCTTTCTTGGGGCATTTCATAGTGAAAACATTATTTGTGGATGCATGTACACTTCATTAAAAAAATTTCTCCCATTGAGTAATTTTCAATCACTTTAATGTGAGGGCATACACTCTACTCATATTTTTCACACACACACACACTATTTAAATATTTCATTTCATTTAGACCCCTTATGGATACACTTTCCTTAAGGATGGATCCTCCTTTTATTTTTGATCCCTAAGGAATCTTACCTTACCTTAGGATATATCTCTCTTTTGGATCCCTTATACATACACTTTCATTAAGGACATATCCTTCCTTTGTTTTGCTAACCCCTAAGGAAGTTTACCTTCCCTTACAAAAGGTCATTCCTTTTCCAAGTCCCTTATTGTATACACTTTCCTTAAGGATAGATCCTTGATGAATTGACTAGTGAGGTACACAAACTTTCTATAACTTTCAATGTCATCTTTTGTGACACCTTATTTATATGATTCATAATAAGACACATAATCTTGCTAGGGTAATTTCATCTCTCTCTCTCTCTCTCTCTCTCTCTCTATGTCTCTTGTATCGATGAGGACTTAAGTCACTTGGGGGCTTGATGTTTCTTTGTTTATTTGACCTTGATGAGATCATCATATGCATTTGATCTACTTTATCATGAGCATGATTTTTCCTCATACTCCCACTAAAGTGGGGCCTAAAAAGTTAGCACTCATTTATTTAGAAGCTCTAGTACCTATTGGGCCCTATTTTAGTAATTTCCTAGATCTAAATGTTTTTATGCTTGATTTCCCAATCCCCTTTTTCCTCTCTCCTTGAATCTCTTCACACTTCCTAAATCTTGAAGGCCATTTTAAAATTTTCCTCTATGGGACTAGGCCAAATTTGACGTAGTCCTTGGGGGTGTTTTTTAGTTGGCTCCATGCCCAATGTGGGGGTGTTTCATTTTTTGACCTTAGTTGTGGTCAACTTGTCATTTATGGACCCCAAAATGAGTATAAAAAGACATGAAAGATCCTGATTTTGACATCTACAAGTTCAAGAAAAATCCATTGTTCTCCATATGAAATCTCATTATATGGAATCAAGTCTATGTGAAAAAAATTATTGATGATTTAAAGTGCTCTTTTGGATTCAATATTTGAATACAAGGCTCCCAAATCAAGATCTCTAAGTCTTCTTCCATATATTTAAAGGAAATATTATCTCATTTTGAAGCAAGTTTCTCTCTTCCATGGTGGCCAAGTAGAGGAATTCTCAAAGAAAGCAAGAAGATCCACATCCATACTTTTTCCTCTTCTTCTCCATTGAAGTGATTAAGTATACATTAATTCAAGATCAAGGATTTTGAAAGTTTAGATCAATTGCATTTGTGAGGACATCCTTGATTCTACAACACATTGTGAGCATACAAATATCTTCATGGGTTTATCAGATCCTAACATCCATCCATGAGGGTTTGACAAGAAAGGTGAATACTTATAATTGTCTTGTTTTACATGAATTTCTTATTTCCTTTCAAAGTTAATTCCTATACAGGGGCTTGTCCAGGAGAAGCCCCTTTCCACAAAAACTTTCACCTTTTTTTCTTCTGAGAAGGAACATGTGGAAAGTTATAGAACCAAATTTTTAGGGTTTCAGCACCAGAGATTGATCTTCTACAAATTTTATTAGTTTTTACCCTTCCATGACTAGGGTGACTTTTTGGGACTAGGACAAGTTGGGTAAGAATTGTCTTGAGAGTATGAAACTTTCACAATCAGGAGCAGGGATAACTTTAAGAAACCCCCTTCTAGGAAAAAGTGTAAAATCTTGGCTAATCATACATTATTTTAGGGGGAAATTTTTCTTAATGAAGGTGATTTTTTTTTCAATTCCGCAACTTTTCATAGTTTGTATTGGTGATTTTTTCCCCACTGAATGAAAATTCCATAAATTCCTAGTGAATTATACAGTCATGTGGGGGAGAAATATATATTTTATGAGGCCAATTTTTTTCTTTTGAAGTAAGAAAATTATAATATATGAGGTGAATTATTTTCTTTTGAAGGGAAAAAAATAATTGTATTGGAAAATTTTATGTACCGTTTGAAAATCTATTTATTTTATTGGCTAATCATTCATTAATTATGGAAAAAAAATATTTTATTGGTGATTATCGATAGATGGGACATGATTTTATTGCAGATTAAAATTTTATTGTAGATGCGATTTATAATGTTAAATATATTATTTAATACTGTCTAATGATCCAAGATCAATGGCTGAAGTTTAATTTTGGCCCCCATTTCTTGAAGGAAACAAAGTTCTACAGGAAGTCACTGGAATGTTGACATGTATCAAATTAAGGTTGTCAACTTGTTTGCAAACTCAACATGTTGGTATCAATAAGCATGACATGTATCAAACCTTAACTTGCACCATAACCATGAATTTTGATTACAACATCACACATGGAGGGTGGATAATGTTGCATGATCCTATAGTGCAACTTGTAACTCATAACTCGGTAAGAAATAAATGCCTTTTCAGTGACAAGCGACATTCTTTAACTACCATCCACTCAACAAGCACCACTTCCAAATTCATACAGATGATATTACCAATTTCTGACATGCATTCATTTATGGGAAATATTTACAGGAAGATATTAAAGATTAAGGACAATGGATTAAAATTTATCACGTGCATTAATTTATGGGAAAAATTTACATGAAATATTTCAGGCAGATATGAAAGAATAAGGACAATGGATTTAATATGATTAAAGAAAGAATAATTAATTTCTAAGTGTATCATATTAAAATGGAAGCACTTACATATTGATAGGTCTAGCACCCTCTTTTAGTACATTTATTATGATAGACTTGCATTTAGGATGCATTCTACACTTATTTCCTTCATTATAGGTGAAATTAGGGTTAGGATCCCTAGGATCCTCCTCAATTTCCCTTCTCTATGGCTCTATTTTCTAGGTAGGAATTAGAAATAGGTCCTCCTAGCCTTCATCATGTTCATCATAGGATTTTGTGCCTCTCCCTGACAATCTTCCCTATTCTGGCACCATTTCTAGGTCTCTGGACATCCTCGGGACCTCTTGTTCCTGATTCTGGCAGGATCTAGACCCCTGGGTCAAGGATGAGGTCATCCTTGACATAGGTCGAGGTCTAGGTCATCACTGACCTCCTTTAGGATTTGTTTCCCTTTTCAAAATTTAGTCACGGAGAGCCCCAAAATCAATGTTGGGCCTTTGGATCTGAGTGCGAAAAGGTTTTAATTTAAAATTCATTTATTTCTTTTCCCTCCTCAATTGGTTATTATGATTGGATCATAATTCGAGGTGAAATTTGAATTATGGGTCCTCACATTACTCTAGGAGCTTCTCCTTGAAACCTCTATATAAAGACTCTCATTTGCCTTCATTTTCATCAAGTATCCATCAAGTGGAGATAACATAAGCTATCAAGACCAAGAAATTGATGCAAGCAAGATATCAATGGTGGAATGGAGATGCAAGATTACAAGAGGATGATATAGAAGATCAAGCATTTTTGTGAGCACACCATTATGGACATCTATTTGGAGCAAGAGAGATCCTTTCTTCCTTGATCCACCATTATCAACATTCAAGCATTCAAAGATACAATCATGCGGTAGCAATTATGGATTATGAGTTTGGTAGGAGTAATTTAGCTTTGGGGGCTTGGTATGCTTTCTTATCTTATTCAAATCTATGCAGTGTTCCCTCATACATATTCATGCTAGGGTTTTAATCTAGAGGATTAGATGTTGGCATTACACTTTCAATACACACACACATTCAATTACAACCAGCTATTCGTGGAGGTGGAGATCACCAAAATGGGGGTTTGATTTAGGAAAAACCCTATATAGTCACCCAAAAACACCATTTTCAGATATTTAAAGTCATTGTTTCAAGAATTGAAGGACAGATTTGAGTACCCTTTTCGGTGAACTTCTGAGATCCACGAACAAAGTCAAAGGTGACCTTCAAAATCTTGAGGTAGTCTTTGACCTTTTATCAAGGTCAAAGAATACTTGCTGCCAGAAGGACAAAAGTTTTATGGGTTTTCTCTGTTACAATTTTTTGGTCTCGAATCTAGTTGTAGAATATTTTGAAACTATGCACAGGCTTCAGAAAACAAGTAATTCCAAATTTGTTCCATTATGAGGTATGTATTTTATTTCATTTGATTTCAATCATTTCTAGATTTACATCACTTATTCAATTCCAATTTAAAACATTAAAAATGAATAGGAGGTGAATGATAGATGCATTGTTAAAAGCTCTATTTTACCACTATTCATTTTGGTGAACCCATTTACAACAACTCTTTCTTTTTTGGTGTTAGATTTAAATCTTGCATGCTTATAAGACTAGATTTCTTGCATTTATTTCTTACATTTATATTTCAAAAATACAAAAAAAATACAAAATCTCTTTAAAAATACAAAAATATTTACATTTTCACGCTTTTAGTATTTCTTTTTATTCAACATGTATGATTCTTGTTTTAAGTACTTTGGTGAGGCTTTTATTGTACAAGAGGATAGATTCCTTAATGAGGTACATGGTAGTGAGAATGAAAATGGTTTGGATAAGATCTCCATTGATCATATTCCTATTTCACTCTCCTCCTTAACCTCTCCAATTGACCTTTACTATAGAGTGTGTGCATGGTTACCTTCATGTCCCACTGTTTGCAACATTGATAAACTTAAAATGATATATCCTACACCTTTGATGACGGTAAAAGGATGTCCTCGCATAATAATTAAGGGTAAACCTAGAGATCCTTTGATAACACTGATTTCGTTTCACATGCTTATCACACACAAAATAACCCTCAACCTACTATTCTAGTTTCTTTACCTCCTTCTCAACCTATGCTTCCTCAAGCACCTAGGTTTCCTTCTACCTTTAAGGAGTATAACTTAGTTGACCAAGTGCGTGCTACTCCTGCTAAGATATCTTTATGGGAATTACTTCAAACTTCCCTGGCATATCATGAGGCATTGCAAAAATCTTTATCCACTCTTCCTACTTCACCTCCTAATCAAGAAAACATTCATTCTATTTTGGATTGTATGCATACTATGCCTTCTGTACCTCCTATTGTGTTTTCTAATAATGATTTACCATCTCTCGAGGTGCAGAATCAATATGATGCTATTATGGTTGTTGTTTCTATTAATAAGAGTATCATTCAAAGAACATTAATTGATAACAAATATGGGCTTAATGTTTGTAGCAAGGATATACTTAAGGCAATTTAGGCTAATCTCACAACTATTCAACTTGATAATGTCCCAATACGTGGATTTGAAAATATTGCGAAGAAAACTTTGGGCATTATAACCTTACCTATTAAAGTTGGTCTGGTTATTCTAAATACTCCTATTCATGTTATGCCTAGAGCTCTCAATTATAACCTTCTTTTAGGAAGACTTTGGTTACATACTATGCATGTAATTCCTTCTACTCTTCATCGCAAGGTTAGGTTCATCTATAAAAACTTAATGTATACATTACATGTGGATGATGCACCAAACCCTTTCCTAAATGAAGAATATGCTAAAATCTCTGAGCCTCTTCAACCAAGTAAAGAGATTGAAAAACAATCAGAGATACAACAATCTAAGATAAAACAACCTGAGATTGAACAATAGGAAGCTCCATCTTCTTCTTTGGCTAAGGATGATTGGGGGACATTGGATTTTAATCCTACTTTTATTGGAGAATATAAGGTCTCTGAGTTGGAATTTATGAAGCCACAAAATGAATTTGAGAAAAAATTCTTTACTCCTCTGCTTTCCAAGGAGCTAAAATGTAATTTTGTTGCTGCTTCGATTAATGAAATGATTGAAACTGTAAAGCCTGATTGTTATGACATTGTGACATATGTCACTCCTTGGACTCCTTCTGATATGACTGATTGATATGGTCCTGGTTATCATTTTCTTAAGAAATCAGGATTTAATGGGAAAGGATGTGGTAAATATGAACAAGCTATACAAGTGCCTTTGGATAATGAAATTTATGATCATACATATGGAATAAGATTTAATCCTTATAAGAAACCATCATCTTTTCCTCTTAATGTTAATCATATTTGTGGTGGATAGTTGAAGTTGGTTAACCCATTTCTCATTGACCTTAATCAAGAACCTACTTTAGATATTTTTCCTAAAGATGGAGCCTTAATGGAATTTTTAGGGGTTTATGAAGATTTACCTAAGTTCCATCACAAATGACAAAAGCCTTATTATTTAAGTACCGATGCTTATTTTGGGGAACATGATAAACAAGATACTCTCCCCTTACTGATGGATCCTTCAATATGAAGTGATTTGTTAATAACTGAGACTGTTGATATTCAAATGGATGAGAACAACACTGAAAAGATGATAAAGATTGGGAAATGTTTGAATCAGGATGAACGTGATCAGTTGGTTTCCCTTTTTCTTGAATTTAAGGACATCTTTTCTTGGACATATTTAGATATGTTGGGTATAGATTCTAATATTGTTACTCATAACATTGTTTTAAAACCAAATATGAAACCTGTGAAGCAAAAAATTTGAAAGATGAATCCATGAATTTCTTTATTAGTCAAAGGTGAAATTCAAAAATTATTGGATTATGGATATATCCGTTCTATTGATTACCCATATTGGATTTTAAACATTGTGCCTATTTCAAAAGGAGAAAATAAGATAAGGATGTGTATTGATTTTAGAGATTTAAATAAGGCATCCTTAAAAGATGATTTCCCATTACCTAACATTGATATGATTATGGATTCAATAGCGAGTCATGCCTTGTTATCTTTTATGGATGGTTTTTTAGAATATAATCAAATCTTTATCCCTCCTCAATATCAATTTAAGACTGCATTTATAACACCTTGGGGAACCTTTTGGATTGAAAAATGTAGGAGCAACTTATCAACGGGCTATGACTTTGATTTTTCATGATTACATTCATAAGATCGTTGAAGATTATATGGATGATATTTTAGAAAAATCTATACAAAGAGAAGATCATGTTACTATTTTACGACAAATATTTGAAAGGATTAGAAGTTACAACATGAGATTGAATCCTAAGAAATGTGTCTTTGGAGTTGATTCTGGTAAATTATTAGGATTTATAATCTCTAAGCGAGGCATAGAAGTAGATACTAAAAATATTGAAGCTATTGTTAATATGCCTCCTCCTAAGAATATTTCTCATTTATGGAGTTTACAAGGAAAAATAAAAGAAATTCGTTACTTTATTTCTAATTTAGTTGATCGAACCATTCCTTTTACTTCCTTGCTTAGAAAGGATACAACTTTCTCTTGGAATGATGAGTGTAAACAAGCTTTTGAGAAATTTAATGAGTATCTTGCAAATCCTCCTATCTTGCAACCTACTAAATTTGATAAACCATTTCATTTTTATACATCAGTGACTCTGAAAGTCATGAGTGAGTTGTTAGCTCAAAATGACAATGATGGTAAGGAAAGAACTATGTATTACATTAGTCAGAATTTACTTAATTATGAAACAAGATATACAAATTTGGAAAGACAATGTTTAGCTATAGTTTATGCATGTTAGAAACTCAGGCATTATCTTATAAATGTTGAAGTCAATATGATTTTTAAGTTTGATCCTTTGAAACATATTTTCTCACAAATTGATCTCTCTAGCTATCTGGCAAAGTGGGTGATGTTACTTACAAAATTTGATCTTAATTTCATTTCTCAAAAGTCTAATAAGGGATAGGCTTTAATAGATTATTTAGCTGAAGCTCCTTGTCCTCATTCTAATACATGTTCTACTTCAATGGAATTCTCAGATGACAATATTATAGCTATTCAATAGGATGATGTTTGGGAATTATATTTTGATGGGTCTAAATGTAGGCCAAGCTCTAGAGTTGGTATTATTTTGATTCCCCCTATGAAAAAACCCATCCCTTTATCATACAAATTAACTTTTCCTTGTACTAATAACATTGTGGAGTATGAAGCTCTAATAGCTGGCCTACGAGCAACTTCATCCCTTAATATCAAACACTGGCAAATATATGGAGATTCCCAACTGATTGTTGAATAGATTAAAGGAGGATATTAGACTAAGAATGATAAAATGACACAATACAGAGATTTAGCTCTTAATGTGCTTTCACAATTCTCCTCATATACAATTCAGACTTTACCTAGAAAAGATAACCAACATGCAAACATCGTGGCAAGCACAACTTCTTTGGTTTGTCTTGAGAATAATTCTTAAAATTTTCAATTTACCATACAAACTCTAAAAAGTCCTACAATTTCTAAAAATATTACCTCTGATTGTTTCAACATTCGGATGAATGGTATTCACATATTTTTCATTTCTTGAAAGATGGTACTTTTCCTAAATCAACAACAAGGAACATGCATAATCATATTAGGATTTTTTGATGCATTACATCATTTTAGGAGATGCGCTTTACAAATGCTCTTATGAAGGATTATTATTAAGATGTCTCAATAGAACTAAAATACCTATATCTTTGGTCGAAGCTCATTCTAGTTCTTGTGGGGGACATTTTGGTGGAAAATCCCTAGTTAATAAATTTCTTAGAATGGGATATTATTGGAAAACAATGGAACAATATTATTTCATGTTTGTTAAAAAATGTCCTCAATGTCAACAACATAGTAATTTGATTCATGCTCCTGCTCATGAGCTTTGTAATCAAGTTTCTCCATGGCCTTTTAGTATTTGGGGTTTTGACCTTATTGGAAAAATCTCACCAGCTTCTTCTCAAGGACATACTTACATTCTAACTACAACAGATTACTTTACAAAGTGGGTCGAAGTTGTCCCTCTTCATTCAACAACTGCGGATGTTATTTTTTATTTCATTCTTAATAATATCATAAAAAGATTTGGTATTCCTTCAATGATAGTTTCAGATAACGGTACCTCTTTTAGAAAAAATAAGTCACAAAATTCTTGGAGAAATATCAGATTCAACATAGATTCTCAACTCCTTATTATACTCAATCCAATGGACAAGCTGAAGCATCAAATAAAATCATTGAACAAATTTTGAGAAAAATAGTTAGTAAGCATGTGAAAGATTGGCATACTCAACTGACTTATGCTTTATGGGCTTATAGGACTAGTGTTCATACTGCCACAGGTAATTATCCTTACAATATTATCTATGGTACTGATGATATTATGCCTTTTGAATTGGAAATATTATCTTAATGTGTTTCATTTCATGGGATAATTGATAAGGATACTTTTCTTGAATAACTCTTACAAGAATTGGAAATGTTAGATGAACAATGAATACATGCATTAGAACATATACAATTTTATCATAAATCTCTTTAGAAATAATATAATCATAAGGTAATTGAATGAACATTTTTAGTTGGTGATTTAGTCCTCTATGAGAATCAATGAAATGTGAATACTTTACTAGGCAAAAAAGGAAAATTTAGCCCTAATTGGCCTCGACCTTTTGTTGTTATTGAAGACTTTGGTTTGGGTGCTTATAAACTTGCTGATATGGATGGTATTTGTTTTAAGGAACCTATTAATATTATGCATCTCAAACATTATTATCCTTAATTTCATTCTTTTCTTTCTTTGTGCATTTATTTATTCCTTATAAAGTTTATTTTATAGGTTATGTAGTTCTAACAAAATTACATATTGAATATATTTATGCACCTTCTTTCTTTCTATTAAGTTTTATATTGATGAAAGCATAGTAATCAAACATAGAACTAATCAGTAGAGAAATTTTTTTATTCATCAAAAGTATTTCAAATTCTGATACATATGTGGCCAATGGCCCTATTTCTCACTACGTCTATCACTACACTTCGATGGCTGATGGCTCCCAGACCTCTCTAACCTATGGTAGGAAGATGAATATTTGTGTGTCTATGTGTGGCTCCTCAATATGCTCATACCCTGTGGATGCTCTTGGGCACTATGTAGCTTAGCTATCAGCTTCTCCTCCCTTTCTCTGCACAACCTCAACTCTCATTGGATACATGCAAAGATGTTGGCATGCCTTTCGATATCTCTGCGACCAATGGAAGATTCTCACTCGTCGGCTAGTAGTCGGTAGGATATAATTGTATCCTTGATAATATCAAATACAAAGCTCCTCCACTTTGCTACGCTAGCTATAGAATGAAAATTACATCTATTAGTCTAGTGTCTTTTTATTTCTAATTAAGTTTCATATTTAATCAAATCTCATATTTCATACCTGGGTCTCCCTCCTAGATGTCACTAAAGTGTCTAGATGGTGGGGGCATGGAGTGACTACTCTCTCCAAGCTTGCCATATCTAGGCCTCGATGGTCATGTCTCTATATGGGGCTATGGAGTTCATCACGATCTTAGTGGTGATGCAAGAATAATGTGTGTATCTGCACCAGTATCACCTCCTAGGGGCATCTCCTCTATTCTCTCCTCTACTCTCTCTACTCTCTCCCCCTCCATGGGATCATCCTTGAAGATGTGCTCCTCCTCATCTTTAACATCCTCATCCTCTTCTATTGTACCACTATCTGGGTGTGTCCTCTTTGAAAGACCTAGATCACCTATAGGATAATCCTCAGGGAAGATGGGGCGGGTCCCCTATAGACTCCAATACCTGATGTAATCTCAGCTCATGCCTGAATAGGTCACATCTGATGGTACCTCTATATCCTCTATATCATATGCATCACTATCCTCTATGTCTGCTATTGATGGCTGATGTATGGTGTTGGGTCTCTGATAGTACCTCGTTAGATGTACATAGAGAGGTACTACTCTAGGGACTCCCTGTAACAGGCCAAACTATCTCATCACCCGATCATAATAATATGGCATCACTATATGATTCTGATGAACCTCTAGCAACTTTTGTTGCTATGAGTATCTCATTTAGAATCATGTATCAGGCCACTATATCATCTGGCGGTAGGGTCTCCATATCACATCTATACTGGAAATGTGATCTAGACATAGCCTCCAATAGAGGATATCTCCAAACTACCAGGCATCTCTTAGAGGATACACAAAGACTCTTGGTGTACTCACATCTACCATCACTAGAACTCCCTATGGATGTGCACATGTGAAATGCTCAAACAACCAAATTTGCAAGGGCATGCATATAGACAGAGTCTCCCTCTGATATCTCACTAGCTGACCTAGCTCATGGTATAGCTGGGCTAACATGTTGCAACCCCATGAGAACACAATCCTCTCCCTCTCCATCCTCTATATAAGATGTGTAAGAGGTGTACAAAATATGGTACCCTTTGCATTGGGTAACACAACCAAGGATACTATGCAAAGCATCACCCTCCGTACTAAAGGTGTAGGGCCTGACAGGATGGATGATAGTAGGACCTGATCTGAACGGGTCCACATCTATGGAACTCATCCTGTGCAATACTTTGCATCTATACAAATCTCCTCACAAGCCTATTGTGCTCTAGGTCTGATGATCTCACCTTGGACTAGAAGCCACAAGATCCTGTAGACATCCTCTAGTGTCACTATGATCTCTCTAGAGGGAAGATGGAAGGAGCATGTATCCTCATCCCACCTCTCTATCAGAGCCAATAGCATGGCTCAGTGTAGTCTGATCTGTGGTAGGATTGATACCTAGTATAGTCCCACATCTCTTAGTAACTGCATCTCATCATCCTCAAGCTCGGATAGTCTCTCTTTGACCATGACTAGTGACTCTCCAAAGGGATGCTCTTGAAGATGGACCAAGTCCTGCAAGCACAAACATATATCATATCAGTCATCTACATCATCAAATCTGCAAATCTAACTTGACAAGGTAAAATTTGACCCTAGTTAGGTCAAGGATGACCTTACTAGGTCAAAGTTGACTTTACTGGGTCAGGGATGACCTTGTTGGGTCAAGGTCAACTTCATCCCAGAACAAGTGAAAACCTTCCAGTCAATGTCAACTTTCTTGGGTCAAATTTGACATAGATGGGTCAGGGTCAACCTATAGGGGACAATGTCAACCTTTCCTATGAAAAACAAGAATTTGGAAAATACAAAAGTGATCAACAACAAACTCACCTCAGGAAGTGACCTTCTGGTAGCTAGACTATGCCTTAGAATCTCCATGCACGTCGCTTGAAGTTCTTCTCTCCTTGGCATCTTGCTTCCACTTTTCAAATATGCAAATGGTAAGAATGGGTAAGTATCTCTTCCTTTTCCTTATTTATAGTTCAAATTAGGGTTTTATTAGGGTTTCTTTCAGTTTTTCCTCATGGTAAACTTGGATTTCCCTTCTCATGCATTTAGATAAACATTCACTCTTTTCATCATAACTTGAGTTTGATAACTCTTTTTTTAGTACCGTCTATGGTGTTGGAATCATGATTCAGAGACCTAACTCCATGAACTAATTTAGGAAGGTTAGGAATCCTTATAATTTGTTTAGGAAAGGACTTTTCAACAAACTGCATATCCAGTGAATAGAGTTATCCTTATGATCTAGGTGGATCTAGAGAACCTAAAATTTCCATAGTCTCAAAATATCTCAATTTTAGTATTATTGCAATGAGCTCAAAAGACTGGACCTATTGCAACTTGAATGGATTCAAAAGGAACTCTTACGCAAAGGTTGTGAGTATTCAAAGTACTAGTTAATCAACAAATCAAAGGGCTCAAGAAAAGATTAAAAATTAAAGTCACCAAAAAGGGTCAATATTGGTTTCATTATGAAGAGTTCGTTGAGAGAATTCCAATGGTGTTTATTTCATCAAAATCTAAGATAATATGTGGAAGATATTAGAGAAATACTTTTACCTCAAAGGAAGGAGCTCCCTATTTTCACGGGCCCCTATTTTTGTGGGTCTATATTTCCTAATAAATTGGCCACAAGCTTTTAAAAAATAAAATAAAAAAAATGTTGTTTACCATGGATTATGAATAAACCCCTATAAAATAGCAAGATCCCTTGAAATATAACTCCACTATAATTAAGCATGCAAATCCTTAAAAATATAATGGCTATTTCTAAGGAGAGCCAATGAAAACAATATTTAAACAAAAAAGAAATAAATACCCTCCAAATTTTAGCCCCCCCAAAATAGTGAATGGTTATTAATTTTGGGATCACCGTTTAAATTGTTTGGCTCATAATTATTAAAGTCAAATTAAGGTTATTTAATTCTTTGGATTTAATTTTGAAGGAGCGGAGATTATAATGTAAGCCCAAAATTATAAGGGCCATTATTTTTAAGGATAGTGGTAAATTTGGGATATTTGGGGATATTTTTGTTACTTTCAAATGGGAAAATGGTTATTTGGTTTTAAGCCAAATTGGGCATATTTTATGTATAAAAGGGTGATAATTTTCCCTTAGAAGGACAACGAGTCTTGGAGAATTATTGTAAGTCTGAGAGGAGGAATTATTGTGATATTAGAAAGTATTTTTGAATTCTTGAGAGGAGATTAGAAGGTGTTGTTTTTACACCAACAATTGTAAAAGAAAGAAGGAGACTATGAATGAAGGCTAGAAAGCTTGGATGTTGTAATAAGGTGATTTGAGCCTGGTGACATTAATAAAGTAGTCCCTGAATTGAGAAGTAGACCTGAAGATGTAGTCCTAACCAGATGAACTCTGTTATCAAGTGTTTGCATCTTCTCTTCTATCTCTCCCATTTATCTTTATGTTCTCTCATTTTCTTACTGATAATATTCTCTTTTATGTATTTAAACACATAATTATTTTTAAAGTGTTTAAAGTATAACTCTTTCTCGTAATTTCAATGGTTAAATACATAACTACGCAATTACTACCTGGATCAGGGAATTAAATATGTATTTTGGACTAAGTTATAAAACTTGTAAATCCTAGTTTATAGATCAAGTTTGGTATCAGAGCCTATTTTGCAAGAAATTGTAGGTGGTTAATGTTAACCAGGTTGAGATTGAAACAAGGGGAAGGTTCTCTTGAAGATTTCAATCCGGAGATTTGAAAAAGAAAGATTTTTCCTTGCTCAGAGATGGCACATGAACAAAATCTTGTTGAGTTTGATAAAGAAGCCTTCTAGAGAGCTTTTTTGGAAATGAAGACAATGGTGGACATTTTGATCCAATAGAGGCATGAACGACATAAGAGAAAGGGGGAGAAGGCTAGGAAGAAGGAGGAAGCTAAATCTTCATCAAAAGGTAACAAAGACAAGGGAGTAGGAGGTGGTAGTGACACTCCTGAACCTTCATCTGCATCTTCTTCATCTTCTTCATTGTCTTCTTCTTCTTTGTCTACTTCTTCTAAAAAGAAACAATCTGTGAAGACACCCTTGTTAAAACTAGATGTAAAATTTGATTTGCCTATATATAATGGTGAATTGGATGTAGAGAAGCTAGATAACTTGCTTAAGTAGATGGAAGTGTATTGCAGGATTTAGAAGATTTTGGATGATTCTTCCAAAATTTAGCTATCTACTCTCAGAATGGGAGGCACTGCATTAGTCTGGTGGGAGACTAAGATCCAGGATGATCTTGCTACACATGGTAAAATAATTTCATCTTGGTATGAGTTTACTTTTACTTTAAAGAAACAATTTTATCCTCTAGGTTATATGCAACAAGCCATTATGGATTGGCAAAATCTCAGACAAGGTAAAGGTCAGACTGTGCAAGAGTATACACAAGTGTTTAGGAAGAAGGCACTAACTCTTGGTATTCCTCTGTATACACAAGATACTTTGTTAAATTATATAGGTGGAATGTATTCATATTTGAAACACACATTGTTGATGTTTAGTCCATCTAACTTTGATGAAGTGTGTGTTCAAGAAACCCATATTGAAGCAGGTGGAGGAAACACAAGTTTCAATTCAAAGAAGGAATGTGTTTCTCCTGAAGGAAACAAGGGTAAGAAAGTGGCCACAGTGAAGAAAGAGGAAGGTGAAAAACCTACCTGTTCAACTTGTCAGAAGAAAGGGCACATAGATGCAAACTGTTGGAAAGTGCATCCAGAATTGAAACCAAAGTGGTTTAAGAAGTATCGTAAAGGGAAGCAAAAGACCATAGTTGTTGTTTAGGATCTGGGATCAGATTCTGATGATGAAACAAAGATATCAGTTGTGGGTTTGAAAGGTAAACATTTTGTTGATTCTACCACTAATGTTTCATGTTCTACTTCCAAAAGTTATGATGTTCCTAAAGATAGTAAAAGATTGGAACTATTTCATATAAGGGTGATTTCAAAGAACACTAAAATCGACACACTGATAGATAGTGGGTCCTAGGTTAACTTAATTTTATAAGAAGTTGTTAAATAGTTGGGATTAGAAACTAAGCCACATAAGAGACCTTATCCATTAGGTTGGGTGTCCAATCATAACAAATTGTGAATAACTAAACAATGTAAGTTAAGATTTGCAATAACATCTAAGCTCATAGATGAGGTTTAATTTGATGTGGTTCCACTTGATATCTGTGGGATAGTGTTGGGTAGCCCATACTTATATGATATGAAAGCTATATTCTCCAAGGAGTATAGTAGGTATCATTTGTTTAAGGATGGAATTGAATACATTTTAAGAGCTCATCACATGAAGAATGGTGGATCAACTATAAATATAGGACATTTGAAAAGGATTGTAAATGCAAGCAGTAAACTGACTCTCATGTCCATAGGAGATAGTGAGGATTAGGTGCAAGCAGTAGGATCAAGTCCTCATCCAGTGATGGTAAAAGAGCATTTGAATGATTCATTTTCTAATGGTGTTCTTATGCAAGAGGTCCAAAGAGTTGATACTTTTCATTTTTCATCATTTTATTTAGTATTGTTACCTCTTTTCCTACTAGTTTGTACTATGTGGGTAATGGATGTAACAATGGATACTGGTGGATGTATGGTTAATTGTGTCAGTAATTTAGTTTCATTTATCATGATGTTCATAATGAGTCAGATATTCAGAATTCTAGCATGTTGTACAAGTGATACTAGGCAAGTGAGGGGAACATGCCCTCACTTCTATTCTATGTAAAAATAGACTTTTGGAGGTCCAAAAGCTTCTAAATGGGGAGGAATGATCCAGATGGATCTAGAGAACGTAAAATTTCCATAGTCTCAAAATCTCTCAATTTCAGTATTATTGCAATGAGCTCAAAAAAATGGACCTAGTGCAACTTGAATGGATTCAAAAGGAACTCTTATGTATAGGTTGTGAGTATTCAAAGTACTGGTCAATCGACAAATTAGAGGGCTCAAGAAAAGATTAAAAATTAAAGTCACCAAAAAGGGTCAATATTGGTTTCATTACAAAGAGTTCGTTGAGAGCTTTCCAATCGTGTTTATTTCATCAAAATCTGAGATAATATGTGGAAGATATTAGAGAAATACTTTTACCTCAAAAGAAGGAGCTCCCTATTTTCATGGGCCCCTATTTTTGTGGGTCTATATTTCCTAATAAATTGGCCACAAGCTTTTAAAAAATAAAATCAAAAAAATGTTGTTTACCATGGATTATGAATAAACCCCTATAAAATAGCAAGCTCCCTTGAAATATAACTCCGCTATAATTAAGGATGCAAATCCTTAAAAATATAATGGCTATTTCTAAGCAGAGCCAATAAAAACAATATTTAAACAAAAAAGAAATAAATACCCTCCAAATTTTAGCCCCCCCAAAATAGTGAATGGTTATTAATTTTGGGATCACCGTTTAAATTGTTTGGCTCATAATTATTAAAGCCAAATGGAGGTTATTTAATTGTTTGGATTTAATTTTGAAGGAGCGGAGATTATAATGTAAGCCCAAAATTATAAGGGCCATTATTTTTAAGCATAGTGGTAAATTTGGGATATTTGGGGATAATTTTGTTATTTTAAAATGGGAAAATGGTTATTTGGTTTTAAGCCAAATTGGTCATATTTTATGTAAGTCTGAGAGGAGGAATTATTGTGAGATTAGAAAGTATTTTTGAATTCTTGAGAGGAGATTACAAGGTGTTGTTTTTACACCAAAAATTGTAAAAGAAAGAAGGAGACTATGAATGAAGGCTTGAAAGCTTGGATGTTGTAATAAGGTGATTTGAGCCTAGTGACATTAATAAAGCGGTCCGCAAATTGAGAAGTGGACCCGGAGACATAGTCCTAACTGGATGAACTCCGTTATCAAGTGTTTGCATCTTCTCTTCTATCTCTCTCATTTATCTTTATGTTCTCTCATTTTCTTACTGATAATATTCTCTTTTATGTATTTAAACACATAATTATTTTTAAAGTGTTTAAATTATAACTCTTTCTCATAATTTCAATGGTTAAATACATAAATACGCAATTATTGCCTGGATCAGGGAATTAAATCTATATTTTGGATTAAGTTATAAAACTTGTAAATCCTAGTTTATAGATCACCTTATCACCCTATTTCACTTTTCGAAAGTAGCAAGTCAAAAAGGGGGGGTATAAGGGGCTTTATGTAGTTCTCAATTGTCATATAGTAAGCTCTAGGAAATTAAAATATTTTCATTAACCTTTTGTGTTGCAGGTTCTAATAGTTTTCTGTAGGATCTCTACATTGAGGACTTGGTTATATCCTTTTTATTTAGTATGATGTTTTCTTACTTTAGCTTGCATATTCACATAGTGTCATATCTAAGCTAAAGTGGAGGCTAAATGTATCATCTTAAAATGGAAGCACTTCCATATTAATAGGTTTAGCACCCTCTTTTAGTATATTTATCATGATAGACTTGCATTTAGGATGAATTATGCACTTATTTCCTTCATTCTAGGTGAAATTAGGGTTATGATCCCTAGGATCCACCTCAATTTCCCTTCTCTATGGCTCTATTTTCTAGGTAGGACTTAGAAATAAGTCCTCCTGGCCTTCATCATGTTCATCATAGGATTTTGTGCCTCTCCTTAGCACTCCGCCCTATTCTGGCACTATTTCTAGGTCTCCAACATCCCTGGGACCTCCTCTTCTTGATTATGGCAGGATTTGGACCCCTAGGTCAAGGATGAGGTCATCCCTAACATATGTCAGAGATGATGTTGCCTTTGATATCCTTCGGGATTTGTTTCCCCTTTTCAAAATTTGGTCCTAGAGGGCCCCAAAATCAATGTCAGGCCTTCGGATCAGAGTGTGGAAAGGTTTTAATTTAAAATTCATTTATTTATTTTCCCTCCTTAGTTGGTTATTGTGATTGGATCATAATTTGTGGTTAATTTTGAATTATGGGTCCTTACATTACTCTAGGAGCTTCTCCTTGAAGCCTCTATATAAAGACTCTTATTTGCCTTTATTTTCATCAAGTATCCATCAAGTGGAGACAACACAAGCTATCAAGACCAAGCAATTGATGCAAGCAAGCTATCAATAGTGGATTGAAGATGCAAGATTGCAAGAGGATGATATAGAAGATCAAGCTATTGTTGATATCAAGCATTTTTGTGAGCACACCATTGTGGACATCTATTTGGAGCAAGAGAGATCATTTCTTCCTTGATCCACCATTATAAACATTCAAGCATTCAAAGATACAATCATGGGGTAGCAATTATAGATTATGATTTTGGTAGGAGTACTTTATCTTTGGGGGCTTGGTATGCTTTCTTATCTTATTCAAATCTATGCATTGTTTCCTGATACATATTCATGCTAGGGTTTTAATCTAGAGGATTATATCTTGGCATTACACTTTCAATACACACACACATTCAATTACAATTGGCTATTCATGGAGGTGGAGATCACCAAAATGGGGGTTTAACTAAGGCAAAACCCTATATAGCCACCCAAAACACCATTTTCAGATATTTACAATCATTATTTCAAGAATTGAAGGACATATTTGAGTACCCTTTTTGGTTAACTTCTGAGATCTACGAACAAAGTCAAAGATGACCTTCACAATCTCGAGGTAGTATTTGACCTTTTATTGAGGTCAATGACTAATTGCCGCCAGAAAGACAAAAGTTTTCAGGGTTTTCTATGTTACAATTTTTTGGTCCCAAATCTGGTTGTAGAATCTTCTGAAACTATGCACAGGCTTCAAAAAATAGGTATTTCCATATCTGTTCCATTATGAGGTATGTATTTTATTTCATTTGATTTCAAGCACTTCCAAATTTACATCACTTATTCAATTCCAATTCAAAACATTACAAATGAATAGGAGGTGAATGATAGATGAATTGTTAAAAGCTCCATTTTACCACTATTCACTAAGTATCAATCAAGGGCTATGTATAGATGATCTACCTTATTTCTTCCTTAATTTGTCTTTTCTAGATAAATTGTTGTAGTTGCCTCTGGTTTAGGTCATTAGTCTATAAATAATTTTATTTTTAGCTTTCTGAAGATTTAGATGGAAACTCCTATTAGGCTTATATGCATATCTGAGGAGGCCGAGAAGGCCTTTTTGGACTCCTTCTCAGATGAAACCTTGGAATTAATTTGTAGGGATGGTGTGCCTTTCATAAATGAGGTTGTTAAAATGGTGTTGGGTAGAGAGTTTATACACAATGAAGATAGGCACCAAGTGTACACAAACATTACATCTTGATTTTTGGCATCTCTTCTCAACCTCGAAGGAGAAAAGGTGGACATGTTGATGTTGTTGATGAAGGTTTTCAAAGAAGAATACCTGGGGGACAACATTGATGTTGTCATGTTTGCACAAATAGAGGTGGCAATCCCTTGGGCAAGTGAAATACCCAAACTTCTCCTCCCAAGCCAGAATGTGGCCATGCAACCTTTTTTGTTGGGCTTGAATGTTGGGCAGTTGAAGTGCCATAGGAAATGGGCATTGATTGCTAGGGATTTTCTTCGTAAGTGGTTTTTTCTTGATGGAGTAGACTTGGACGTGGTGCAATATGACTGGCTCGATGAATTCTCAAAGTTAATCCTCTCTGGAGAATTCTAATTAGATGGAGTTGGAGGGGAAAATTACTAGTGTTACCCATGGCCCGTCATCCCACTTTTTGGGTTTTTTAAATACAATCATACCACATTTTTTGGTTTTTTTTATACAATCATACCACTAGGCCACTAGTATTGGTCCACTACCAGTGATCTAGTAGGTTTTTCTTTTTACTCGACAATGTAATTATTAATTTTATGAAAAAAACAATGAAATTTTTGCAAGTTCATTTCAATTTGTGTTTTATGGGTACAAAAAATGATTCTTAGACTTTGAGCTGTGATTGCAATATTTTAATTAGTTGTTTTATCTATGTATTAGACATGTAAGTATGTTTTAGTGGAAATAAGGAAGCGATGGTATTTCCATTTTTAAATTTTAATATTTAAAATTTCACTACCTTCTCGATTATCGGCAGAATTCCTAAATTAAGATAACCATTAATCGAAGTTGTATGAAATTTTTACCCAATTAATTATCAATATAATATTACACCATTTAAAATGTATTACATGTATCAAGTCTTAAAACTGGTTACTACTAGTGGGTTGTGTGGATGTTTGATAATGTATCACAACTGTAGTTAATAACAGAAATATCTTATCATTGACATTAAATTTGGGTAATGTTACATGTCATGACAATTTTTCCAATTTCACACACTTGTGCATTTAATATGAAAGATTTACAAAATTTTGAAGGGAAAATGAATTAATAAGGTTAGAGAAAGAATTGAGGGCTATTTATAGACGATCTATGCTTTTTGGGGCTCAACTAACAATAGCCATGTTGTTTGTTGACTCAGTTGTAATTTACTCTATGACCTCAACCAAACTGATAAAAACATGTTCTCTATTCCACTAAAGGGAATTAAGGGAATTCATAAATTATAAAACTAATTTTATTTTAGAATATTAACAATCTTCTTATTTAATTATGTTATATTCCTATTTGTGAAACACTTTAAATTTATATATTTATGGTTTTCCAATTATAAGGTAGGATAATTATATGTGATTATAATTATCTTTATCCATCTTCTAAAAAAATCCTTACACTTTGATGTTCTTTTTTAAACGTAAAATTTATAATCAATAAAAATTATCATTTTAAGTATATTATATACCTCTTCAACAATGTTACTATTCAATTAATTAACTTTAAATTTTATTATTCATTAATATCTAAAAAGGAAAAAATAATAATGTCCATTGCAAATGACTACGGTGTATCCATTACACACTAAGGTAAGATTTCTAGTATTTAAATTTCATGATAGTGAATGCCAACTACCATTAGATGAGCACAGATCGATGATGTATGGTAGATTTTGGGCTGAAAGGGAAAAGAAACCCCATTATTGCAAACCCTTTCTAGAATCATGAAACTTGTCCACTCGCATGATCAACTGACAATGTCATTCAATGATGACGTGTGACTTATGATGTCACTAGGTGAATACTAGTAGTAAGTACTAACAAGGAAAGAGTTAATGGGACCCACGGGGCCATGATAACTAACAATGATTGTTGGATGATTATAGATCAACGACCGAAGTTGTATTTCGGGTTGAAAGGGAAAAGAAAACTCATTTTTGCAAACCCATTCCAGAATCATGATACTTGTCCACTCACATAGTTAGTGTCATTCAATGATGACTTATGATTCACGAGGTGACTAGGTGAGTAATAGTAATAACAAGAAAAAAATTAATGGGACCCATGACACCTGATAGTGACTAATAATGACCATTGGGTGAGCATAGATCAATAGCTAGAGGTGTATTTCAGGCTGATTTGGGAAACGATCACCTCTATTTTCAAATGTCCCATGGAAACAAGGCATGTGTCATGAATTAACCCTCAACTAAGTATAATTAAAATCTAAATTGGAGTAGACTGGAAAATAGATTATATAATAAATATTATAATTTTGGGTGTCTAACTAAAGTTATACTTTCAAATGATTAAGTGACATGTGTCCTACTCACATCAGATATCTGTCTTCATAAAGAAGCAATAAAAGTGACACCAGACATGACTTACAATTGAAGATTGTACAATTATTTCCCTTTAGGTTTTAAATCTAAGTTTTTTAGTTCTAACTAGTATTGGAGATTTGGAAGGGGGTTATAGCTTTTAGGTTGAGAATTGAGGTTTGGGGAATACAATAGAGTCTCTCATCTCTCTTCCCACTCATAGTCTACTCAAATTGAAATTATAGGTAACTACTAAAATCCTGAACACCTACGTCCCACATTTTAAAAATTTTTAAATCTTATGGTTTACAACTTTACTATTTATATTGTAGAAAAAGAATCAACCTATTAGGGTTTAATTTTGAATCACCCCTATAAATTTTAGCTGTGTATGATTATTTAAATTTTCCTACGAGTAAATAGTGATACCAATTACCAACTTACCACAATGGGCAAAACAAGTACCAAGATTACAAGTAAAAGACCAAGTCAGATAATAGAGTTCCACAATCTAATTAAAACACCAAGTTTCACTGATGAATTCCATGATATTTATGATATTGTTATCCATGTAAATAAGGTAATAATGGAAATTAGATTTTCACTTGAAAATAATTGGAACAATCCAAAGAAGAATTCAAAATTTTACCCATTTAACAACATGGTAAAGGCAATGACAAATAAAATTGCATTGTGGGTTGCTGGGTTGACACACATGGCATTACCTCAAGTATTCCCTTGCCCAGAAACCGTCATGGTTTGCACCAAAAATTATGATGAAAATAGAAAAGCAATTGTGAATAAAAATACTCAGGAGGAGATTTTTTCCATAATTGAGAGTGAATTTGCTAGTCTGTTGGACCTAGAGTTTGAACAACAAAACTCAAACATGGACATTGACCTGGGAAAGATGGCAGAGGATTATGAAAAAATAGATGTAACACAAAAGATTTATATATCATAGGAATAACAAGAGGTTCTAGTTTGAATCTAGATCATAAGTCTCCTTATGATTATGATATTTTTGTGCAATGGGTTCAGGATAGTATTTCCTTGCTAGTATTTTGTTTGGGATTGGATAGTAAAAAACAAGTGGGTGCCAACATGCTTGAAATTATTTTTCATGTTCATTGTGAAAATGAACTATTAAAATATAGTTTTATTGAGCACATTGTTGATTGCATGCAAGAACAATCACTAATGACTAAAAGAGGTTCACATAAGACATTTAGATCCACTACCTACTTGTGATATCTTCTCTTAGCAAAGCATCGTGTAATATTTCAGACAAACCTGCTTCACAGTCAAGTCCAAAATCTAATATATGAATGGACACTTGAGATAAGGATAATTGATAACAGAAGGAAATACAACAATTTTGTAGACTTCTTTTTTGGCACAAATGTATCATAAAATTAAAGGCACTCCAATGCCTAGATTGTGTGTTTCTTGTAGAGATTGCATTCAACTTAGAATTCAAATACAATTTGCTGACTGGTACTTCATAGAAGAGTACACTGTGTTAAGGTTTTATGGTTCAGTGGTAGAACCCTAAAAACTTCCAATACATGTGACAGAGAGGGTATTTGCATTGGAATATGTATGAAAGATGGAGAGCACATATGTACTCTTTAATGGTCAGCAAAAGAAACTTATATTTCCTTCCTTTACTTTCTTATTTGGAGGGTTCACATTTGACAGAAGAGGATTCAATGTGGTACATGATTTTTTTTCAATTTTGCACTTTGATGTTGTCAGTCACTAGCAGTACAATCCACTCAACATAATTGGAACAAAGTTTAGAGAGAATGGGAACTCTGCAAGAAAATGTCAACATGAGAGTATGCCATTGATAGAAAAATTTAAAAACTTGGAGTCCTCGAATGAGGTCAAAAAAGAGATGGAGAAATATGTCACTAAAAAAAATATTTCAATATAGGATTTGTTATCACAAATTATGGCATTGCACAAACAAAAAGGAAAAGTGCAGCCCACAACGTCATACAATTTCTACTAGAAAGTTTCTCAACCATCTAGAAAATCTATTCCAAAAGACCTAGTGGATGAATGTATAGATGGTAACTGGATTGGAACCAAAATTTCTAATTTTTGGGAAATGAGGAAGAGTCTTGGTGAGCCAAAGACCTCTCTAGATCTTTATGATGTGGAAGAGAATAAAATATTTAATGAATTATGGAATAAGGAGCATCTAGTTGAAGCATATCCCAGTGATGATGATCATCCAGATAATGAATATGAGAAGGATTATGTGAATCCCACATCCACTAATGTATATTTAATTAGTATTGGAGTTGACGTGTCCACAAAAGAAACATATACCAAAGAGGTAGACATTGTAAAGAAAATGGGCTTTCTAGGTTGGGGTGGTCTGGGTCCCAGAGGACAAGGTCCTTGGTATCCACCTGTCAAACAAGTTCCACCAAAATAGGGTGAAAAACCAGTCCTTGGAGTTGAATCATCAAACTCAAAAAAAATACTACTCAATCTCATACCCTTTCACTTTCATTTGTTCCAGCTTCAAATCTGGTTCTGCCTATTCTAAGTCAGATTCAATCTGAGTCAAGTGCCACTCCCACTAGTGTGGATATCATGGGTAGTACTAGTGGTCCAAAAAGGACATTACAAGTGGACATGGGATCAGTGGATCCTAGAGATCAAGGTAGTGTAAATAAGAAAAAGTTTATGACAAGTAAAACAATGGCAATGGTGACTATGAGTCCAACAATTGCCACACCTTTAGGACAAAACCCTTTGAACACTCCAAAAAATCCACTTGTAATGGGTCAGGGTGTTGCTAATCCTCGTGGTGGAATTAGGAGAACCATAGGAAACATACATGGAGGCTCAAACATCACCGCAAGTGCTATTTCACCTTTCAAACATTCAATTATGTCAGAGAACCCTGATTTTCATTACAATGATTTTGTAACTAACTTTGAACAATGAAAAAATAGGAATAGACAAAATAAAAATACATTGAAGAGGGATGCAGTTGTTGCATCTCGTGATGCAAAACCTACACCAAATAGGTTATTTCTCATATATGACCCAAAGAAATAAATGATGGATTTCATGGTTCTTATGCCCCAAGATAGAGATAAAAATCCACTAGAGAGTCACTTAGATCCATTTGAATTTCAATTTAGCACCCTCCAAATGGATTTATCAAAAATTAAAAATGTGGACAAGATAAATGTGTCGAAAATGACCAACCAAGTGGTTTACAGTTCAGTGATGAAGTTGGAGAGAGAGAAAGGAAAGCTTCAAGGCACAACAGATAAGTTAAAGGTAGACATGGAAAATGAAAAGGCAAAGGAGAAAGCATAAGATAACAGGTGCAAAGAATTAGAGAAAAGGATTAAAAAATTCATCCTCTAAAGAAGCAATTGGATACCAAGAACATATGCATGCAGAACTGAAAATTTTGAGGGAAAAATTAGAAGAAAGCAATAAAAAACTTGAGAATGAAAAAGTCTCTTCATTAAGTTTATACAAACACATGGAGACTACGGCATGGGAAAAAAATAACTTAAATAAATAATTGGAGAATGAGAGGGTGAAAGAAAAACAATGGGAAGAGAAAGAAGAGAAAATTAAAAAACATAGTGAACACTAGTTGTCAGAAATGAGAGAAGAGAGAAAGAAGGCAAATAATACAATTAGAACTTATGAAAATAGCTTGAATGACCAAGTAAAAAATACAGTCAAGTAAATAAAAAGAGACTTTTGGGGGAAAATAAAGGTGAATGCTGATAGGTTGTGTGATTGGTTTGAATTGAATGAAAGACTTAGAGATGTTTTTGGGAAGCTCAAAGAGAACATTGAGAAGAACAAAAAAAATTGTCAGAGATAGAATACTACAAAACAAATTTTGCAAACAATCAACTCAACCAATGATAGGAATTTGGCAAGCAAGGGAATTAATGACCACATTCTTGCATCAATAAAGGTGAACTATGTCTTTCAAAAATGTTAGAAACTAATGGAAGGAGAGGAAACTCTGGCCTTATTTGGGACAAAGCTTGCCAAGATGAATAAAAAATAACCAAAATGATCAATGAATTTCGTTGGAAGAGAAGATTACAAAAAAAGTTGGAGGACACAATGACGTCTAATTTAGGCAAGCTTCCTTAGGACACAACTCATGAAGGCATTGCAAAGTGCATCAAACCAATGAAAAATTTGAATGCAGTATTGGAAGGATCATTACTTTCAAGTCACTCTTCCAAGTATGGATTGCTGACAAGGTTGTAGGTCATTTTCTATAACTTGACAACTATTGACCTTCCAACCGATGCAAAATGGAGCATACTAAACAAACTGGCAGAATAATCTCATCAATCATGGTATGTGAAAGTTCTTTGAATTTCAATCATCTCTATATTATTTTCTAACTCCTTGAATTGAGTTTAAAGTAACAAGTTTGAACTTTTTTTTTTGAATAGGATCAATGTAGCAGATGCTATTTCTAATTTACTAAATCGGCATGTGAAATGTAGAAATGTATAGTTGTAGAGATGTTGTAGTTGTCTTACTAATTTTGATTTTGAGACTTCACATTAGGAAAATCAACTTAAAGTAGTTGTTTCTCCCTTGTTTCTTTAAAAGGGAATTCAAGGTCATTGGCTAAGGGTAATGAAATTGAAATTGGGTACTGATTCATTGAATTTTGTAAACATAATCACAAAGTTGTGTTCTTACTAATATTAATGAATGAATTGTTACATTGTATCATATTTGTAAATAAATTAATGAGAATATCTATATCTAAGAATTGTATCATATGAATTGCTATGTTGTCAAAAAATAATAATGAAAATCTACAAGAATTGTACCATATGAGATGAATAATGCAAATAAAAACTAATATTAATTATAGAATTGAATCTTGATGACATTATCAACCACATTAATGTTTTGACATTGGAATATGCTATTATGTATGATTGATGATGAGATATAGAAAGTAACAGTAGACTACAGGAAAAATTTTATTAAATACCTAGGACCTGCTACTTCTACAATAGTTCAAGTTGCCACATCACATCATTATCAGGATCCTTAGTTTCATCTCTATCAACTTCATAGCTTCCTTGTTTCTTTAATATATTTTCTTCAATCTTCATACCTTTGCTTAACTGATGTTCAATGCTAGCAGTACCAATACTAGTACATGAGTCAATGACATCATTTTCTCTGGCACTCCCACTTTGGTCTAAAATTTTTCCCAACCCTCTTCTCTAACATTTCTTCCTCCACAATTTCAGTGCCTTTTCATAAGGAAAAGTATTGACTTCATACCTGGATGTATAAGGCCTCAAGAAATTTTCCAAATTCTTGTCTAGTTTGTTTCTTATCTTTGACTTTAGGAATCCAAAAGCACTGAAAACTCTCTCATCCTCCACTAACCCCAACATCATGGTTAGACATAAATCAGAAAGCTTGAAATTTTTTGATATTGAATTAATCAACATTTCACTCGCAGCTAGATTTTTCTACAGCCTTGTTACCAATCCATCTTATTATATTGATCCCTAATTCTCTATGAAAAATGACCTGATTGCTCTCTCAAATGAGATTCATCAAAAATTTCATTTAAATTTAGAGTTACTCCATTTAACTCTTTGGTTTTGCAAAAATGATATATCAAAGTTAGTAGTCTAGTTTGAAAATCTTTCAAATTGTTCACACTCCAATATCGAGGAAAAATAATAGCCATGGATTCAAGTAGTTTGACAAGAGAGAATCTTTCTCTAATATGTGTAATACCCAAAAAATGGGCTATAGGCTCATTAACCTCCTACATCTTCAATTCAAATGAAATCGACATCAAAGTCCTAACCTAAGGCACATCTACACATTATTGAATCCTAATTGATTATCCTAAATTCTGCATTGGGGAATATTCCTAGTAATATTCCTATTTATCATAATTATCTTTAATTTAATTATTATCTAGCGATAATTCCTATTTATCGTAAAGTTTGATTAATTGAATATTCTGAATATTTAATTAATCAGATTTAACACTACCACTTAATTATTTAATTGAATTTAATTAAATTATTCCTAAATTGTATTATTTAATTTTGACAATGAATCTAAAATCTTATGACTAATTGATTAAATTCTTATATAATTAATTCATGTCAGTTGTCAATTTTTAATAATATAGTTTTTAATAAAGTTTGGTTTAATATTTGATTAACCCATAAATCAATTGTTTTAATTAAAAAATCAGTTAAGTTGAGAATAAATCACTTTATTTATTTAATTAATTCATAATTAATTGTGCACCTTCAAAGAGCAGTTAAACTCAAAATCAGGAAATCAATGCAAGTTGTTAACTTTTGGAAAATCAACACTCTATTTTGAGTTCAAAGCTGATCTAAACTTCTGATTTGAGTTAAAAAGTTGTTCTTGCATGGTTTTGCATGATTTTATGAGTTCATTATTTCTGATTTCATGATAACTAAAAAATCAACCTGATTTTATCAAGAGTGATTTATGGCTTTTCTCTTGCATCCTCAAAGCCCTAGATTTCTATAAAACCAAGGCTCAGCTCTTCATAATTAAGAACACCCAAATTTGTAGAATTACTCTAGCGAATTGGCGATTGAAGGATTGATCATTTGCAACAGGTGATTTGTGAGATCTTTCATAGTTGATCATTTGGCTTTTGCATAGTTTCTTATTCATAGTTTCATACTCATTCATAGCATTTTTAGATCAAATCTACATTTCAATTTCATTCATTCTAGATCAATTTCATATAATTTTTCACATTATTGCACAAAAAATACAAAAATATAGCTTAATCTGCATTCATAGTCTTTCATATTTTGCATTCAAATCCTTCGTTTAGGTGTTGCATTGTCACTAGTCTTGGTCTGATATGAGAGTATCATACTGGCACCTACTAGAAGGTAGTAAATCGCCTGGTTAGTTTAGTTTCCATTTCATTGCAAGATTTTGGTTTTTGGCTAACCTCTAATGTTTTACTGAAGTGTTGTGTCTACAACTAGGAATAAAATTCACACACACATTTCTTGCACCCACTGTGGGGCCTTGAAATGGGTTTCCATCATCTTTCTATCAATTTCTATCAATTTCTTGTCATTTTCTAGTTAAAACTATGATTTTTATTTTTTGTCCATAGATTTTTCATACGACTTTTGTTAGAAAGTCATTTCGGGAGGTACCCAATGTCGTATGATAGGTTCAAATTTCAAGGCTCGTATCAGAGAGTACACACTATTGTTTGGAAGCTCGATTGTCATATGAGAAGACACCCACAGTCGTACGAGTTTCTAGATTGTCATCTAGGAGGTAACCCACTATCATACGAGTTTTGACTATAGAATTCAGTTGTCGTTTCAACATTTTTGGTAGTTTTTTAGATTTGATTTTTAGATTTGGACTAACAGCTAACCCTAACAATTGAAATCTTCTATTTTTGACTAATACTTGTTGAATCTGATTGCAAAAAGTGCAACTAAATTGCTAAAATAGGTAAAAATATACTAAGCGTGTTGCGAGGAATTCAGGTATTCTTTTCAAGTTGATAACATTTTGATTTGGATTAAAATCAACTCTCACATGTTAGGCTTGTGTGGTTTTCTTGCTTTCATATCTCAGACTTCATTTTCGGCTATAAAATGAACATAGATTTGCTTTCTGCATATCTATTACACATAGTAAATAGGACCTATGAACACTATTTGTGGATGATCTTGAGAGATTGAGCTTCTTTTGTTTATTTATTCATGTGAAGCACCTCTTGATGAAGGATCCCCTTGTAGGTAGGGAAGGTATTGAGAGAATCTCACGTTCTACTAGATTTATGTGTCTTCAACTTTTGATTGATACATTCTCTCTCCAGAGGGGTTGATAGATCATAAGTAGTTGATGTCATAGATCTTTGTGACATAATCTTGGTCTTAGTGTGTCAGATTAATCCATCTGCTTTGTTTTGGTTAAAAGTGAAAAGGCTAGAGGACTATGCTCTACTCTCTTTTTGGGTAGTATCAGAAATTCAGATCCTTGAATCTGAAACCAGTCTCCATGTGGTATCTTTTGTGAGTCTCTTTTAGAGAGGGTTAACCATAGTGGACATTCCCTTAATTGGGTCAACCACATGGACAAAACCTCAAGCGATAATAGCCATTTTTGTCATGGTAGAAGCAACCGCTATATAAATGTCCTTGTGGAGGAAATATTCATAGGTGTAGTCTCTTGTTGGGCTATCAGATCTCCCTAGTAGCTCCTAATTGATTAATTTCTCAGACTGTGTCAAAACCTTGGTGTACCTAGATTGGAGTTTTCCCTCTTGAGATCATAAAAGTTGCAGAGTTAGACCATTACTACAAACCCTAGTGAGGCCAAATTTTCCTTTTTCTAGAAATATGTGTGTTATTGAAAAACATTTTGGAACATACACAATTAGCACTCCTAGGGATTATCACATTTAGTCACTTGATTGTTCATGCATAGGGTTGCTTTGTCCCCTTTTCATTATTTTTAGTCATGCTTGGAAAGACTTGCTTGCTGTTTTGCATGCTTGTTTATCTATTTGGCTACCGAAAATGAATGATCTCACAATAATCTTCAAACCTGGATAGAGAAATTTGTGAACAATCTGAAATTGAAAACCAAAAATTTGCAAAATTTGAAGTAAAAATCCTTTCTAGAGTCAAAAGCCATCCCATCAGGTTAGAAATTCATACGAGTTTTGGCAAGTGTCATTTCAGAACCCCTGTCTTGTCATATGATAGCTTGTATAGTGTCATACAAGTTTTGCCACCAGTCAAAAACAAAAGTAAAAAATCTACTATCAATTGTTGTGCAATTTTTGAAACTATTGTACAAGTTTTTCAATTGTCATTTCATAGCATACCCACTATTGTATGATCCTACATAAATTCATTTGAGAAAAATTGCTAGAAAGTGGTCAAAATTGTCAGAAACTCATTTTTACAACCTATTTCTAGAATCTGTTGAACAAATCACTATGTTAGGAATAGAGTAGAAACTAGAACAAATCCATTCATCTTCCTAAAGTGGTCTCTTGAGTCTTATTTATCCTGTTGGGTTATCGATTTGAGTCTTTTTCATCTTGTGTCAAAACCTTATCAAAATTATCTTCAAATTCAATCTTTTTACTAAATGGCTAAGTGTTGTGATATTGTGCCCTCCATCTATTGGGCATCTACCCACACTACTATGGCATAGTATCCTTCATTTACATTTGATCTAATCCTTAATCACTTCAATCTTGACAAGGTTGCATCATTCGATCTTCTGGAATCAATCCATTCTTCAGTTGTCTTCATCTCATTCTTTTGCTTCACTCAAGGTTAATGGTGGAAACTAGAGCTTCAACACACAAGAAATCTAGAGAAGCACTTGGCACTGCACCTTTGACTATTCACAAGGGTCCCACTCTTGAGCAACTCTACAATTTTGGTCTTTACAAAGATGATGGTCTTGGCAATTTTTTATTAAAAACTGGTTACATACCCCCTCCATCAACTCACGGAGGTAATCAACAAACCCCTCCTCAATCTAATCCAGGGAGCCCTAAAACTCCTAACATGTCTCATGAAGGGACACAACACGGGTCTCAAGGACACCATTCTCAACATGTTATGGATCAAGAACCTACACCTTCTAAAATTGTTCAATATCAAAATGATGATGACTTCAAAAGAATGATGAAATATTTCTTGAAGGAATATAGAGAGGCATACTTTCTAGAGTTAGTTCATCAAGGAGCTAAACTTCCTCCAAACTTTAATGTGGAAGATATCATTACACATGAGGAATAAAATCCTATCATGGCTATGATGATATAGATGCATGCCATGCAAGTCAAACTTAACAAACTTGAAAAAGAAAAGGAACCTAAGGAGTTCTCCATGGAAGCTCTATACCCTTTTCCATTTGATAAAGACTTGTACATGTTGCCATTCCCTAAAAGAGTGGAGATGCCTAAATATGATAATTATGATGGAAACTCTGACCCTCAAGATCATGTTAGAGAATTTACTCAATCTATGGAGTTTATGCATGAACCAACCTACTTAATGCATCTTTTTCCTCGATCTCTGGGAGGAGCAGCCATTCATTGGTTCTCTAGAATGCCTCCAACTATCAAAACTTTTGAGGAGTTAATCAAACTATTTTATCAACAATACTCCTACAATATTCAACATCTGGTCACCATGATTGACATCTACAATCTAAAACAATATCCAAGAGAACCATTCCTACCATTTCTCAAGAGGTGGAGGAAGAAATTTTCTCTATATGCTAGACCCATTCCAAAAACTGAGAAGCTAGAAATCTTCATCAACAATCTTGTCCCAGAAATCAACTACCCTTTACAAATGCAAAATCATACATATTTTGATAAGATGGTAGATAATGCGATCAAAATTGAGAAAGTACTTGTGAAAAAAAGGAGACATCACACTTCAAAAAGACAAGTATGGATCTGGATCTAGTTCTAAGGACAAGAACAAAAACTAGAACAAGAATAAAGGCATTGTCACAAATGGCATTGTTGATAATATACATGCCCCATCTAAGGAACCTGCTTTCAATCTCACTATTTGTACCCAAGCCATCAAAGCTTCTAAAGCTAAAGCAATAGAGTCCAACATAAATTTGTTTGATTACAAACCTTGGGCTACAGATCCTAATCACAAATTCACTCCTCTTGGAGAATCCTTGGAATCTTCCATGAAAACTTTGTTGGCAAACAAAATCATCTACTTGCCTAAGATGAAAGTCTTTGATCCAGAACCTAAACTAAAATGGTGGAGAGAGAATGATTTCTATGAATTCCATCGCAAGAAAGGTCATAAGACTAATATCTATGTTCGCTTGAAGCACATTATACAAGACAAAATTGATAATGGTGACATCACAATTGACAATCATAAGAGTAATAATGATCATACAACATTCACAAAACCATTTTCTAAACATGGTAAAGAAGATTCTTCTTCTCAGGCTAATATGGGTGCTAAAGTCAATTATGCCTACTCTGGAAATAATGTTGTTATCAATATGGTTGAACCATGCCTATCTGAGTGTTGTAATGTCATCACAATTGTAAGAAGAGGTAGAGCTAATCAATCATCTAATGTAGTTACTTGATCACAAGCTTAGGCACACCTACAAGGACAAATACTAGATTCATCCAATGTCCCTAAGGTGCCTTTCAATCTTTCATCTACTTCTAAACAGAAGGCTACATCTAAATCTTCAAATCCTAAAGAAATGAGATCTACTTCAGACAATATTGTCTAACAACTCCAGCACACAAATGCTAAAATCTCCATGTTTGAGTTGCTTCAGATATCTCTAGCTCATAGAGCCATTCTAGACAAAGCTCTACTTGAATCCAATGTTCCTAATGACCTTGATTTAGATAGATTCTAGACTATGGTTGGTCATCTTACATCTCCACAGTACATTTCATTTTTAGAGGAAGATGATAACTCCTTGACTCATCTGCATAACCAGCCCTTGCATATTGAAGTCTTGATCCAAAACCATCATGTCAAATGTGCATTGATAGATGGGGGCACTGGCCTAAACATTTGTTCTTTCAGCTTGATTACACAATTGGGAATTTAAGAAATGGCCATTGATCCCAAGAAGAATATAACTATCAAAGCATATGATGAGCAAGAGTGATCTTCTAAAGGAACTATTGTCTTACCTATTAGAGTAGGTCCTGTCATCAAAGATACTATATGTCAAGTTCTTGATCTACCTTTGGCTTACAATATCCTTCTAGGGAGACCCTAGATACATGAAATGAAAGCCATTCCCTCTACATTCCATTAGTGTTTGAAATTTCCTTATGAAGGAGTAGAGGTGATGATTCCAACTGATCTATATACAACTTGCAATACATTGAAAGAGAGTGTTGATAAACTTGTTCCTAATAATAGGGAATCTTCCACTAAGTAGCTAGACATTTCTTCAACATCCAAGATGGAAGACATTGCTAAAGAGCTTAAAATCAAAGACAAGGGTATGGGAGAATATACTATAGAGCTAGTCTTATCTTTGACATCTCTCCCTATCTCTCCTAAGTCTTATGGGAAAACTCTAAAATAGTCTAAAAGGAGTCTAATGAACCTCTTGAAGCATATAAAGGAAATTTTGTTGCAGAACAAGAATCTAAATAGGATTTTGAAGAGGATGAAGTTGTGCTCACATGGCTATACAAAGATGAACCTAAATCTCAAGTTTTTCAAAAATGTGATGCTAAAATACCAAATATCCCTTCTAAGTCATATGGCCTAGGGGTTAAATTGATCACAAAGATGGGATATAAAGGAAAAGGACCTATAAGACTACAAGGTAAAGGTCTTATGTCACCTCTTGATCACCATGGCTGAGCAAACAAGAATACAATAGTTCTAGGATACACAAAGAAGCCTTTCTATCTTAGCAAGAAATCCCCACATGTATTAGAATAGATTGAGCCCTCCATAGTGAATCAACTAAAAGGAGAAACAACAGAACAATCTGATAGTGATGATTTAGATACCATTGAAGATATCATTCCCTATGATCATTTTCCTAAAGAAATCAAAGACCTCCTTGAAGTTGAAGATGATCCAATAAAAAGAATTAATGTAGTAGAAACACAAGAACCTACTATAGAGCAAGAGATAGTTGCAACACAAGAACTAGCTAATCTCGAAGGAAGTCAAACAAAAAAAGAGGAAGGTGGTAGTTATTCTGAGATAGATTCTCATGAGTATGAATGCAAATTAGAATCTGAGGGAAACCCTTGTTGGGGTAGTCATCCTGACATTACTCATGTTCTTAGATTTCCTAGAGGTCTAGATGAAGAGACAAAAGATGAATCAAATGACTATGAATGGGGAGTCATTCTAGAACTAGATGAACTTATTACAAAAAAGCATGTTGATTTTATTCACCAATATGCACCTAAACCCAATGTAAGTCTAGAGTGAAATAATGAACTTATTGAGTCTGATCCACTGATGTTTGAAGTGGATTTCCACAATGACATTGAGCCTATTCATGAATTGAATGTCTTAAGTTTTAATATCACCTTTGAACTTGAGCATTGGGTTAGGACCAATGATGATAGATCCATATCTATAAAAACTCTTTCCCAATCTTTTACCACTTTGGCTATCCAACATCCTGACCTTCTTGACCAAACTTCCTCAAATCCAAGCTATGGTATTTATACCTTTCCCAATGACTATTCCTTGCTTGCTACCTAAATGCAGTTGAACCTATGAGGACTTCCATTAGTAAACCAAGCATTAGCATGATAGAGTCAGACATCAAGTATCTTAGTCAGAAAAATAAGAATAAGAATAAAAAGAAAAGGATTTCTGAGGGTAAAAACCACTTTGTGGTAGTTTCAGAACCTACAAAAGTAAAAATAAAAGATGTATCCAAAGGTGAAAACCTCTCTAAGGTGCCTAAGGATGAGATATTTGATGTCCTTCTGAGTCATTTACAAGATAGATCTCTAGTTCTAATTGAGCCCACTAAATCTATCAATTTGGGAACAACAAAAGAACCACAGTTGATCCATGTAGCACAATTTTTATCAGAAGAAGAAAAGCAAAAATTTACCACATTCTTAATAGAAAAGAAGATCAACTTTGCATGGAAATACTCAGATATGCTAGTGTTGGATCCTGATCTTATAATGCATCATTTATCTATAGCTCCAAATGTTAAACTTGTTAAACAAAAATTGAGAAAGACGCATCCACATGTTGCACTCTTGGTAAAAGCTGAATTAGAGAAGCTCCTAAAAGCCAGATTTATCTGAGTTATTGATTATGTAGAATGGATCTCTAATATTGTACCTATTTCTAAACTAGACAAATCAATAAGAGTGTGCACAAATTTTAGAGATGTGAACAAAGCATGCCCTAAGGATGATTTTCCATTACCTAACATTGATATGATAGTGGACATGACTGCAGGCTTTGAGATGTATTCTTTGATGGATGGTTTTTCTAGATATAATCAAATCAAAATTGCTCTAGAGGATTAAGAGAAAACTCTTCCACATGTGCATGGGGTACCTTCTATTGGAATGTCATGCCATTTGGGCTTAAGAATGCTGGTGCTACATATCAAAGAGCTATGACTTCTATTTTTCATGACATGATGCATAGACTATGAAGGATTATGTTGATGATACTTTAGCAAAATCTATGATTAGAGCTGAACATGTAAATGACTTGAGCAAGATACTCGACAAAATGGAAAAATTTAGTCTTAGACTAAATCCTAAGAAGTGTGCTTTTGGTGTCACTTCTAGAAAACTCTAAGAGAGGAATTGAAGTAGATCCCACTAAAGTTAAAGCCATCATGGAGATGCAACCTCCCAAGAACATCAGCCAAATGAGAACATTACAAGGGAGAGTTCAGTCTATCAGACATATCACAACTTTTTACAAAGACATTACATAAAGCTGTGACATTTTCCTGGAGTGAGGAATGTGAAAATAATTTTGATCATATCAAGAAGTATCTATCAAATCCTCCTATCTTGATGCCTCCTATTCAAGGGAAGCCATTGATCTTATATGTCTCTACAATAGATAGATCACTGGGGGCATTGCTTGCACAACATGATGAGAATAAAAAGGAAAGAGCTATATACTATATCAGTAGAACATTGGTGGCATACAAAAAGAACTATTCTATGATTGAAAAGGCTTGTCTAGCTATGATTTTTTCTTCATAGAAACTGAGACATTATATGTTGGATCATACCACACATTTAGTAGCTAAAATTGATCCACTAAAGTACCTGCTAAGCAAAGTTGCCCTCACGAGTAGATTAGCCAAATGGGTCATGCTCTTAAGTGAATTTGACATTGAATATGTTGAACAAAAAGCTATTAAAGGCCAAGTTATTGTTGATCAATTAGCAGATGCACCTTTGTTTCATGACACACCAATGCAAATGGAATTTCTAGATTCCTCTATCATGAACCTTTCTTCTAGAGAATGGAAATTGTTCTTTGATGGCTCCTATACACGTAATGGATCTCAAGCAGGTATCTTGTTTATCACTCCCCAAGGATACACCATTCCTAAGGCATTTAGAATTAAATTTCCTTGTACAAACAATATTGTTGAATATGAAGCCCTTTTGAATGGTATGAAAATAGCAATTGAGTGGAGAGTAACAGAATTACACATCCATGGAGACTCACAACTTGTCATCCATCAAGTCAATGATGTGTACCAAACTAAAGATGAAAAGCTCATTCCATACAAGAGAATGGTATACAATCTAAAAAAATATTTCATATCTATCACATTTGAGAAAATACCTAGAACAGAGAATAAGGCTATCGATGCAATGGCAACGCTATCTAATTTATTACAACAACCTGAACATGAGTGACACTATGAGTTCCTGGTGGAAGCACTATCTTATCTTGCATATGACTCCCTTGATATCTGTATGATCTGCATTATTTTGGGTCATGATTCATCCTGATATAGAAACCTAGTCTCCTATCTCAAAGACCAAATCATTCCCGATACCTTTAACCACCATGAAAAGAGATACCTTATCCAAAATGCCTCCTGATATGTCATCATTGGTCATGATTTGTACAAATGAGGTCTAGATGGTACGCTACTTAGATGTTTAGAATGGGAAGAGTCTCAACGTGTGTTAGAAGAAGTCCATGATGGTATTTGTGGGTCACACTCAAATAGTTTGACACTAGCTCAAAAACTTATTAGGGCTAGGTACTATTGGCTAGAAATGGAGAAAGAGTCTATCAAGTTTGCTAAGAATTGTCAAAAGTGCCAAGTGCATGGCAAAAAAATTCATGCTCGAGGGAGAGATCTAATCCCCTTCACTACACAATGGCATTTTCATCAATGGGCATTTAATCTTATAAGAGCCATACATCCTCATTCTTCTAATGGACATACCCATATAATCACAGCTATAGATTATTTTACAAAATGGGTAGAAGCAGTCCCTTTAACACAAGCAATTGGGAAACAAATATCTATGTTCATCTTGAACTATATCATATGAAGATATGGGATCCCTCATTCCATAGTCACAGATAATGGTGGACAATTCAAAAACAAAGACCTAGATGATTTATGTGCCAAATTCAAGATTACACAACATTGGTCATCTATCTACTATCCTCAAGGGAATGGACAAGTAGAGGCTTTTAACAAGAATCTATTGAAAATCTTGCACCGAACAGTTAATAAAATAGGAAGAGACTGGCATCTCATGATCAATCCAGCTCTCTAGGCCTATAGAACAAGTATCAGAATGCCTACTGGGGCTACACCATTCACTTTAGTTTATGGGTCTGAAGTGGTACTACCTATTAAGGTTGAAATCCCATCACTAAGAATCAGAATGCATGGTCTAGTAACTGATGATGACTATAGAGTGTCTAGGTTGCAAGAACTTAAACTACTAGATGAGTGCAGACAAGCAGTATATGACCATCTCAAAATATATCAGAAGAGTTGAATGTCTAGAGGCTACAATGAGAAAGTCAGACACAGAGAATTTCAGGTTGGTGATCTAGTTTTGAGAGAGAATCCTAAAAATCAATCACATAGAGAGCACAAGGGGAAGTTTGAACCCAACTAGCTGGGTCCCTTTATAATCATTGCTACTTTTGGCTTTGGTGCCAATCAACTCTCAACAACTAAAGGAGAACAGCTCTGAGAACCACTCAACATTCTCCATTTGAAGAATTTCTATGCCTAAGGCAGTCAGTCTCTGGCAAAATGTCCTGAAAAAATTATAAAAATTTGAAAAAGTCCTGAAAAAATGGACATCTTGGTGAAAACCTAGCAATGGGCACCTTGATGATTCACAAAAAAATCAAAAAATATCAAAAGTAAAAAAAAATTGGAAAAATGAGAAAAAGAAAAAAGTTCCTTGGTGAAAACCTAGAAACAGGCACCTTGGTAGCAAAAATAGAATATCTACCAAGATGGTGAAAACCTGGCAAACAGGCACCACTTGTTTCAAAATGCTCCATCTATCAACGCAATCTTCATCTTTCCCAGCTTTTAGTCTTGATTTAGTTTGTACATATCTCCCGGGTTGTTCCCGCATTCCTGTTTTCAATAAAGTCGGTCTGTACACCAATCGGTTCAAGCATCTATATCCCATCAATGCCTAACACTTAGGAGAAATCAATGTCATATCCTATGGCCTCTAGTACATCTTAGATTATTCATATCCATTCAGAGTCCTTTGAAGCTTCATTTGAGTCAATCAATCTGTCTCATCTCCAGAAAGGATTTTGCATCTACAACAACACAATCAAACATCAACTTGAAAACAATCTATGCTTTTTACATGCTTTTATCTCCTTGTATGCTTACTAATTTGCATTGAGATTTTTTCATATTATGTTCCCATGAGCTCTTCGATGATGTCCTTTATAGGATTTAGAGAGTGATGACTAGAGGCATAATCTTTTCTTTGTTTTCTACTTGTATGTGAAAATTGAACAACTTTGGAAATTTTAGATTGAAATGGTGTCTGACTGTAAGAGCCTCTATCTCGAATTGGATGGCCATGCATACCTTGACCATTGATACCCAAAAAAATCAAGGATGTTTGATCTAACTATTTTCCTTTTGAGTGAGTTATTTCTCCTATTGTGAAACATGATCTTACCTAAGGATGTGAATAATAAAGGGTCACTACGGGTAATTCACATTGGATTTTGAATGATCTCTTGACTACTTGATGTGTTTGTTTACACAAGGCGTATTTTGGTCATCGTGACATTTATGTTTTGATGCTTATACAAGTTTCTATATCAAAATGGACATGATATTCAAGTCATCCTAGCATTTGTACCTTGGTGCTTATATCTAATCTGACATTCTGAAGAAAAAAAAAAAATTCATATGTCCATGGTTATTTGGCGAGTGTGCATTGTATTGATTCTTGAGCATACAAATCAGAATTCATATGTTCATAGTTTCCTAACTAGTGGGTATTGTATTGATTTATCTGGTTACCTAAAAAACTCAATGATGACAAATGATCGACACATGATCAATGACTGGGTCCTAGGTCCTAGGTTTGCATTTCATTCTGCATGTCATTTTGCATTTTGCACTTTGCATGATCTCATAAATTGCTTACACACTTAAATTATTCTTCAAAAAAAACAAAAATGCTAAACATGACACAAGGATTAAGCATTGTATGAAGGTTCCTCCAATGAAACAAGTAGAATCCTTTTTCAGGATCAAAATCAAAATCTGAGATCATTTATATTGTCAACTGCTTGCATAATCGACCTTCAATCATCACAGAAATCCATAATTCAACTTAACTTATTATCTTACATAAAACTATCAAAATTTCAACTTGGTCAACCATGGTCAACTCATGGTTTAATCTTGTCAAACTTGGTCTTCTGGACCTCTAAACAATGCAGAATGCATTCTTGAATGTGTATAACCACTTCTTAAATCAATTAACATGCTTCTAAACTATAAGATTGACTTTTCTTGTCAGATTTCAATTTTAATCCCAAAGGGGGCATGGTATTACACATCATTCAAGTCTATAAATCTAAATCTGTAATCAAATATTTCCTCAGTAATCAAGACAACAACCACATCTAGTTGCTGATTCATCTAAAGTCCCCATTGCTTGGGGCAAATCTATCATCTCTTGGGGAAAATCTATTGCAATCTGATATCCTAAACCTATCTTGTAAACTGTATCAACTTTTTGTAACCATCGGTTCATTAGTGTTATTTCCTTGGTTCTTCATAACTGATGGGTTTAGGATGTGATACCACTATGATTCATACAAGGACATTGAGGTCTAGAATCGATCACTCACTTCTTCGCAATCATAAGGTTCAAAATTAGGCATTTTGACACTTCTTCATAATCACTGGTTCATTGTTGATATAGCTAGCATCATCTCCATTCCTAGTCATTCTGGGCCTGGGTCGGTATCTCTTTTTCCAATCTTTCAATCAGTTTCTGTCTCAAAATCGGTTAATCTTTCATCTTTCAAATCAGTTTCATACGTATATCAAACAAAAACTATTCTTTGAACCACTACGCTTTGCACAGTGATTCAAAGAGAGGCAAAATGTAATACCACAAAAATGGGCTATAGGTTCATTAACCTCCTACATCTTCAATTTGAATGAAATCAACATCAAAGTCCTAACCTAAGGCACATATGCACATTATTGAATCCTAATTGATTATCCTAAATTTTGCATCAGGGAATATTCCTAGTAATATTCCTATTTATCATAATTATCTTTAATTTAATTATTATTTGGTGATAAATCCTATTTATCCTAAAGTTTGATTAATTGAATATTCTGAATATTTAATTAATTAGATTTATTACTACCACTTAATTATTTAATTAAATTGAATTAAATTATTCCTAAATTGTATTATTTAATTTTGACAATGAATCTAAAATCTTATGACTAATTGATTAAATTCTTATTTAATTAATTCATGTCAGTTGTCAATTTTTAATAATATAGTTTTTGAATAAAGTTTGGTTTAATATTTGATTAACCCATAAATCAATTGTTTTAATTCAAAAATTAGTTAAGTGGAGAATAAATCACTTTATTTATTCAATTAATTCATAATTAATTGTGCACATTCAAAGAGCAGTTAAACTCAAAATCAAGAAATCAATTCAAGTTGTTAACTTTTGGAAAATCAACACTCTATTTTGAGTTCAAAGCTGATCTAAACTTCTGATTTGAGTTAAAAAGTTGTTCTTGCATGGTTTTGCATGATTTTATGATTTTATTATTTCTGATTTTCTGATAACTGAAAAATCAACCTGAGTTTATCAAGAGCGATTTATGGCTTTTCTCTTGCATCCTCAAAGCCCTGGATTTCTATAAAACCAAGGCTCAGCTCTTCATAATTAAGAACACTCAAATTTGTAGAATTACTCTAGCGAATTGACGATTGAAGGATTGAGCATTTGCGACAGGTGATTTGTGAGATCTTTCATAGTTGATCATTTAGCTTTTGCATAGTTTCTTATTCATAGTTTCATACTCATTCATAGAATTTTTAGATCAAATGTGCATTCCAATTTCATTCATTCTAGATCAATTTCATACAATTTTTCATATTATTGCATAGAAAATACAAAAATATAGCTTAATCTGCATTCATAGTCTTTCATATTTTGCATTCAAATCCTTCGTTTAGGTGCTGCATTGTCACTGGTCTCAGTCTAATCTGACAGTATCATACTTGCACCTACTAGAAGGCAGTAAATTGCCTGGTTAGTTTAGTTTCCATTTCATTGCAAGATTTTGGTTTTTGGCTAACCTCTAATGTTTTATTGAAGTGTTGTGTCTATAGCTAGGTACAAAATTCACACACACAATATGTGAGGAAAGATCATAGGCAATGTGCTTCACAAAAGTAGTTAAAGACTCAATGATCTTGGTAAAGTCTTCCCTTTTAACACTTGATAGTCACTTCCTAGGGTTCTTTCATCGTTCCTCTGACTTGAACTTGGAAAAGTAGTGCATCGGTATCTCAACTCCACAAACTTTTGCACATAACTCCCCATTTGCACCAATCTTTAAAAAGTTATCAAGATTGTCCAAATTTGTGATTTTCAACCAACTGGAAAATTTTACATCATCACATGATCGATAGAGGCTATTGAGCATCATTCATGTCAATTTACATATTGTAGAATATTTTGCAATATACATAGCTCTTTACTAGGTCTTTTTCATTATATTTCTCATTTCCTCAAGCATGGGGAGAAGACCTACTAATGTTTTTGATTAAGGTAAAATCAGGTTTTACATGGACCCGAAACCAGAGTTTAATACAACAACAGATAGAGCATTAAAGAAAACAAAATGAAACACCTGCTAGAAAACTATAGCAGTGAACAACGGTCGAACAATTCAAAAGTAAAAGCTAGAGAAAAAACCAACAACAAAACATCTACCAGCCAGAACAACCTAATTATCTTTTATCATCTCCTCAACCTTCTTCTAGAGATCTTCCATCTTTTCGATAACTTCTTGTAGTTCCTTCAGCTCTGTAGGTTTTTCTGTGACCTTTCTCTAAGTGCGTCCTCTAGTTCTCATCCCCAGTCCGTTATTTCCATCATCCTCTTTGATAGTGATAGTGGTTATTTCCAGCATGTTCCTTTCCAGATGGTTATGCAACATTTTCAAGTTCATTATAGTCACCTTCAGACACTCATTGCTATGATTCATGACACCTCTTATCATGTTGTCATGGTTGTTGATTTTAGTCTCTAAAGCTTTCATCTTTTCTTTAACCTTCTTATTCATCTTAGTTGTACCATCCTCTTTAGTATTTTTATTTTTAACCTTATCAAAAATCTTATTTTCCATTTTTCCCATCTTAGTATTCATGTTATTCATAGCTTTTTCCATATCCTCGATATGGATATCCATTTCCTGCATTTCCTTCTTTGAGTCCCTATTCTCCTCCTATTTCTCCACATTGTTCTTCTCCTTGTGCAGAGAGTCTTCCCTCTGAAGGGTTCCAGGTTCCTCTTTGTTATTAATTTTCTCTAGCTTGGTCATCACATTCTTCCCTTCCTCCCCTCTTATGCAGGTCTCCTCACCAATGTCACTAGCAGAAGGAATAATACCAGCCCCCTTTCCATCGTTCTCTTGGCCACCCATAAAACCCTCCAAAAAAACATCATCAACTTTATAGTCCTCCTCTCTGGTTTTACCTTCCCCCATCTTTGACATGGCATTATTCATTTTTTCCTCCACAAGATCAATCTGAGATGAAATAACCTCCTCCAAAGAATGAGTGCCAACCTCCTCTTTCTCAGCATCCTCAATAATAGAAGACCTACTAATGTTAAGAGTGTCTCTATATTACTTAACATTCATAGTAGTGCAAGAATTTTTTGTAGCCCTGCTTCTTCATGACTTGAGTTAATTAGACCAAGCAATGATTGATATTATTAAAAAATTCAATGCATTGGTCTAGCCAAAGAGATCCATCTAGTATCATTATCCTTAAGAAGCTTGTTCTCATCAATTAGTCCTTTGGAAAAGTGTTGAAATTCCCTTGATCATTTCAAACTTTGACAAAAGTATTGAAAAAGATCTTTGACTAAATATTGATTTGTTTGTATTGGCTAAGCATGCTTTCTGACAACTCCAAAAGATATATTCATTTTGTGGGCCATGCAGTGAATGGGAGTAATGTAAGGTGCACAAGGAGATTGTAGCTTTCTGCAAAGACCGTCCATGTGGTCTTGCATTACTAAAGCTCCATCTTCTCCAACACACACCAATTTTTTGGCAATCATCATGTCATTTAAAATCCATATTCAATTAGAGAACACTTTACTAGTTCAAATAAATTTTCCACTGTCACATTTTCCTTCATTTTAGCAACAGTTAGTAGATGAGGTTGGTGGACAAAATTATGTATAGTATAAACATGCATGCAGACCTAGGAAGTATTATATACTACTATAACCTCATCTAAAGATAATGCAATAAAATTTGACTCTTTAATTTTTTACTTTAGATCCTCTTTTTCAACCTTGGCAAGACAACTTGCCCATTCCCATCCACTATTTACTGACCAGTGAGTGTTAGGATAGTTACAAACTTTCAAAAAGTGTAATAAACCACTCAATGATGGGTAGTCTATCATAGGACCCCTTATGCTCAAAATATTAAAGACAACACTTAACTAAACAACTTTTCCCATTAGTTCTACTTCCAATGCTTTCCCAAAATAAGCTTTAATAGAGCCTTTAACTTCACCAGGCTTCATCTTTATATTATGTTGAAATTCAAATAATTATGCATTCCTAACATGCTAAGATTCATCCATCTTATCACTGATTTTTGAACTCCATTTATGGTTTTCTTTTTGTAAACTTTACTCATATCCTTCTCTACGGGGTCAATTTTTAGTTGCAACCTCTTTTCCTTCTTATTTATCTTGGTGAAAATCTTACATCTACATTTTTCCAGAGACTCACCTTCAATTGGATTGTCCATTGGTTCAATGAATGGATACTTTGACACCCATTCTACTTAAAATTCCTCAATAGATCCCACATTTGATCTTTTTTCGATTCTCTATCATTCTTTGAATTATATTTTCTTTTCTTCTTCCTTGCACCATCATCTTCTTTGACATTCTCAGTCTCATCCAAGTTAATTATATCATTATGTCTACTTTGGGTATTTAACTAAAATTCTTTTTCAAGTTCATCATGATCTGAGATATCATGTTTGTTGACTTCTTCAATATGTTGCGTAGGTTCAGGTTGTGAATCTTGAAAATCTTCTTGTGATGAAGTAGCTTCCTGATTTTGGCTAGAAACATTTCCACCACCATGACCAAAGTATGATGATAAGGTTTTGTGTTTTTTTGGCATCTCTTGGCTTTCCCCAAATGCAGGAGCCTTACCCTTATTCTTGTTCAACATCTCGGTTCTTCAACAAAATAAAGGCTACCAGTGAAAACAAATGTTTACTTGTTGAATAAGAGACAATAGAACTATAATATATATATGATTCATTGGCCCTAAAATCATGTCTGAGGTATCCCTGGTCACCATTGTTCACTATCTGGCGCCCACTAAATAAGAATGAACTCAAAATTACATAGTCATAGAATAATAATCACTTACCTTTGCCTTAAATTTAATTGTAGTCGCAACTTGCCAATGCACTCAACAGTCTAAAACTTCTCTATCGATCAAATTGAGATATCAAAATGAACCAACCAACCTTGAACTGGACCAAATTGTGTACAATAACACTGATCTATGAATGTATTTATACTAATCCTTTTTTGGAAAATTCAGTGAGGGTATTAGGTATACAAATATTTGGTGAAGCCCGCGTAATTATAACACATCTTGTATTATTTTTGAGGTGATTATGGGTCATCCAATACCTTGGTATGATTAATAAAGTTGGTGAAAATGTGTCAGTTTGAGACACATGTCTAGAAAATACCAGATGAATTTGGGGCCACCCATAAATATATATGTATAAAACTATTGGTGAATATAGGCCATCCATTTGAGGGTGCTTTAAAATTATAGGTGAATGTTTAAAATTTGACGTGTGTAAAAATTATATTCCATTGGCAATAATGTGAAAGAAATGGAGAAAGAAAAATAAACCAATGGGCGATGGGCCTAGGCATTGTACCCAATATTAATAAATTTTGGGTGATAGGGTCAATCCAATATATGCATTACATTCACCAAATCTTGGGTTGTCGACATGTGACTTTCACCAAATGGTGAATAATTGCCACCAAAGTTTTGCCTGGTCAGAAGTTACAAGTCTCAGAGTTATAGATCCAGAATGGTTCCCAATTTTGAAAGGTTTTTTACAGTCAATTATAGATGTAAAATTCACTTGTCCTCTTCCATCTCTTAAGGTGAGTTCATTATTCTTGTTTCCCTTGAGAATTTACTCTAATACATTAGATCTGATATCATACATTTTTGGTTATCATTTCCTTTATCATTGTATAAGTACTTTACATATCATATACATTAATTTTTGTTCATAGAAGGAATACCCCAAAATAATCCATTTTTATAGATCATCCATTAGCACCCCTTCATACTTCTGGGTTGTGCTAATCAGATTTGGTCTAAGGGTGGGTTTTATGTTCCAATGTATATGAGAAGTGGGAATCTACCATTGATAAACATTCTCCATATCACACATACATACATACATACATACATACACACACACACACCTCTATATATATACACATACATACATATATATATATATATATATATATATATATATATATATATATATATATATATATATATATATATATATATATATATATATATATATATATATATATATATATATATATATATATATATATATATATATATATATATATATATATATATATATATATATATATATATATATATATATATATATATATATATATATATATATATATATATATATATATATACATACACATTCTACAAACCTAAAAAGTTAACATCTATAATTAGATGATCATTTTAGCCCAATTTATTATGTATATGTTTCCACATTGATTTCACATTCTCCTAGCACCCACTAGACCTTTAAATTAATTTTATTTTTTTTGATGGGTAATAGGCCGAAGCCAAGATCAACATGGGGCTCAAGAAGAATTGAACCCAAGACCTCCCAAATGAGAGGCTCACAACTTACTGTTATGTTATGGGATGTTCCCCAACCTTTAAATTAATATTACAAGTCCTGTGCTAATTTAATTTCCTCAAAACTTAAGGTAAAACATTATTTATAGGTTTTCTCCTCTATTTTTTTCTCCAATCACATAATTCATTTCATCACCTAAGTCCTATATCACCACTTAAGGTATTTACATTCTATCTCAACCTCTAAATTGACTATCAGATCTTTTCCCGCATCCACTAAGTGTTTGGGACCCACGATTCTAGTTTGGCCCTAAAATAGGTGGTATAGGTTAGCCTAGTTGATCCATACCCTACATTTTAGGCCCAAATTTAAATTGGGTACATGTCTTGGCAATTAATCAGAGGATTTGGACTCACAATCAAGACCTAGATGAGTTTTAACTCCTAACATATTGCAAGGTATATAAAAACCCTAACTCTTGACAATTGGTATCTATTACTATCCTCAAGAATTAATGATCACAAAATCAAGAAATTTGCATCAAAGAATTCTCAAGGTCTTCAAACATCTGAGTCTACAAGTATTCAAAATAGTCTCTTTCATCATCAAGCATTATGGAAAACTACAACACCAATTTCACAAGGCTTATCTTTCATGATTTCCTTTTGTGTTTTTATGGAGTCCAAGCTATTGCATTAACATTTGAGATCACATCCAAAGAAGCATTTCATTATCAAGGCATGAGGTGATTCCCAATTTAGATATATCTCCTATTTCATCTTTACTTTATGTAAATTCATTGCATTTTAAAGGTTGATGCATAAACAAGGGTTTGACCAAGGTAAACCTCTTTTACCAACCTTCTTCCCTATTTTTTTGCATGAAATAATAGGCTACCAAGTTTTCAAATCTCTTCTAGGAAGATTGGGAACATTCAGAGTGATCTTGAAAGTTTCAAGTATAAAACCTAGTTATAGATCAAGCCAATTGACCTATACTCAAGTATAGGTTGAGCTAGTTGACCTATACCCTCAAAAATAGGCTAAAATTTGATAGGAATGCATGTTACAGCATCAGAATCTCAAAAGATTTGTTACAAATGTTTTTGGATTTCTATTTGTTAGTTATGTAGATCTAAAGTGTCTTATTTCCTATTTCATTTCTTGATTTATCTAAATATTTCTTAATTTGCATTTCTATATTTATTATCCTTTTCCATTTAAAAATTACATATTTAGATAAGGAAACCATTGTCCCCATTTAGTGCTTGAGTCACCAAATGAGCCTATTGGGGGCATTTTCCTTCTAAATGTGCAATCTTCGAAAGGAGAGGTAAGCTAACCTATTTTCATTGCTTTGATTTTTCCATTGTACATTTTGGTGAACTCGAATCATAAGATTTTTAGTTTTGATTTGGTTCTTAGATCTTATTTGTATGTATTACATTGTCTCATTTTATGCATTCATTTTCAAGAAAAAAATGGACATAAAAAATTCATATTGTTGTCTCTCATTTCAATTAGAGCAATAAAAACAAAAAAATATTCATTTCATGCATTAGTTAGTAATCATTGCATTTCATATAGATTCTTTAATTTCTTGTTTATGCACTTGCATTGGAAAAATATACATATAGTTTCATACATTTTGCACATGTAATGTTGGTTTGTTCATCATGAATATCTTCTATAATCTTAATTTCATTTTTATCTCCTAAGGACCCTCCTTCTCATGAGGACATATTGAGGCAAGGTAATAATCATTTTCTTAATAATCTCCCTATTTGGGATGAACCATTATAAGACAATGTTGATTGTTCTCTTGATATACGTCTCCCTCATGTGGGTACCTTGGTGATAGAAAATGACATTATAGTAGATTAAATTGATATGATTGTTCATTCCCTTGATGATAATTTACCTTTTATTCATCTTAATGATTTTTCCTCTATCAATGAAGCCTTAATGAATGATGACCCTTCTCTTAAGATGCACCCCCTTTATGACAATATTTTGGAGCAAGAGGAGGAAATTATAGAAACCTTTCTTAACATCACCTTACCTTTATTTGACATCCCTTTTAGAGATGAGGCATTAATGGAAGTCCTTAATCCATTTTATAAACATTGTTTTACTTATGAGGATACCTTAGAAGAAGAGGATAATTTTATTACTTCTTTCCTTGATGGTCTCTCTTCAAGTGATAAAAATTTAAACAATCAAGATCTTGATCAAGACAATGTTTTCAATGTTTTGGGTATTTAAAAACCTAAGGTTGTTGCTCATCTTTGTAAAGATACCCTTCCCACTCAAATAAATCAATTATTGTTGTGAAAAGTGATCAACAACCTAACTATAATGTGGCTAAACACACTTATAACACAAGAAACAATAGACAACCTACAGGTTTGGTTGTTCTTCCATCTCTTCATACTTCTCAACTAGTGCTTCCTTGTACACCCCATCTTCCTCAAAATATTGGAAATGAGTATGATTCAGTAGAACAACTCTAGGCTACTCCTAGCAAGATATCTCTTTGGGATCTTCTTCAAAATTCACCTACATATCATGAAGCATTGCAACAAGCCTTGAAAAACATGATGGCTCCATCTCTTATACAAGCTAATATAAATTCCATATTAGAATGCATGAATGTGACCAATAAAAAAGACCAAATTATGTTTTTTCAAGGTGAGTTGCCTCCAAAAATAATTCAAGATCAACATGATTCCTTATGGTTTTTTTCCTTATCAATGGTAATATTATTCAAAGAACTTTAGTTAATAATGGATATGGTCTTAATATGTGTAGTATTGATTTTTTGTATAAAATTAAGGTTGATATTTCATCAATTAAACCTTATTTTATTCCTATCTATGAATTCAATAATGTTTTTAACCAAACCTCTCTCTCTCTCTCTCTCTCTCTCTCTCTCTCATCTCTCTCTCTCTCTCTCTCTCTCTCTCTCTCTCTCTCTCTCTCTCTCTCTCTCTCTCTCTCTCTCTCTCTCTCACCTTCCCACTCCCTTTCCCTCTCCCTCTCACTCCACATCCCCCTCTATATCCCTCCCTCTCCCTCTCACTCCCCCTACATCCATCCCTCCATCCCTCTCTCCCTCCCTCTCCCAATCCCTCTCCCACTCCCTCCCTCTCCCCCTCATCCTCCCTCTCTTCTTTCATCCCCCCATTCTCTCTCTCTCTCTCTCTCTCTCTCTCTCTCTCTCTCTCTCTCTCTCTCTCACACACACACACACACACACACACACACACACACACACACACACACACACACACACACACACACACACACACACACACACATCCTCTCTCACTCCCTCCCTCTCTCTCTCTCCCCATCCCTCCCTCTCCCCCTCTCTTATTCCCTCCTACTCCCCTTCTATTCTTCCCCCCTCTCTTCTTCCCTCTCCCCCTCCATCTCCCTCTCCCACTATCACTCCCCCTACCTCTTCTCCCTCTCCCTCTCTCTTCCTCCCTCTCTATCTCTCTACCTCCCTCCTCCCTCTCTTCATCTTTGTCTCCCCCTATCACTCCCCCTTCCCCTCCCTCACTTTCCCTCCCTCCTCCCTCTTCCTCTCAAACCCCCTCCTCCTCCCTCCCTCTCTCTCTCTCTCACTTCATCTCCCACTACCTCCCCCCTCTCCCTCTAACTCCATCTCCCACTCCCTCCCTCTCTCTTTCCCCCTCATCCCCCCTCTCTTATTCCTTCCCTCCAAGTCTCCCTCTCTTCTTCCCTCCCCCTCTCCCTCCCTCCCTCCCTCTCTCTCTCCCTCTGACTCCCCCTCCCCCCTCCCTCTAACTCCCCCTCCCCCTCCCTCTCCCTCTCTCACTCCCTCATCCTCCCTCTAACTCCCCCTCCCCCTCCCCCTCCCTCCCCTTATCCATCTCTCCTCTCCTCCCCCTCCCCCTCTCCCTCTCCCTCTCCCTCTCCCTCTCCCTCTCCCTCTCACTCCCCCTCTCCCTCTCCCTCCCACTCCCTCAGTCCATCACACTCCCCCCTCCCACCTCCCCACTCCCACTCCCACTCCCCCTACCTCTCCCTTTCCCCTTCACCCTCTCCCTCCCCCTCCCTCCTCCCTCTCTCTCTCTCTCCCTCCCTCTCTCTTCCCATTACTTCCTCTCCCCCTCCCACTACCCCTACCCCTGCCCTTCCCTCCCTCCCTTCTCCCTCTCCATCCCACTCCCTTCCCCTTACTTCCCCTCCCCCTCCCCCTACTCCCTCTCCCTCTCCCTCTCTCCCTCTCCCTCCCTCCATCCTCCTCCCCCAATCTCCTCCCTCCCTCCCTCTCCCTCTCCCTCTCCCTCTCCCTCTCCCTCTCCCTCTCCCTCCTCTCCTCATCTCCCTCTCCTCTCCCACTCCCTCTCCCACTCCCTCCTCCCTCTCTCACCCTTCCTCTCCCTCCCACTCCTCCCTCTCTCTCCCCCTCTCCCTCCCTCCCCCTCCTCCTCCCTCTCACTTCCACACCCCTTCCCAATCCCTCTCCTCTCCCTCCCCTTCCCTCCTCCCTCTCTCCCTCTCACTCCATCTCCCTCTCACTTCCACACCCCTTCCCACTCCCTCTCCTCTCCCTCCCCTTCCCTCCTCCCACTCTCCCTCTCACTCCCCCTCCCCCTCACTTAACCTCCCCTCCCCCTTCCTCTCCCTCTTCCTCCTTCCTACCTCCCTCTCCCTCTACCCCTCTCAGTCCCCCTCCCTCCTCCCTCTCAGTCCCCTCCCCCTCCCTCTCCCCCTCTCTCTCTCCCTCCCTCCCCCTCACCCTCCCCCCTCTTCCTCTCCCTCTCACTCCCCCCTCCCACTCCCTCTCACCCTCTCACTCTCCCTCCCTCTCACTCCCCCTCCCCCTTGTAGACACAAAAGTAGTGCACTTCTCTAAGTCATTCCATCAAAGGAAATCCATGAAAGGGAAACCTTCAATAATGACAGGTAGAGCTCTCTATGTAAGGAGTTGCAAGATTGTAAAATTGCTCTCAGCTATAGCTAATAAACTTATGACCTTGCTAGTCAACCACACAACGAGAGATTTCAAAATTGAAGACAAGGGTAAGAGTGCCAATATCCCCAAAGAATCAAATGGACATGCAATGCAAGTAAGCTAAGAATAAGGATGCAAGCTAGTCTATGAAAATGAAAGTGCAAACTAGGCTATGAAAGGAAAGTACAAGTCTTACAATCCCTCCTAATTAAACTATGTGAGATTAATCTATAGCATAAACAAATTCTATACTAAGAATGCCATGATTATGCAACTATGAAAGCAATAAAGCAAGCTAAATGAAATGCAACAACAATGTCTTCAAAGCTTGAATGCAAGAATGTCTTCAAAGATCTCCAAATGACCTAGAAAACCTGTAGCATAACATTAGCATAAAAGAGATGGATCTTAAATGAGGAAGAGAGCTCTCCTTTTATAAGAAATGAAAAGGAATGGACCATGGAGATTAAGAGGAAAAAGACTTAATCAAGGGTGGAGCTTGAAAGAGGAGCAAGCCATGTGCGCAAATATCCTCCAATGGGAAAATAAGAGTTGACTTTTGTGTCCATATGAGACAAAAAGTACTTTTTCTTCTTTTTATAAAATAAGAATAATGCTTTATTTGTGCAACTTAGGATAAGAGGAAAAGGGTGGGGGATTTTTATTTAATAAAAGGGGAGGAAATGTTCCTTTTAAATAAATAAAGACTTTAGGATAAAATGGTTAGCCCATAGAAAATAATCGAATAAATGATAGGAATAGGATTTCATCATGGAAATTGATATAATTGAAAAATGTTGATTTTTGAAAATATTGATTCAGGGATTTGATAAATTGCAAGAATGGGGCCCAAAGTCTAGGTGACCATTTTAGGGTGCATACATTTCCCCCTCTTTGACTAATTTATGATCATTTCAGGAACACATACAATCAAAGAAGTTGAAATGTGAGTTCATTTTGCAATCACAAAACAACTCAGACATGTGTTCATTTTGGGAACACGGCCAGACAAAAATAAACAAAAGATTCTAGACATGAGTTCATTTTGGGATCACATCCAAAATAAGAGATAAAAATATCAAGCTGAGTGAAAGCTCATAAAAAGATAGCTGAATCAGGAAAATCAAGGATTAAATCTAATAGGTGCTGCCCCCTCGGAATCAAAATTGAAATCAGGTAGAGGAGAACAACAGATTGATAAAAGATGATCAAATCATAATGAAATCATAATCAAAGATAAAGGATAATAGGATAACCATTAGGCAGTGAAAACATGCCCCAGTGATGAATGAGAAGAAAAGAAATGGGGTGAATGGAAGACTAGAAGTGTGAAAGACATGAAAAGGAAGAAATTCCATCAAAGATCGAAGAATTATGCCTCAAAAGGTTAGTCAACTGCACAAAAGAAAGATAAATTTTTGAAACCTAATTTTGACTATCAAGATGACCTTAGATTTCAATTTCAAGTCCGAAAATGGATCCAGGACATCAAAATTAGCTAGAGGTGCAATTTTCACGCAATTCTGAGGTGTTTTGAAAATAGGTCAAAAAGTCAAAATGCTATAAAAGGGGTTAAAAAGTATCATTTTCAAAATCATTTGTCATTTAGCCATTTGAGAATTTTAGGATCTTAGAGAGAGAAAATGGCCCAGTAAGTAGCAATTCTGATCCACAAACATAGATTCGAGCGTGGTTGGTTGCATAACAGGCCTCCTCAGTATAGTGCCCCGGTATGTTTCCCAAAAACTATCCACTTTTGAGTCTTTTATTGCATTTAATATATATTTAGCACATTTTTTTCAAGAATTTTTAAATTTTCAAATTTCAATTTTCAAGAAATGGGTGATGTATTGCCTGATACTTTGGAAGTATCATTCCCTTTAGAGAGAAACATCGTGCGATAGTTCACGGGTCCCAGATGTATTGCACGTGTAGACACCAGTATCGCATGATAATTGGTGAACTATCACATGATACCTAGCAAAGTATCACAAAATCAAAGGTATATCACACTACTATAGGAAGAAGTATCACAAAATACTTGTTCCAAAAGTAGTATTGCCCAAGTTAAAAATTTAATATTTTTAAGTATTTTTGAGCAAAAATGACATGGTTCCAGACAATTTTATGTTGTATATGTCTTGTACTAATTTTTAGACATTCATCATGATATGTACTAACATTTGACTTGGTTTAATAGTTTGTAGAAGCACTTTTCAGCATTAATCATCAGAGCACAGAAGGTGGTGGGACTGAGATGCATTCGAGATCTAGATGATCCAGGCGAGGCTGACATCAAAGCAATGGGATTCTGATATTTGTTGCAGTTCCCATATATCTAGGCTAATCATGGTCTACTAACATCCTTGGATGAGCGATGACATAGTGAGCATAACACATTTCACTTGCCCACTGGAGATGCATCCATCACATTCGAGGATGTCTGCAGGATTCTCAGAGTACCATGCCATGGCGAGCCTGTAAGTATAATCATGCTTGAAGATATAATCATTTAAGTGTAATGTTTCCATATGATGAAAACTAACATGATTGTTTACTGGCATAGGTATACTATGATTAGGACACCACTGAGGGCTAACATGCTATCTAGGGCATGTTTCATAATGTCACTATCATTGATAGGCACATCAACTAGGAGAAAATGATGGATGATTTTGGGAGAGACTTCCCAATGTTGTGCATTGTTGCCTCCATCATCTCATAGGCCCTAATGACTAATCATAGTCAGAAAAGATTCCCTCTTGGATGGGGCAGACTATTGGTTGACTTGGTAGGTAGACCCTGGCACATGGCATGGGGACCTACCATACTCATGGAGATGTATCATGAGTTACAAAAGATTGTCTATAGGGATGGCCGGACATGGGCTTGTGATGCCATCTTGGCATAGGTGTGGGCTTGGGAGCACATCGTTGTGGTGCACCTTAGGGTTCAGCTGAGAGAGCAGAGATATCTATTCATATACAGGTATGGAAGATATATATCACATTCCCATACTAGGGATGTGACAGACTACAAACAGATCTTGGATGAGATGACCTCCTTCAAATGGAGGCCATACAGGGCAGTTGAGTCTTGGAGTGATGCAAAGGATGAGCTGAGCTACATGCTATGTAGTCAGCCATTAGTAGGATGACATGCAGAGATAGTTGAGAGATTCTACATCACTTGGGTATGATGACAATTTGGGTGGTAGCAGTGGGTCTCTACAAAGACCACCACTTATGTGAGGTCTAGGGACAAGGAAGGACATGGGTGGCTACCCATGTTAGATCATCAGCTGGCCATTGGGGAGATGGATGGCATTAGGAGGGAGCCCTTGGAGTACCTTCCTGATATGGCTGATGCAAGATTTGATGCAGCATACAGGGCTGAGCAGTGGAGGGTTCCATTCCCTTGATTCACTGTTCCTGATGTATAGCTGGCAGCTCAGGGTGGGGATGATGGGGATGACGGAGGAGATGGAGGAGATGATAGGAGAGGGGGAGTGATGGAGACTAGGGAGGGATCTAGATCAGGTGGCCAGAAATGGTCACATGGATGGAGATCAGTGACCCCCGAGGATGAGGCAAGACCAACTTGTTGATAGGTAGAGGCTAGGCAGGATCCACCTGTAGGAGGGGAGGACCTGAGAGCTAGGATCTAGGCTCTAGAGATAGAGATGTAGTAGCTACGCATCACCATAGTAGTGAGAGATCAAAAACTAGTTGATTTGAGGCCAAAGAGAGATCAACAGATTACAGATCTTAGGGTAGAGATAGCACACCAGGAGAGGGCGACACAGGTAGACACAACAGAGATCTAGAGAGAGATAGCAGGAGCTACTTATTATCATGGACTCTACTTACAAGCTATGCCAGAGGGTCAGAGAGCACAATCTTACTCTTAGAAGGTAGGTAGATCAGACATGGTACCAGATGTGGCACAACCTCCCCCACCACCAGGTCCATGTGATGGGGAGAGTGAGTCCTAGGTTTAGGGCTTAGGTTTAGATGTTTTTGGACATATCCTAAGAGTTTTGATCTAGATTTTGAGATCTCATATTGTATTGTATATCATGACATTGTTATAGATATATGAGATTACTAGATGTTTGATATATCATGTGTATTTGTCTCACTTGTGATGGATGTATTAGTTTATATATATATTGTCTTGTCATGTTGTTCAAAATGTATGTGTTAAATGCTCATGTAGATTCTCTCTCATAGATGTATGTTTGGTACTTATGTTTTTGATATAGACTCATGTTTTTGAAAATGACATTTTTGAGATATAGATATGATGATATGATTAACCCCTTGTGATGAATTGGAACAGGTTTGAGATGAAAGACAAGGAGTGAAAGACATGAAGAAATAGAAGGTGAGTGTAGTTGATCGACTAGTCCATGAATGATGAAAAGGAGAGCTCTCTCCATATGAAAGATGCAAAACTAATCTAATCATGAACCTAAAAATGCAAGCTACTATGAAAAGTGGTTGACTTGCAAGGTCACAACACTTATATACATCTAATTATCATCATCAAGTGTTATTGGTAGCATCATAAGATCATAAAATACACACTAGTATGACTATGTGAATATGAATATGATCCATATCAGATAGAGATGTGGGAATCCCACCTAGGCACCAAAGACATGTAGGTCAAGATGACTAGTGTAGTGAGATTACCTAATTTTGTTATGGTGAGATTATGCTTGTATCAAGACACATGAAAGTTAGCGTAGCTATAAGCATGCACTCACATAAAAAAAAATAGTCAAGGATAATACCTTGTCAATCCCTAGTGTCAAGTAAGACCAACATAAATGCTCATGATAGTTAGGATCAATGAAATATACCCATAAGCAGATAAAGAAATAAAACATATTCTCATACCCTCAGTCTTCTAGGTATGTATCATCGAAAACTTCTCAGGGAGAGACCACTCATCAAAGAAATCCTCATAGACAGCACACAAAGAAAAATAAAGTCAACATATCTCAATTGAGTTGGTTGTTTAAATGCACATGTGTTGGTCATAGAGTCAAAATTTGAGTATCAAATTTGCTAATGAGTGATATCACATCATACTTAGACTAGTGGGTAAGACATCTGATAAGTGTTGAGAAACAATTGACGCTAGGGTAGTGTTGAAAAACACTATTTGGGTGGTGTTCGTAATTGTGGGATTTGTGGATATGACTAATGCATGCTGCAGACAAGGAAGTTACAATGGAGTTGGCCTCTACACTGCAACCTTCAAATCTATGTGAAAATAGGGATGAATATTTGTTCTGGGAAATGAAAAGATAGACAAAGCCAAAGAAAAGCATGCAATGTGTGGAATATGATTAATCTTCAACAATAAAGAGCAAAGGAACATCAAAAAATAATATGGTGGAAGTTACTCATGGTCAAATATGGAGAATAAATGACCCTTAGATGGACAATGAGCACTAAATATAAACAACTAAATAACTAAATGGAACTTTATAAAATACAAAATCTATACATAATGATTAATAAGAACATCATTAAAAAATGATGCATTTTTCCCCAAAATGATGCTCAATGACACAAATGCCCAAAATATTCTTGAAAGAGCTTCTATTTCTACCATACACAAACTGGAGACTTCAAAGCCATTAAGTGATGAGTTACAGTGACCATATGAGAAGGAATCTTCCAGAGAGCTCGAGTCTATTAGTACCTCCACCACCCTTCACCTCTTTATCCTCTTTCACCACAAGAGGAGCTACTACTTGATCACCATGCATTATCTAACGAATTTGATAAATACAATCAAAGCCAAAAGCTACTGAATTAAATTCAAATGGATTGTAGAAATCAGATAAATTTGTTAAATACAAAAGTATTCCCTATCCTCATTTTGCTCTACTCAATGACTTAATGACATGACTTTGTTTATGTTTATAAAGTTTTGCCTGAATCATTCCTTCAAATTTCTTGGTAACATGTGTCCTTATCTATTATAATTTATAAACCAACACAAGATTTGAAGGTTTCTTGATTGTGTGGAACTTATGGTTTTCTTTGACAAATTACTACTTATTAGTAATGCTTACTGTCCCTGTATTGTGAGATATACGAAGAAATACCAGTAGCATATTTAAGATCTGAAATCATGTGAATAGTATATATCAATCTTTTTAGGAATTCAATACTTGAATGAATGTATTTCTTACTATCCCTTTGTAACTTGATTTTCTTATATTAGAAAGGGATAACTCTGTGATAATCCATTGTATAGGCGAAAAAACAAAAGACCTTTGAAATTGAGACTTCAAATTAAAATTATCTAGAATTTTGCAACTAAATTTGCATAACACAAGATATAAAATAGAGCAGTAAAAAAAGGGAACAACACAGGATGGATCTTTGCTGACTATATCAAGAATCCTTAGTTTGAAGATCAAGAATCCTTCAAATTAGAATTTGGGTACTGCTGTGAGTAATTTCTTTTACCTTTTCTAACATTTTGGTGCTGAGTAAACAAAGAAGAATGCTGCTTAGAAAAGTGGGTTTGAGTTTGTTTTACCTTGGCAATGTTAACTATATTCACCTTTTCTTTGAAGACAGACAGTGGAACATGGAGGGTTCGAGTCCCGCACAGTGTTCTTTAATGGCTTCCATGTTGTGTTGCCAATTCCTTTAGCTTTGATGCATGCTTTCATAAATAGATCCTTGATAATTTACAACTTGCAATGTTGAAAATACAAGAAAGATGGTATATGGTATAAGAAAAGTCTTTCCTTCAGCAGAACTCATAGCTTTCATGCACCGACAAAGTGGCACTTCAATTGGGGAAAAACAAGTACAAAGAAAAATAGTAAATCAATGGCCCATAAAAGGGTTAATGAAACCAAAAAAAAAAAAAATCAAGACTGTTGGCATCTAAAACAAGAAACCAAAAAAACAAAAAGCAAGACCATTGGCGTTTAAAATAAAAAGCAAGACCCTTCGAACACTTGCACCAAATAAATGATAAAAAGTAAATCTAAGGAAAAAATTGGCACTTAATAGATTTACATAACAATACTATAAACATTTAAAAATCATACTTTTAAAAAAATTATATATAAAATTTTATAATTTTTTTTCTTTAATCTTCTATAGACATAATAAATTATGCTTACTAACATATTAACTTTAAACAATAATCTAATATTCACTTCCAAATTTTATTAATATTATTCCTCACTATTTTTTAACTTATTTAATTGCACATACCCAAATCAATATTCCACTTAAAGATTGCTAGTTATAAAACAAATAAAAATATTATTATTTTTAATAAATAAATATAGATAAATTCAATGATAAACTTCATTATTAAAAAACTCTACAACCTTATATGTCCATGATATTTAAAGAATTTACTAGGTTTTAATTTTCCTGAAGACCAACAATTAAATGATGCCAAAAAGTATATCTTTAATTCACTACACTCTACTATATGAATTTGACATAAACTTACTTCCATTATTGTCATTGTTAACTTTATATGTTGACTATTTAAGAATTGTTAGACTCTTGCGTGGTTCCCATTATGATGGAAGTGACTTGGACTACAATTTCATCTTTTTCCCACATTCATAATTGATGGAAAATGAGCCACTTTATAGATAATTTAGGCATTTCAACATTGCTAGGATGCATTAACACTTCTATTTTGTAAAGAGTTAAATTTATATCAATTCAATTGTTATGACAACCTCTTTAACACCATTGTCAAAATTGTGTTCACTCTTTTGTATTTTGAAAGAGGACTTAATATTGAAGTAAAGAATGTGCAATATTTTTTTAGGTTTTATTTTGTTCTTACATTATCACAACAATGGCTTCAATTAATCATACCCATGGTACAATTAATGTGACTTTCCATTGTTAATGTCTTTCTAGAACAAATTCATTTGAAAGGGAAAATTCAAACATTGTAACCATCCAAGATAGATCATATTAGATGTTGCAAATCTAGGAAAATTTCATTTATGCATTGACATGATAGAAAACAATTAGAATAGCTATTGTTCCCCATAAAAGAAAAAGAGATACATTATCCAATTACATTAACTTGAGTGGCAGAGGCTATTCAAATTAAATCTCTTGCATGCTTTTTTCCTTGTTGAGCAGGATTAACAATCATTAGAGTGCCATTTTCTCTAGTAAAATTAAACTATAGGGAACACTATGAATGATTATCTCATGACTCTTGCCAAGTAAAAAAATATATTAATTATCTCATGACTCTTAAAATAATCATGTTTTCACCATTCAAATATACCACCTATTAATCTATCAACATCTATCATAAACAACATTCATATCTACCAATATCAATGCTTTAATATTTTACCATTGCAAGAGGTTTCTTTTAACATTTGACAAGAACAAAAGATGCGATGTAATCCTTGTATCCTTTATCCACTATGAATATATATATATATATCACCTCCCATTAAAATATATATTTATATTTTATCAACTTGATAATTTATCACATAAAGATTTCATTAAGAAATTTTAACGATGATGCATTGTATAACATAAATATTTCTTTATGAAATTATGGCGATGATCATGTATTTATCATCTTATTTTACTGTCTTCCACTTTTGAAAATAAATAAAATAATTCAGCATTTTATGATCTTAATATCAATACCACAATTAAAGGAAAAGACTAGAAAAACTCATGAAATCCACGTGGAAAATAGTTGTCGGATGTCTGGCGAGCAACTGTTGGATTTAGTAACCTTTTATGACATGATAGTTCACATTGCATCAAAGTGATGTGAGGGAAGAATTTTTTTAATTTTTCAGTTGTCTTGCCATCATCATCCTAATAGAGGCACCAATTAGAAAGCAAGTATTTTTTAGGGATCAAAAAATTTTAGGTGTAAATTTTCTAGATAATTATTATTATTATTTTTATATGAATAAGTGAGCCATAATTATATTACTATAATAGACATCTTAACATTTTTTTATTTTTAATATAGTACATTCCATTTACCAATTCCAGGTACATTCCGCATGAAAATTTTAAAGTCATTCTTCACCACATGTCTCATTCATCATTTGCCGCTCCATTTTCAGGTTTATCCAATTCAATTTCACAATCAGAACTCAACCTCATCTTTAAAAATAAATGAGCCAGGATCAACTCCATATTTATTTTCTAGCTACATGTACAACCTCTGGGCCTTAGTGAACATATTTCCTGTGAGGGCAGACCTACATGGAATAAAAGCTAATAAAGCATCTAGTAATTTCTATAAATAAGCATCCATTATCTATTTCTTTAGTGAAAAAATCTTTAGACCTATGTCGATAGATGCTCTATACAAATAAAAATATCCTTTTCATTATTGTAATATATTACTTGCTAATTGTGTGCATTTCAAGTTATATGTTAGAGAAAGAGCTACTTTAGGAATTATACCTTATTCTCAAGTAGTTTTACAATTCCTTCATAATTTTGATATAGGGGATACCCCTCAGTCTGATATAATATAAATCTCTTCTCCTCTTGTCTCTGGAGTGGGGGGCAAGAGGTGTATTTTCATCCAATCTCCTAGGATCCATTAGGCTTTTCACATATATTGTGTCTTGAGTTTAATCAACATTCTTTCTTTTCTATCTCTCTATGGTTTTGTATTATATTTATAATCATCCATAGATTCTATTCAAGATATCTTTCCTAAAACATTTATTTTGTAAATGTATCCATTGTCTTCATCCTTGGGGGGCAAGGATCTTCCTTCCTTCTCTTTGTCTAGGGATCTTCTTTCCTTAGCTTAGTGGCATTTGTTTATATTGCAATATTATTTCATTATACTAACTAAGGTTTTGACTATGGATACTCTTTTATATGGGAGAGGTTGTGTCCTAGGTCATCACCTCTTCTTTATTTTTAAAATTATGTTCTTTATAAACTCCTACCCTTGCTTTGGTGTTAGAGTTATTTCCCTCATTCCAAAGATTCCTCTTCCTTGCAGGGGGCTTGATGATTGAATCTTTGTTCTCGTTTGGTCTATCTTTGAAAGATGATATTTTATCTAAAGCATTCCTCTATGGTGGGGGTCTTGTTGATAAGATATCTTTCTTTGAGGATACTTTTTCCACGAGTGATAAATCATTTTCATGATTATCAATGCTCTTGGATGTAGGGGTCAATACCCTTCGCTAAGAACATAGTGTACATTGTTGTTAACAACATATCTCCTTACATTGTGAATTAGGTATCCTCTTTCTCTTCCTTATCATGTCTAGTAGACAACCACGATAAGGATGGGGGCATATATAGGGCCTCCCTTGTACTCTAGTTTTTTATTTATATGCTAAATCCTCTAAAGGTAACACACATAATTTTCTAAATCCTGAAGAGACACACATTTTTCAATTTTCAATATGCTAAATCCTCTGAGGTTAATGCACATAAGTTGCTAAATCCTGAAGAGACACACATTTTTCAATTTTCAATATGCTAAATCCTCTGAAGGTAACACACATAAGTTTCTAAATCCTGAAGAGACACACATTTTTCAATTTTCAATATTCTAAATCCTCCAAGGGTAATGCACATAAGTTTCTAAATCCTGAAGAGACATTTATTTTTCAATTTTCAATATGCTAAATCATCCGAGGGTAATGCACATAATTTGCTAAATCCTAAAGACACACACATTCCAATATGCTGAATTCATGGAAGGTAACACACATAAGTTGCTAAATCCTGGAGGGACACACATTTTATATTCATAGTGATACAAGAAGGTGGATCTATGAGTATTCCAGAAGCCATCAGAAGATGCATTACAATTGCAAAGTACAATTTTTGTGTGAACTATCAGGTCTTGCTACCTATTGGGCTCTCCCTCCTTGGTGATTCATGGTAAGGTGGGCATCTTACTGGGCAAGGTAATCACTTTCTCTTTTCTCCCTTTTTCACTTTCATGCTAGTAGGATTGGATCATGAAGCTATGTTATTTATAATTTTTCTCTTATCTTTCTTATGTAATCATTTATGCTTTTATGATAGCTTTCCAAATATGATATTAGTATAGGAAACATTTTCTTAGCAAGGTTTCCTTTGCTAGTTGATTTGGGTTTGTTTTAGTACTAACCCCTCCATTTTTTTATTTTCACACCCTCATGTGTGTATGTTGAGTTAGGATCCTTAGCTTGGGGGCTTGTGTCCTTAACTAAGTTTTATTCTATCTCATTGCGAATCCACTTGAATATTTCTTCTCCTTTACTGCGAGCATGTTTGATTTCCATACTCATGCTAAAGTGGGGGCTTAATGTATCATCTTATAATGGAAGAAATTTCATGTTAAGAGAGTTTATCCCTCCTTAGGGGTTTTTTTGGGCCTTCATCATGTTGTCCCCTATTTTCTGCCCCCTTCCCATCTTGTGTGCTTGTTTAGGGCTCTATCTAGGCCTCCCCAAGCACTCTTTTCCTCTCCCATCTCATTTTCCAAGGGTTTAACCTTGACCTTGACCTAGGTCAAAGTTGATATCAACCTTGACCTAGGGTCCCCTTTTCATCAGAAAGTTTTTCGGATGCGGGGACAAGTTCAAAATTTTGTTTTCCTGCTTTCGAGTTGGCTATTTCGGGCTTCGAAATGGTAAACCCTCAAATTATATTTAATATGGGTCAATTTCTAGGGGTTTTCACTTCATGGTAATTTATTTCCTATATGTCAACCTCTCTAGAATTTTTTTCCCTTGATGCATATAAAAGGAAGCCTCTTCCTCTCATTTTCTCCATCAACGATCATGAAGTTTTGAGATCAAGCACTCAAGGTTTTCTCAAGGAGATCATAAAAAAATTGAGGTGAAAAGCATCATAAAGCATCCATTCATTCAATAAATCATCCATTCAAGCATTCAAATTCTCCATTGAAGATCAAGGATTCAAGCTTTCAAGCCTTTTGGAGGGATTTAGTTCAAGCATTGAAGATTCATCATTCAAACCCTAGATCTATCCATCATGGTGGTGTGATCTTCCTTCAAGATCCTTTGTTCATCTTCAAGGTCTATTCATTCTCCTTTCAAGTTGAGTCCAACCATGAAATCATAGAGGTTTTGATTTACATTTGTTAAGTGTTGAGTCCAAGCTTTCATATCAACATACTTGTTTACATTTCAAATACAATTGCATATCTATTGAATATCATAGCTTCATTGTTAGATCTACTTCTACTACTTGCTAGCATTCTCTATTTCAATTCCATTTTAAAGGTTGATTCAAAATTGGGGTTTTACCAAGGTAAACCCCTCATGCAAACAACAAAGCCCTTTTTTTCTTGTAGATACAGGTGTGGAACAATGAATATCAGTGCAGATCTAAGTACTCTTTTCAAAAAACTTTCAGGATCCGTGAACAAAATTTCCGTAGGAGTAGTCCAGGTCAAGGTTGACTTTTTGGGATAAGATTGTACCTTGAGGTAAGATCTTACCCTGGCTCTCGATCAAGGTCGACCTTCATTAGAAAGATAAAAGATTTTTGGGTTTTCTCTATTTCAGTGTTTCCAGTCTGGAGCAGATTGCAGAAATTCTTGAAACTATACAATACTATAAACATTTAAAAATTCTTGAAAATAAATAAAATAATTCAGCATTTTATGATCTTAATATCAATACCACAATTAAATTAAAAAACTAAAAACTCATGAAATCTATTTGCCAAATAGTTGTCGGATGGCTGACAAGCAACAGTTGGATTTAGTAACCTTTTATGACATGATAGTCCACATTGCATCAAAGTGACGTAAGAGAAGAATTTTTTAATTTTTCAATTGTCTTGCCATTATTATCCTAATATAAGCACCAATTAGAAAGCAAGTATTTTTTTAAGGATCACAAAATTTTAGGTGTAATTTTTCTAGATAATTAATATTATTATTTTTATATGAATAAGTGGTCCATAATTATATTAGTATAATAGACATGTTAACATTTTTTAATTTTGAATAGTACATTCCATTTACCAATTCCAGGTACATTCCACATGAAAAATTTAAAGTCATTCTTCACCACATGTCTCATTCATCATTTGCCGCTCCATTTTCATGTTTATCTAATTGAATTTCACAATCAGAACTCAACCTCATCTTTAAAATAAATAAGCCATGATCAACTCCATATTTATTTTCTAGCTACATATACAACCTCTAGGCCTTAGTCAACATATTTCTTGTGAGGCCAGACCTACATGGAATAAAAGATAATAAAGCACCTAGTAATTTCTATAAATAAGCATCCATTATCTATTTATTTAGAGAAAAAATCTTCATTTAGTTGTAAATGATTGATTCTATCAAATATGCCAGCCTAGAAAAAAGCATAAAAAATAAGTGAAATTGAAAAGGCACAAATTTCTAGAAAAATTATATATATCTATTACAGAGCATTATATATATATATATATACATATATATATATATACATATATATATATATATATACATATATATACATATATATATACATATATATATATATACATATATATATATATATATATATATATATATATATATATATATATATATATATGTATATATATATATATGTATATGTATATATATATATGTATATATATATATATATATGTATATATATATATATATATGTATATATATATATATATGTATATATATATATATATATGTATATATATATATATATATGTATATATATATATATATATATATGTATATATATATATATATGTGTGTGTGTGTGTGTGTATATATGTATATATATATATATATACATATATATATACATATATACATATATTTATATATACATATATACATATATATATATATATACATATATACATATATATATATATATATACATATATACATATATATATATATATATATACATATATACATATATATATATATACATATATACATATATATATATATATACATATATACATATATATAGATATATATATATATATACATATATACATATATATATACATATATAGATATACATATATATATACATATATATATACATATATATATACATATATATATATGTATGTATATATATATATGTATGTATATATATATATATATATATATATATATATATATATATATATGTGTGTGTGTGTGTGTACATATATATACACACACATATATATACAAACATGTAACAAAACATGTTGGGAGGAGTCTACTTTAATGCCTAATGCATCAGACAAAATGTCCTTAGCATCCTTGATGATTTGATACTCCTTGTCTCTCTCCTCTTTAAGCTTCTTTTGTTTTGCTTTCCTTTGGAGGATCTCACCTATATTTTGCATTTGGTCCGCTGATAGATTTGCAAAATCTAATGTAGGAATTTCTATCTCTTCATCTAGGTCTATATCCTCTACTATATTCTTACCCAAAAATTTTATACTCGGTAGAGCCTTAGGCTTATCTGTACTTAATGCTTTGGTAGTAGTGACTGTAGATAAAGTAGGGCTGGCTATAGAGACTGGCATACTTTCTACTGGAGAACTTAAGATATTTACACTTGAAGATTCAAAAACTGGAAAACTTACTGCTGGAAAACTTGATGATGCGGGAGACTGCAACTCGGTAGAAGAAATGGTAGCTGCTTCTGTTGTTGCTATGGATGATTGGACAAATGTGGAAGTTGTCACAACCATGCTTGAAGGTGTCTCTGGGCTGGATGTAGAAACTTTCACTGGAGAGGTAGGAAGGGATGCAATGACTTCTACTGCTATCCTCACAGTATCATCTACCTTAGTGTCTTCTTCTTGTTCGTCACTGTCATCTTCAATATCTTTTATTATTACTGTTTCAATACTCGGTTGGTGAAGGTGGTATATGTTCTTCCATGTAGCATTTGCAGCCTTCACAACCGATTCAATATTGTTGATCAAAATCAAACAAGTATTGAACTTCAATGTCATCTTATTTTTATTTTCTTTTAATGCCTTCTTTACTTCATCATTTTTCAAGCTCGGCATCAACTGTCTCAGGTTTTGATCAAATATGTCTATCACGGTTTGCTTTGCATTGCTCCATCTCATTTTTATTGGATTCAATAGAACTGCTGGAACTTGTGGGGCAATTTCTTCAGGAGAGTATTTCCACTGTCTCATCTTTTCAATAACAGCATCTTCTATTTCCTTCTGTTCTGTTTCCGATCTGGTTTCATATCTTAAGGATTTTATGTTACTTACTCCAGATCCTGATCCGTCTCTAAAGAGTTTGAGCTTTTCTTGAAGGTTTAGAGGAGGCCTTTTGAATACTATGTCTTTATCTGCCTTGTCTGTCTTGTCTGCCTTGCCTCTTGTATTTCTCCTTGTAAATATAGCAGTAGGAGGCTTAGGTGCCTTAGTGATGAAAACCTTTCCTTTCTTCTTTGCAGGTTCTGGTTCCTCTATTTTCTCATCCTTTTCCTCTTCTTCTTCATCTTTTTCTTCTTTGTCCTCGGTTATCATTTGCATTTTGTCTATCCTCTTCTTTCCTTTGTTTACCGCCTGTGGAAGCTTTATGCTTAGTTCAATTCTCACCTTAGCTTCATCATATGTTCCAAAATATGGAGCTTTGGGATTGACAGGCTGATTAAGAAGAGCTTCAATGATATCCTTGGTTTCATCAATATTTACCTCATAAGGAAGAGGTTTTACATATACAGTCCTCAGTTTAACTGCTTGAATATATACATTATCACAATCCACCATAAAACAAATGTCATCTTTGTAATCTTCCACCAACTTCTGTGGAATCCGGAATCTGTCATTCATTTTCTCCTTGAAAGACTCAAAATAATTATCCATGATGCTTTCAAAATTTTCACCCATTTCTGAGATGTATTCATTTATTTCATAGAGGACTGGCACATCTTTTCTCCATACAAATTTTCCTTTAGAAGGGAAGAATTTCTGAACATAGAAGAATAAATAGACCAATAAGGATCCAAACTTACATGGATTGTTTTTGGAAGTTTTAATGCTTTCCATGTTTTTGTTAAACTAATTTAACAATAAGTCTGCTAGGTCAAATGTTAAGTTATTCTTGACCACTTTGTATGCTAGGTCAATAGCTTCACAGGAGACATTGTTCTGTCGACTAGAACTGTAAATCTTATGGGCAATAATGTGTGTAGCAAACTTCAGTTCAGCATCGGTAATGCTGCTAACTTTCATGCCTCTACCGTCCCACTCGGCTAGGGTTTTCTTCTCTAGTTCCGTCCGACCTAGGGTTTTGGTAGTTTTTTCTTTGTTCAGCATGGGAAGACCAGTGACTTGTTGAATCATCTTCTTTGTGATCTCGATAGGTTGCTCAAGCCAAATCTTGCCATCATGTACACGGCTGAGAATATATCTAACCCATTTATCTCGAAAGTTTCAAGGTAGATGTGCAATGTGAACTAAACCTTTATCTTCCAGATGTTTGTGCTCGAGTTTCAGAATACCATCCACACATAGTTCTTCATGCATAATATCTAGTTCTAGGTTCCCCATTTCATGAATTGAATAGTTGAAATGATTGCGGATATCGTTAATAAGTAGTACCTTAGGAGGAATCTGAGATTGAGCTCCGTTCGGATCTAGGGCTGCTACAATTGCGGGCACGATCTTGAAATCTGGTGCTTTCCATTCCCCTTGGACTAACATATCAGATCCTTTCTTCGCTAAAGTGCTGGATGATGCCATGATAGCTCACAGAAAATTCCTTTCGCAAAAGTATTGAATCGCTGGGTTGCTCTTGAAATTTTCTGCTCTCAAAGTGCTAAAGGTTTGCGGTGAAGAATGAGTTCGATTACTTGCCTTTTTGTTTACAACTCTGTCATTAATGCTTAGTACAAATTAGGGTATGAATTCTGACAGACTGTCACCCACTAAGAATTAATTGCTCGGTAAAGACTTCACAACTCGGTGAACTCAAGAATTCATATTGCTCCGACCTCGCTCGGTGAAGACTGATACCGACCCCCCTGCATCTTGCATGCTGATTTAGATCTTTCTTTTAATTTCAGTTCTGGAACTGCTTGAAATTGGTCTATGAGAATACAGTTCCAGTGCTTTCTTGGAAATTTAGTTTGAGTCGGTAGAGCCATCCATTCCATTACTTGGACTGGATTGCTCGGTAGCTTTAGGAATCCATTTTTGTCTCACCTGTTTCCTGACCTTAGTTGCTTCATTCTTCTTTCCATCTTCAACTTCACTAACATTCATGCAGTTTCTGGCTATGTGACCGAGTTTAGTGCATTTGAAGCATCTTACGGTAGTATCTCTTTTCCTTAGATGATGTTTTATGCAATTCATGCCAATGTGTCCATATTCTCCACAGTAATGACATCTACACCAGGTGTTGTAGTCCCATCCAAACATTGCTTTCATAATTTGTTCTGCTGGATTAAATGTCTTGGATCTGCACTCGGATGCCTTGTGACCTTATTTGTTGCACTTGTGACAATTACCTCTAAATCTAGGTTTTTCCCTGCATTCATTTTCTTTGTGACCAGGTTGATTGCAGTTGTAACATTTTCCATTGAATTTTGCTTTTTCATTATTCCAACATTTATTTGAAGTATGTCCTATTTTACCACAATGATTACAAGTAGGTTTTTGATTTCTTTGAGTACCTTGCTTAGAAGATTCGCCTTCTCCTTTGTATCCAAGTCCTGCTTTTCCTTTTTGCCTATGAAGATTTCGCTCATACAGCTGATTCAGGTCTTCTTGACTTTTCAGCATTCCTTCGTTGATTTGTTTTTCAGCATTTAGGTCATCCACCAATCTTAGATTGATTTCCTTTTCAGATCTTAGTTCTTCTCTTGTGCTTTCTATTTCTGATCTTAGATTCAGAATTTCCTCATTTGTATGAGAGATCTGATCAATTAGGTTTTCTAGCTGAAGGGTTTTATTTTGGACTTCAATGTTTCTTCCATCTAATTCATCTTTCAACTTGTTTCTTTGTTCCAAGATCTCACAGAATCTTGTAGAGTGTAGTTCTTGTTCTCTTTTCAATTTTCTCACTTCTTCCTGCAGAGACCCATTCTTTTCTAGGAGTTCTTTGACAGCATTGTTTGCTTCATCTGAGTTATTTGAGGGAAAAAGATCTTCAATCTTTTCTTCAATGTAATTCTGATCATTCATCTAATTTTCAAGTTCCTTCCTTCTTCTTAGGGATTGGGAAAGATGTTCTTTTGCTTCTTTGAGTTTAGCTATGGCCATTTCCAGATCTAGCTTTTCATTTTCAATCACCTTGTTCAGTTTGAATACCTCCATTGTCTTGGATCTTTGCTCAAGCTAGTTAAGCTTTATCTTGAGAACCAATGCTGCTCTAATACCAATTGTTGGAAATATTCAGGAATTAACCGAGTTACTAAGAGGGGAGGGGTGAATCAGTAACTCCAAATTTTCTTTCAATTACAGATGTAATAACATGTAATTCACTTTAACCTTTTGCATACAGAAAGCATGAAACTTAAAAGCATTCACAATAATGACACATAGATTTGGTTACCCAGAAACCTTCCAAAAGAAAGTAAAACTGGGGTGGGGATGAAACCCACAAAGCTTTAATACTGCAGAATAAAGTTGGCCGGTTAAGGCTTACAATTTGATCACTTCTGATGATCTGCCCTGTTAGGAGCAATAAGGATTGCTAAATCCACCCTGTTAAAGGATTTACAAAACATACAATGAAGTATGCACTCGGTAAAGAGATTTTACAAAAGACTGTTAAGTCTACCCGGTTAAAGGATTTAGTACTGATTCACCTATTAGAATGAAACAGTAGATCTCTGGCTTTGCAACTGGATTGCTGATTGAGATTCGCTGATGTACTGATCACCTTCTGTGATGAATTTGTCTTTTCTTTTCCTTATACTGCTGAAGCCTTCTGTAATTCACTTATCTCTGCCTTTCTTTCTCTTTCACATATATACTACTTTCATACATCTTGACATTTTTACAACATTGTTTATATACAAGTCTTAAACAATTAATTACAATTACAATTACAAAGTCGGCTTGACAAATAAACATAAGTGCTACTAAGTCGGCCCAAGTATGGTTACTCGGTTCCTGCAAACTGACTCGGTGACTATCTGATACTCAGCGTCCACTGCATTACTCGGCATCCTCATGCACTCGGTAGAAGTGAAGGCACGGTTCATACTGATCACTCGGTAGGTTTTGAACTCGGTAAATACTGGTGACTCGGTAGACATGATGTTACTCGGTTTACATTGTCCTGTTCGGTTTGTACTAACTTGCTCAGTTTGTACTGACTGCTCGGTTTGTACTGACTGCTCGGTTTGCACTGAGAACGCAAATAAGTGTTGTCACTAGTGGCAATTCTGCTTAATGCCAACAGCATTCATTTGGGTATTTTTTTCATGCTTTTGATTATTATAATCATTTGAATCTGGCATAGTCATTTAAGGAATGAGAGACAATATTTTATTCTTTACATACTTATATTTAACTAAGCCAAGTTTGTAATTTATATATAAATTTTATTTTATTTTAATTTTTTTACAAAAAAGGCATATTTATCAATAATTTTCACTTAGATAATATAATTCATGTCTTTATATTGAAATTAGTATAATCATTTGAATGCGACATAGCCATTTAAGAAATGAGAGAGAGAGAGAGAGAGAGAGAGAGAGTATGTTTTTATTCTTTACATATCTATAATTAATTAAGTCATTTTTGTAAGTTATATATAAATTCTATTTTATTTTATTTTAATTTTCTTAACACAAAAATACATTTATCAATAATTTTCACTTAGATAATACTTAATAGTAATTCATAAAAATAACTATTTAAAAAAAATTAAAAAAATATTTAGACATTTAACAATAAAACTTTGAGTACAATATTTCATATGAAATGCAAGCAAGCAATACATTACTTTTATTCTAATCTCAATGTTATATGAAAAATATGCAAAAAAAACTACATGTTTAACTAGCTAGTTTAACTAGCTATTTGATGGTAAAAAAATGCTACACAATTGAATCCAAAAACTGATACTGAAATAGCTAGTTATATTCATCTCAACAACTAACCTTGAATGAGTATGAAAGAAACCAAATATTTTAGTAACACTTTTTTAAGAGTCTATTTAAATGGTAAGCTTTTATATAAGGGTATGTGCAGGATCATGGTATGCCAAACTAGGCCCTTAAGTGGCAATGAAAAATCAGAAAATCAGGTTTAGTCAAGTTGACATAAAAAATTGAACAAGTTATAAATATTATATCAAAAATATGTAAGAAGAGAATTTGTAGAAAATTAAATTTAGTTTCTAAGATACTAGGCTTTTTTTGAAAAAAAATTATTCTACATGTTGAAAATTTCAAATTTCAATGTAGTAGTACAGAAAATTCAGGAAAAAAATAAGAAGTAGGTGTATGTCTCACCACCTTAAACACAATCAAATGATAATTTTTTTTACAAGATTCTAGATATAAGTAGTAGACTCATGTCCAGATGTGATACATATTTTTTTATAGTTTTTTTCCAAGTAAATAATTAATTATGATTTTTCTTCTACAAATTTTTTAGAATACAAAAGATCTCTTGTCTAACCACATTAACTTAGTCTAAACTTTATCAAATTGAAAACTTTTTTTATTTTTCTTGTAGTAGGAAAATCATAGAATGTGACACATGTTTTGGATTTCAAAAATGTTATACAGTTTGAAAGTTATAGCTATTTTTCAGTAAGTCTATCGATCAGGACTAGAAAGATAACAAGTAGGTATATGTCTGACCACATTAAACAAAATCAAATGATAATATTTGTTTATAAGAGTCTAGATAAAAGTAGTAGCCTCATGTTCGAATGTGATGTATATTTTATTGTATTTTTTTTCCAAGTAAATAATTAATTTTGATTTTTTTGCTACAAATTTTCCTGAATATAAAAAATCTTGTGTCTAACCACCTTAACTTAGTCTAAACTTCATCAAATTGAAAGAATTGTTTATTATTATTGTATCAGGTGAAGCATAGAGTGTGATGTATATTTCAGATTTCAAAAATGTTGTATTGTTTGAAAGTTATAGTTGTTTTTCAAAGAGTTTATCAATCAGGGCTTCTTTTTCACATTGCCACTTTTTGGCATACCATGATCCTGCACATACCCATAATGAATAAGATAAACAAAAAGGTCAAATTATATTAAAAAACATGTGTGGGTGATTGAATGTTAGAAGACAAGCCTACAAATGTGATATGTGAATTTGAGTAATTAGAGATGAATTCATGGTAGAGGGACCTTATGGATGTATGTCATCAATGGGACTTACTTAAGAAGGTGGGCCCTCCTTTTCCTAGGTGGATTGACAAGGAATTGAGGAGCTTGATAATTGGTAGGTTTCTTCTAAGGAAGAGTATGTGTTTGAAATGAAAATATCAAATTTATTGCACTAATATGAAGTTAGGGATGTAGCTAATCAAGGAGATAAGGATAAAGAAGGATTTACTCCAAGCTCCAAATAAGAATAGGGGGTTGAAGAGAAAATCCAAGGACAAGCAGTCTGAGAGGATTTCTACTTGCTTTGACACCCTAGAATATTTTGATAAATTTTGATGAATAAAAAATGTATGCATTCAATCACCAATATATTAGAATTAGTATAGATGGAGGTTGGGGTGGTTGAGAATTAAAATAACTTGCAAAGGGAGGACATGGTGGCTCAAATGAAATTGATCAACCCATGGGTGATCTATATGATTTGGGTCTATCCAGAACAAAGGAAACACTCAAGGATATGTTGTTGGCTATTACATCACTACCTCCCAAAGCGAGTGTCACTAATCCAAGGGCTGGTAGTAAAAAACAACCCATTCTTGGTTTGAAACAAAATAATTTCAAAAATAATAGCTTGGAGAAGTATACTAAGATTAGAAGAAAGAAAGATCAAAAGAATAATAAATTGATGGAAGATAATTTAGTGGAATCATGGGTTGTTAAGACCATTGATTCCCACTTTATAAACTCTTATAAATGATAATTTTATCATGAATGCAAGGGGGTTGAACAAGATTCCTAGACAAAAGGTTTTTAGGGAATTTACTAGAGTTTATTCTCTAGATGTGATAATTATTCAGGAATTTAAGTTATTTATGGAAGGCATGGATAACATTGATCCCAAGATATGGTGGAGGGGCAACTGAAATTTCATTGGTGCCCAAGTAAATGCTAAATGGATTGCTTTCCTATGGGATCTTCATAAGCACATCCCTTGTAGGTCGATTTCTAATAGGTATTCTCTTTCAATGGTCACTTCTAGTTTTGATACTAGAGAAATACTCTTACTGACCAATGTTTATTCTCCAACTAACTTTGTTGGAAAGACTATATTTATGAATCACAATAGATATGTGAGATCTTTTAATTCTCTTTGGCCTTAGATTTTGGTGGGATATTTTAATGCAATCACTAGTTTGGAGGATAAAATGGGAGGAATTTAAAGGCTTGATTCATCCTTATATTTTCTTAAAGAGAATATTCTCCTTATGCATTTGGTTAATGTTAAGCCATGGAACAGTGAGTTCACTTGGTGCAATAGGAGGTGTAGAGAAGATTCTATTGTTGATGATATGTTTATTTTGTCATTGATATCAAACTCAGCCATCCACTATTCCAAATGCTCCATAATTTGGTTTGAAAGTATTTTGTGGTAAACCGATGGAATGTTCATGATCCAAAACAATCTGTTCTTATTCTTGAAGTACTGGGAAAATTTCTTTGGTTATAAGGGAGATGGTGGCTTGGTCTTTCAATCAGGATCTTATTAGAAAGTAAAGTACACCAACACAACTGAGAGAGGGGGTGAATCACTTGTGACATTAATTAACTTAAATTCAACTCTATCAAATCTTAAACTTGTAATCAATAACAACAATAACCACAAGATAATAAACATACACAATAACACTAGATTTGTTGAATAGGGAAACCCTTTATCAGAGGGAAAACCCCAGTGGGAATGATGCCCACAAGATGATGTACTAATACAAAAGCTCCTTGTGAAAGTATAGACCATCTGTTGGCATTAAGCATGATTGTCATTAGTGACAACACTTATTATGAACAGTACATACCGAGTAGAACAGAGCTTACTGAGTAGAACAGTGCATACCAAGCTCGCAAAGTTTCGTAGTGTTTACCGAGTGCTGCACGGTTAAAAAGGAAATTTAGTTTCTACCAAGTAACACTTTATCTATTGAGTCTCCAGTGTTTACCAAGTTTGAAACTATGATCGAGTGGTTAGTATGGACCAAGTTTCCACTTCTACCCAGTGCATAACGATGCCGAGTAACGCAGTGGATGTCGAGTATCAGAAAATCACCGAGCTTGTTTGCAGTAACTGTGTAACTATATTTGGGCCGACTCAGTAATATTTGTGTTTACTTGTTTAAGAGCTGACTTTGTAATTGTTTTGGAATTGACTTAGATTGATATATAAACAATGTTTTATGTCATATCCAAGTATGATGAAAAAAAAGAAGCATGAAAAAGAGAGAAAGGTAGAGATAAGCGAATTAAAAAGGGCTACAACAGTATAAGAAGCAGAAAAGATCTATCCATCATAGAAGGTGATCAGTACATCAGAGAATCTCGATCAGCAAGTACAATTGCAAGTAAGAGATCTACTATTTCATCCTAACAAGTGAATCAGCTTGAAATCCTTTAACCGGGTAGACTTAACAGTCTTTGTAAAAATATCTTAACCGAGTGCATACTTCATTGTATGTTTGTAAAACCTCTAACAAGGTGGACCTAGCAGTCCTTATTGCTCCTAACAGGGCAGATCATCAGAAGTGATCATTGTAAGCCTTAACCGACAAACTTTATACTATAGTATTGAAGTTTTGTGGGTATCATCCCCACCCCAATTTTACTTTCTACTTGAAAGGTTTCTAAGTTACCAAATCTCTGTGTTCTAAGTGTTATGAATGTTTTATGCTTTCTATTAATCATGCATGTAGTCAGATTATCAATCTAATATTATTAAGATCTGAATCTGTTAAAAGTTTTGAAGTTACTGATTCACCCCTCCCCTCTCAGTAACCTAGATAGTCTTGAATATTTCCAACAATTGGTATCAGAGCACAGTGGATCTCAAAATAAAGTTTGACAGCTTGAGAAAAGATTCAGGACAATGGAGATATTCAAACTAAACAAAGTAATTGAGAATGAAAAGCTAGATCTGGAAATGGCCATAAATCAACTCAAAGAAGCAAGAGAGCATCTTTCCCTTTCCCTAAAAAGAAGGAAGGAACTTTCAAATCAAATCAATGACCACCAATATGTTGAAGAAAAGATTGAAGACTTTTTCCCTTCAAGCAGCTCAGATGAAGCAAACAATGCAATCAAAGAACTTCTAGAAAAGAATGGATCTCTGCAAGAAGAAGTGAGAAAATTGAAAAGAGAATATGAAATTCAGTCAATAAGATTCTGTGAAGTCTTGGAACAAAGAAACAAGATGAAAGATGAAATAGATGGAAAGAACAATGAAATCCAAAATAAAACTCTTCAGCTAGAAAATCTTATTGATCAAATCTCCAATGCAAATGAAGAAATCTTAACTCTAAGATCAGAAAATGAAAATATGAGAGAAGAGCTGAGATCTGAAAAGCAAATCAATTTAAGAGTGATGAGTGAGCTAGATGTTGAAAGGAAAATCAATGAGAGAATGTTGAAATCTCAAGAAGATATGAATCAGGTGTATGAATGAAACCTTCATAGGCAAAAAGGAAAAGCAGGACTTGGATACAAAGAGGAAGGTGAATCCTCCAAACAAGGTACTCAAAAGAATCAGAAACCTACCTGTAATCACTATGGAAAAATTGGTCATACTTCAAACAAATGTTGGAGCAATGGAAAAGAAAAATTCAATGGAAAATGCTACAATTGCAATCAGCTTGGTCATAAAGCAAATGAATGCAAGGAGAAACCAAGATTTAAAGGCATATGTCACAAATGTAGCAAACAAGGTCATAAGGCATCAGAATGCAGAACTAAAACACCCAATCCAGCGGAACAAATTATTAAAGTAATGTTTGGTTGGGATTACAACACTTGGTGTAGATGTCATTACTGTGGAGAATATGGACACATTGGCATGAATTGTGTAAGGCACCACTTGAGAAAAAGGGATTCTACCATAAGATGTTATAATTGCACTAAGCTTGGTCACATAGCTAAAACTTGCATGAATTTAGGCAAAATTGAAGATGAAAAGAAAGAAAAAGCAAATAACATTAGGAAGTAGATGAGACAGAAGTGGATTCCTAAACCTACCGAGCAAACCAATCCTGAAGTCACTAATGAAGAGAGTGGCTCTATGAGCTCTAACTAGTCTCCAAGAAAGCACTAGAATTGTATCTTCATAGACATATTCCAAAACAGTTCCTGAACTAAAAGGAAGATAGATCCAAATCAATATGCAAGATATAGTAGGATCACAAGAAGGTCAGTATCAGTTACCACTGAGCAAGGTCGGGAGTAACCTAACTTCATTTGGTTACTGAGTAAGGTTGAAGAAGTATGAATTTGTATGATCACCGAGTTGCGAAGTCTTCACTGAGCAATTAATTCATAGTGGATGATAGCCTATCTAATTCAATACCCTAATTCATACTGAGCATTAATGACAAAGTTTTAACAAAAGGAGTGAAATCAAGTTCACTATTCACCGCGAACAAAAGTCTCCTAGTGCAATCAAGCATTTCAAAGCATATTTCAGCAAGATATTCTTTTTCCTCAAAGAATTTACTATGTTCACTGAGCTACCATGGCATCATCCAGTTCTAAAATGAAGAAAGATTCAGAAATGTTGGCTCATGGAGAATGGAAAGCACCAGATTTCAAACTCATGCCCGCAGTTGCCAGAACCCTAGACTAGAGTGGAGCTCAATCTCAGATTCCTCTTAAGGTACTCCTTATTAATGATATTCATAGTCATTTTAAGTGTACAATTCAAGAGCTTGGAACCCTAGAGATAGATACTATTCATGAGGAACTATGTGGCAATGGTGTTCTCAAACCAGAGCATCAACATTTGGAAGATAAGGGTTTAGTTCACATCACACACTTGCCTCAGAGCTTTCAGATAAAATAGGTTAGATATATCCTTATTCGAGTACATGAAGGTAAAATATGGCTTGAGCAACCAGTAGAGATTATGAAGAAGATGATTCACCGAATCACTAGTCTTCCCATGCTCGACAAAGCAAAATCTAGAAAAACCCTAGGTCGGACGGAACTGGAAGAGAAAACCCTAGCCGAGTGGGATGGTAGAGGTATGAAGATAAGCAAAATTACAGATGCAAAATTGAAGTTTGGTATACATATCATAGCTCACAAGATATATAGTTCAAGTAGGCATAACAGTGTTCCGTGTGAAGCAGTTGACCTAGCATATAAAATTGTAAAGAACAATCTGTCATTTGACCTAGCAGATCTTTTGTTGAAACAGTTCAACAAGAACATGGAGAGCATCCAAACCTCAAAGAACAATCCATGTAAGTTTGGCTCACTATTGGTTTGTTTATTATTCTATTCTCAAAAGTTTTTCCCATCAAAAGGCACAGTAGTATGGAGAAAAGATGTGCCGGTTCTTTATCAGATGAATGAATACATTTCAAAAATGGGTGACAATTTTGAAAGCATAATGGATAAATATTTTGAATCATTTAAAGAGAAAATAAACAATAGATTCTGGATTCCACAAAAATTGCTGGAAGATTACAAAGATGATATTTGTTTCATGGTGGACTGTGATAATCTGTATATACAGGCAGCAAAACCAAGGATTGTACATGTGAAACCTCTTCCCTATGAGGTAAATATTGATGAAACCAAGAATATTATTAAAGCCTTAATTAATCAACCTGTTAATCCAAAGGCACCATATTTTGGGACATATGAAGAAGCTAAGGAGAGAATTGAGCTTAGTATAAAGCTTCCATAGGCGGTTAACAAAGGAAGAAAGAGGATGGCCAAAATACAAGCTAGCACACCTCTAATGTCAACCGAGGAAAAAGGAGAGGACTTTGAAGAAGAAGAGAAAAAGGATGAGGAGGAAGAAGAACAACTACCGGCAAAGAAGAAAGGAAAAGTATGTATCACCAAGGCACCCAAGCAACCCTCTGCAGTATTTACAAGAAGGAGTGCAAGAGGCAAGGCAGGCAAAGATAGTGAAGAAATAGTATTCAAAAGGCCTCCTCCTTCATTAAAAGAAAAGATCAAGGATATGAAAGAAGGATCTAGAATTGCAAACTTCAAATCTCTAAAATATGAAATCAGATCTAAGGAAGAGCAGCAGGAAATTGAAGATGCTATTATCAAGAAAATAGGAAGATGGAAATACTCACCTGAAGAGATAGCTTCTCAAATCCTAGGAACTCTGCTGAACAAAATTAAGTTGAGATGGTCCAATGCAAGACAAATTGTCGAGGACATCTATGCTCAAACATTGAGGCAATTAATGCCAAGTTTGAAAAATGCTGGAATTAATAAGGCATTGATAGATAATGAAAATAAGGTGACCCTCAAATTTAACAGTTGTTTGATTTTGATCAAAGATATTGAGTCAGTTGTGAAGAGTGCCATTGCCACATGGAAAAACATCTATAATCTTCACAAATCGAGTGTTGAAACTATGATAATCAAGGATATTGATGATGACAGTGATGAACATGAAGAAGATACCGAGGTAGACAAGCAAAGTGATGAGGAAGATAATATTGTTCGGATAGCTGCAGAAGTCATTGCCTCACTTCCTCACTCTCCAGAAAAAATTGCTACACCTAGCACGGAGATAACTTCAAGTATGATTATGAAAACTTCCACAGATACATCAAATGTCAAATCATCACTAGCACAACTCAATGAATCATCGACAAAAATGACTACCACCTCTTTTACCGAGTTGTAGTCTCCTATATCTACTTCAGTACCTACTTCCATATCAATTTTTCCAGTAGTAAGCACCTCAATTTTGGATACTTCAGTAAGTATTTTAGTTTTTTATTCTACAATTATGAATACTTTAGTTTTGAGCCCTTCAAGTATTCCAGTCGGTAGTTTATCATTTTTCACAGCTAGTCCTACAATGTCTACAATAACTTCTACAAAGGCATTAAGTGCAATAACCGTTGATCCTAAGGCTCAACCGAGTAAAATATTTTTGAGTAAGAATGTAGAAGAGGATATAGACTTAGATGAGGAGATAGAGATTCCAAAATTAGACTTTGCAAATCTTTCAACAGATCAAATGCAAAACATTGGTGAACTCCTCCAAAAGAAAGCAAAACAGAAGAAACTAAAAGAAGAAAGGGACAAGGAATATAAAATTATTGAAGATACAAAGGATATTTTATCAGAAGCATTAGGTATTAAAGTTGATTCCTCTCAACATATTTTGTTACAGTTAGCTGAGGCAGTAAACAAGTTCCATGAGGATTCCTCTGCGTCGGAAAAGATTATTGAGAAAGCCAAGAAGAAATTTGACAATAAAGTGCTTGAGCATGTTGCTCAGCATATAGCTATTAATCAAGCAGAATTATCTTTAGTTTTGATAGATATTGAGTCCTCCTATTCCAATGTTACCTCACTTGTTACTAAGCTATGTAATGTTGCCGAGTTCACTAAGGAAGTCAAGGAAAAATTGAATAAGATTGATGAGGATCTGAAGGACAGTGTACAGAGGTTGCAACTTGAACCTAGTTCAAGCTTTGCACATCATATGAAAATCACATTCCTATCAAATAGGTAGTCAGAATTATTAAAAGAAGATACAAAGATCCAGTCAACACTGCTAGATATTCAGAACATGATCCTTCCCATCATGGACATAATGCAAAAGCACATTGTTCACTCAAAAGCATTACTCCATGACAATCAATTTTCCATTGGAGATCACATGATTGAACTCTCTGCAGAAGTCCAAATTGCACTCCAAACATGCAAGATTCTGCAAGAGAATTGGGACAGAACTCTGGCACTAATCATAAAGGTACATTCTGATTTTCTTTCACATTTTGGATTCTCCCTGTAAAATACTTGTATATACACCTTTGGCATTATTGTCAAAAAGGGGGAGAAAATGTATAGGAGAAAGTGTATAAGATTAAGGTGTGTAATATGAAAGGGGGAGAAAGTACTCTATATAAGGGAGTCATGAAATATATAAACAACAGTTTGACAAAGATAAATTTTGAAAAATCAAAAAAAAGATTCAGCATGATTCTTGTATATAAGTTTTGGCTATAAGTGTTTTTGTCACTAATGCCAAAGGAGGAGATTGTTGGCATTAAGCATGATTATCATTAGTGACAACACTTATTCTGAACAGTACATACCAAGCAGAACAAAGATTACCGAGTAGAACAGAGCTTACCGAGTAGAATAGTACATACCGAGTAGAACAGAGCTTACCGAGAAAAACATAGCTTACCGAGTAGAATAGTGCATACTGAGCTCGCAAAGTTTCACAGTGTTTACCGAGTGCTGCATGGTTAAAAAGGAAATTTAGTTTCTACTGAGTAACACTTTAACTATCGAGTCTCTAGTGTTTACCGAGTTTGAAACTACAACCGAGTGGTTAGTATGGACTGAGTTTCCACTTCTACCGAGTGCATGATGATGCCGAGTAACGCAGTGGATGTCGCATATCAGAAAATCACCGAGCTAGTTTGCAGTAACCATGTAACTATATTTGGGTTGAATCAGTAATATTTGTGTTTACTTGTTTAAGATCCAACTTTGTAATTGTTTTGGAATTGACTTAGATTGATATATAAACAATGTTTTATGTCATATCCAAGTATGATGAAAAAAAAGAAGTATGAAAAAGAAAGAAAGGCAGAGATAAGCGAATTACAAAGGGCTACAATAGTATAAGAAGTAGCAAAGATCTATCCATCACAGAAGGTGATCAATACATCAGAGAATCTCAATCAGCAAGTACTGTTGCAAGTAAGAGATCTACTGTTTCATCCTAACAGGTGAATCAGCTTGAAATCCTTTAACTGGGTAGACTTAACAGTCTTTGTAAAAATCTCTTAACTGAGTGCATACTTCATTATATGTTTATAAAACCTCTAACAAGGTGGACCTAGTAGTCCTTATTGCTCCTAACAGGGCAGATCATCAGAAGTGATCATTGTAAGCCTTAACCGGCAAACTTTATACTGCAGCATTGAAGTTTTGTGGGTATCATCCCCACCCCAGTTTTACTTTCTACTTGGAAGGTTTCTGGGTTACCAAATCTCTGTGTTCTAAGTGTTATGAATTTTTTATTCTTTTTGTTACTCATGCATGCAGGCAGATTATCAATCTAATATTATTAAGATCTAAATCTATTAAAAATTTTGAAGTTACTGATTCACCCCTCCCCTCTCAGTAACCTAGATAGTCTTGAATATTTCCAACACCCTCTTAGGAGTATTTTACAATGCAATTAGTACATATGAGTCCCTATGAGGAGAGTTCAGATCCCTACTAAATGATCCCAACCCTATGAGGAGTTGATGAGAAACACAATGAAGACAACTGAACCCACTGTCCAAATTGCTTCAAGACTGTCTTCACTAAACAATCTTTAGGATAACACATCCAAGGGTGAATTGACTCAAAAAACATCTCTTTTCCTACTTAGTTCACTTGAAGTCCTCAACATTCCAACAACATCAAATATTATTCTCTGAATCATTAATATTTCACATTCAAAGATTGCACAATATCTCATGACCGCATGATACCCTTTTGCATCCAAGTAAACTTCCTTTCTTTTATAGCAAGTCCTAATGATTATTGAGTCGGCCAAAAGGATTTTCTCAATTTAGAATTAATAATATAGGACATCGATAAGAATTTACAATACATGTTTCATTATATCTAAACACTTCCATAAGAATATTAATCTGTAGCCTACTCCCAAAGAAGTAACAGACTTCACATAATGCAAAGTAGATTTTGTCATGTTTATCCAAGCATCCTGAACATGTCTTCAACAACATACCAACCTTTATGAACTAGCTTCAACCTTGCCTAAACCATAAATCTTGAATAACTATCACTAGTTCCTTGAAACTCTCAATGTGAACAATCTTTAGTAAACTTTGCATAACTCGAACATATCTTCATAATTTTTTTTGCACTTGCAACCACATCATGAAAACATGTTCCTAAATTCTAATAAATCTTTGCAAAACTCAATTCAACAGTATAAAACTTTTCCAAATGAATCTTTTTCTGTAACTCTATTAACTCTGTCAAGAAAGTTTATATGTTGACATTAATGACTTGAACCCAGTCATATGAATGTAACATATAAGAACTCAATCATCTCTAATAAACATTCAATATGCCCTGCTAACAACATTAATGCTAACAATATCCTTCTTTGGCATTCTTGGAAACATAGGTGAAAAACCATCTAGTCCCATCTTGTCATTATGGTTAAGTCATCTCCCCCATTGATATTTATCAATATATTTCTTCCTCATTTTCCTGTACTCACTCTCATACTCATTTCTCCCCCATTCAATCTGCTCTTAAGGTTTTGTGCTCAATATTTTTTTTCATGTATATCTCTCCCCCATTGGCATCAATGACAAAGGTGGGTATGTGCAGGATCATGGTATGCCAAAAAGTGGTGATGTGAAAAAATAAAATTTTCACTCATCCAAAAAGCACACTAAAATGTTTGTTGACTTTTTATTAGGCCTAGGTGCCAGTACACCTAGCCAAGCCAAAATCCAAAGCAAAATCCTAATCGAATATCTGATAATATCAAATACTTGATTTTTGCCTGAAAATTATATTTCTAGCTCATGATCACATTCAACGTTTTCATTGTGAAAACATTGAACACAACTTTGGGTTTCAGATATCCAATTGATTCTCATATCCGATTTTCTCAAGAACAATAGGTAAGTTAAATATTTATGTTTTTTTTTGTTTTTTTAATTTTTTAATTGAAATTTGTAGTTTTTTATATAAAAACTAGGGGTTAAATGATATTCTTTATTTTTTTTCTAAATTAATTATAATTATCTATTTGGGTGTTAATTATAATCAGACATGGATTCAAATCAATCAAAAAACCCTCCCAATGATCCCACAAATAACCCAGAACCACCTCCAAACAATCCCCCACTTTCAGAAGACCAACCAGTCTCAAACCCTCGACGTTTAGAGGATCTCATAGGAGACAATCTAAATCAGCTTAGAGGATATCAAACCACATATGCCAATATGCCCGTATTGCACCCCATGTTTTCCATGTTGAACTCCATTATTGAAAACATGGAGAAACTTACAGAGCAACATAATGTTGCACTTCTTTGGTGTGATTCCATGCATGCCTAGTTTGACGATGGGGTTGACTATGATCAAGTTATCAACCTAAACATAACAAAACATGACATATGTAATCTTTTTGTGGATCCCAAAACTAGTTTAAAAGTGGACCCTAAAATACCCAAGTTGTCAATTAAATGGTGCACAAATGATGCAATACGTGACAACTTTTGGGACCGCTAGTGGATAGTTTTTGATAGACCACCTCACAGCAATTTGGATGTCCCATTTTATTTCATTAAAAATTATATGCTGAATTTTTTCTCAATCACAAGGTAAATTATTGGAGTATGAGAGTGAACTAGGGTGTAGGCTTAGGCGCTCCTCAGGATAGGCCATGGGAACACTAGGTGAAAACTTGCACATATGTCCCCCCTCCCAAGATTTCACCACCTCCTACAATGCAACATCCTGATATTATTATTGAGGCTGGCTCATAGACTATTCGAGCCATTCACACCTTGAGTGATCTACTAGTTATGCAGAGTGTGGAATTGTGTCCTCCTTATGCTAATGCTTCTAGCCCTTCCACATCCTCCATGAGCTCACATGTTTGTGTGCCCCACACTTGCATTATGTGCAAGAATCTATGCTTAGGCCCCCTCAATGATAGTGATGCATATAACTACATCTTTGAGGTGGATGATACTACACAACATAGTACAGGCACTGAAGCACCTCATGAAGATGTGCATCAGGGTCATAAAGAGCCATGGACTCCTACTATTATAGTAAGGGTAAATAATTCACTTTTTACATTGTATTTAATTTTAAATGTTCATATTTTTAGTAGAATTTTCTTATAATGATTTCCCACTTATGTTTTTTTATGTGTTACATTTATGTTCAGTTGATGACAGAGGAGGAGATGGCATAGGTGGAGGGGTCCACACTTTTGGCCATATCATTTGGCCTTAACACTTCCATGGTATATATGTTTTAATGTACTCATTGGTTTCCTTTTATTACAATAGTATATTTACATGTTTTTTCTAATTTTTATGATCATCTTATTACATATTGATGCAGGTGTCACCAGTTTCCACTAGGGGAAAATGTGAGGGGGTTCAGGCATTAGGCCTTGACAAGGGGAAGGTAATTAAGTAATTTAAATTATCTATGCATACATGTATACTTGTCAATTGTCCATACTCATTTTTAATTTACATGGTTTATTTGATAGAGGGTGGTGTTTGATGATGTCGTGAGACCCTTTCGCCATGATAGAGCCACATGCATCTCAATTCATAGTGATAGCACCATGGTACATATATTTTTAAAGTTATGTGTGTGTATTTTACTGTCAAGTATATATAATATGATCAAGTCATGATTGTATGAAGTATCTGTTTGACTTTTGTAGGTCACCCCTAGTTTGAGGGAGGTAGAATGCCAAGGGTTTGGATTGCTAATGAATTAGCTAACATTTCCTGAAGAAAGTTCAACATGGGTAAGTTTTAATGTTAACTCGGTTATTTTTTAAATATATATTTGCTACCAAGGATTTAACATTAAATCGTATAACTTGTAGATCAATCTCATGTTCGCAAACATATACAGGTTAGAGTTGACATTGGTGGCATTTTTCCTTCGCTACCTAGGACACATATTAGGTCTCCTATCCGCATGAGGAGACAGAGAGGGGAGGTACATGAGAGTTCAATTTTAGTTTTATTTGTTTATTATTGTTGACTATGATTTTTATTTTTTATCTTTTATTTGTAGAAACCATATAAATTAATTAATCTAACTTGGGGTTTCACTTCTGTGTTTGAATGCAGGATCCATTAGAGCCAAATAGTACTTCAAAAAGGCTTCATTTTGATGATCCACCAATAGAATAGGATGTCCTAGAAACATTTGCAGTTGAACTTCTTATTTTGAGATGTCATATGACACATTTTGAGATAGGGTATGCCACATTGTATCTAGATATGTTGATTTTGTAAATATGTATAGAATTATTGTTTATTTCGATATATATGAAACTTGATATTCGATCCAATTTGTTAATTGTGTTTTCATTTTTTCATTGTTAGTATGTAAATATGCTTGTGTGTATGTACTCATGTGTAGGATTTATGCCTTAAGTATATTCATGTATATTCAAGTACATTCTTCATAACCTAAATTCATGTGTATGGGCTTTGTGCATGAGATAAGAGAATTCATGTGTATGCTTTATAATCTATGTGCTACATGTATGCTTCATGACTTAAGAAAATTTATGTGTATGCTTAATGTTCTACGTGTGTTCACATGTGTAATTCATCATTTAAGTGAATTCAAAATTTATGTGCTACATTATATTCATGTGTATCTAATGCTCTCAACCAAGAAAATCCTTCAAACTTCACTTCACAAATCCGGTGATTACCTTGTCAAATCAATTCTTATGCAATGTATCATGTTAGAAGTCTATTATACGTGTCAAAGACACATCATTCCATGAGAATCAATAAGAAAATTCAAGGAATGATGCTTCTACATCAAGATTTTGTCAAACTATTATTGAGAAAATAATGACATATCATTCTAGGTACCAAACCCTCCTTTCTAGAGTCTCTAGGCCAGAGCTGGTTCAAAATGGCTCTTGAAAATCTCTCTAGATCCCCCCAATGGATCTAACACATCCCTATGAAACCCAATAGAATAGATCTATCACAAAATATACTCATCCATTGGATTATTTTCTCACAACATTGACTGGTTCTACTTCATGCACCTTCAATCAACATTTACCACCATTTATGGTCTCTCTACCACCACATATCATGCATATCCCTACAACCAAACACTATTGTACAAGACACTAGTTAATTCCTTTCCTTCAAATGCCAATGAAATAATGCAATATAAGCATGGAAGTGATAACAAGACAATAGACAATAAATTTACTCTATTTCAAATCATAGATACATTCCACAATTCATTCAAATGACCATCCTTGGTCTCTTTACATTTGCCAATGACCCTTTATGGTCATGTCCCCATCTCCCTTGGAGCAAAAAAATCTATCCATTGTGGGCACAAACTGATGCTTCCATCATGTCTGGTTGGGTAGGTTTACCCTAGGAATGGTCCCACTCTGCCTCTTGACACACCAAAACACTCGCTAACATACGCAATGTTTCTTAGTGCACCTTGGGGACACTTTGGTCTGACATGTTCATGAATGTTCTAGTGACATTGTGGTTGAAATGAGGTTGTCATTAGCATTTACCTACCCAATCAGAGCTAATAGCTTAGACCATTCGGTGCCAGGATGAACAGTTTGGAAGAAACCTAGTGGTGAAACTTTCAACTGACCCTCATTGCAAGTTTTGGCATCAAGTGAGACTAGCGTGCCAAATTTTTTTTATAAAAAAAATCTCCCAAAATAGAGAGAGGTTATTTTAGGCCTCAAAAACATGGTCTTGTAGCATCTCATAGTTCATTGATACCTCTCAGCAGGTCTGAGATATGAGCCTCGAAAGATTGCTACCCAATCGTGCTTAATGCACCTTGGGGACACTTTGGTCTGACATGTTCACGAATGTTCTAGTGACTTTGTTGTTGAAATAGGGTTGTTGTTATGGCTTAACCACCCAACCGGAGCTAATGAAATAGACCATTTAGTGCTAGGATGAACAGTTTGGAAGAAACCCAGTGGTGCAACTTTCAACTGACCCTTACTACAAGTTTTGTCATCAAGCGAGACTAGCATGCTAATTTCAAAAAAAATCAAATCTCCTAGAATAGATAAAGGTTATTGTAGGCCTTAGAAACAAATCTAGTAGTATCTCACAATTTTCCGATATCTCTCATAGGGTTCGAGATATGAGCCTCAAAATATCACTTCCCAATTGTTCTTAGTGCACCTTGGGGACACTTTGGTCTGGCATGTTCGTGAACATTCTAGTGACTTTGTGGTCAAAAAGAGGTTGTCATTAGCATTTACCCACCCAACCAAAGCTAATGGTGTAGACCATTTGGTACTAGGATGAAAGGTTTGGAAGAAATCCAATGGTGCAACTTTCAAATGACCCTAACTGCACGTTTTGGCATCAAGGGAGACTAGCGTCCCAAATTCAAAAAAAATTGAATCTCCTAGAATGGAGAGAGGCTATTATAGGCCTAAAAACATGGTCATGTAGCATCTCATGGTTCATTGATAACTCTCATGGGGTTCGAGATACGAGCCTCGAAAGATCACTTCCCAATCATGCTTAGTGCACCTTGGGAACACTTTGGTCTGGCATGGCCCCTAACATTCTAGTGGCTTTGTGGTCAAAATGGGGTTTTCACTAGTGTTTACCCACTCAAATGAGCTAATGGTGTAGTCCATTTTGTGCTAGGATGAATCGTTTGGAAGAAACCCAGTGGTGCAACCTTCAAATGACCCTCACTTCAAGTTTTGGCATCAAGTGAGACTGGCGTGCCAAATTCAAAAAAATTCAAATCTTCCAAAATAGAGAGGTTATTGTAGGCCTCACAAAAATGGCCTTGTATCATCTCATGTTTTTTTGATACCTCTTACGGGGTACGAGATACGAGCCTCCAAAGATCGCTGCCCAATCATGCTTAGTGGACCTTGGGGACACTTTGTTCCAACATGGTCACGAACATTCTAGTGACTCTATGGTCAAAATGAGGTTTTAACTAGCATTTACCTACCCAACCAGAGCTAATGGCATAGTCTATTTGATGCTAGGACAAATGGTTTGGAAGAAACCTAGTGGTGCAACTTTCAACTGACCCTCACTGCAAGTTTTGGCATCAAGCGAGACTGGCGTGCCAAATTCAAAAAAAATTGAATCTCCTAGAATAGAGAGAGGTTATTGTAGGCCTCATAAACACTTTATTATAGCATCTCATAGTTCACTAATACCTCTCATGAGGTTTGAGATATGAGCCTCAAAATATCTCTGCCAAATCATGCTTAGTGCACCTTGGGGACACTTTGGTCTGACATGGTCACAAACATTCTAGTTACTCTATGGTTGAAATGGGGTTTTCACTAGCATTTACCTACCCAATTAGAGCTAATGGCATAGTCCATTCAGTACCAGGATGCAATCCTTCAACACTATCCCTTCACCCCAGGGAATCACCATTTTACTTTGGACACATTTGATCAATTTTGACTCAATGAATCCAACTATTACATCATTTAACGATACAAATGTACATGGAATTAAGACAATACAAATGTAAGGAGACAAAATTAAGATGATACAAATATAAGGATACGAAATTCATAGTAAAGAATCATAATTTTTTCACTTTATATGGCATTAAGGTGATACAAATGTGGGCTCTTCATATTTGCAAATCAACCCCATGGGCTCTTTCATATTTCAAATTTTGCATCAAATTTTTTATATACAAAATTTGGCATCTAAATATGCACATTACATTCGATTGTTGTTTTTATATATACAAATTTTTTCATCTAAATATGCACATTATAGTCGATTGTTGTTTTTATATACAAAATTTGGCATCTAAATATGCACATTACATTCGATTGTTGTTTTTATATATAAAATCTTAGATACACAACTATATATAAAAAATAAGTATCCTTTCCACTCCTAAATGTATAAGTTTAACACATGGTACTTGATGACATCTACATTCCAATCCCTACATTCAGAAGGCAAAAGAAAAGTTAATAGAGAATATAAGAAGTTTATATAGGTTGACAAAAAGAGTATGAATGTATAAGTAACTAAACAAACCAAAGAACATGACTAGCCAATGGATAGTGAAGTTTATCATTATAAAAGATGGGCTAGTCAAATGTACATCTGGGTCTTCTATATCTATCATATATGTATCCAACTACATTTACAATCCACATACAAAACCAAGTTTATTGGCTCAAACAAATAAAGTAGGAAAACTATAATTAATTTATTGAACATAATCATAATAAACATGGAAAACCTTGCAAATTGAGTTGAACTTACCTACTAAAGTGTTCCTGAAGGGTCATCTCTCTTCTTGAGGATATTCAATATTTCTTCATGATCAATAGTACTAATTGTCCAAAGTTCCTTTGTCTTTGTTTTTCCTTGATGTTTCAAAAACTTAGCATTGGTTGCTATAACAAGGTGTGAATAGATGAGAATGGTTTTGTGTTTCTCATAGTCTTCCAACGTAGGAATTCCATTATTTCTAATCATATATGTGTGCAACCATGTTACTGCAACAACATGTGATCCTGTTGGATATGTGAACATAACATCATCTTTCGTCAGTTGTGCAAGTTTCTACATTCCTCGTACACAATGTGCTAACCAGTAATCTGATCTCTCATTATTCCATTGTGGTGCAACCAATGCAAAAAAATATCTTAGTTGTAGAAGATCTAAAAGATGGTCATAGTCAAGTGAACAATCCATTTCATCATTTGTTACTATTACCCTAATTTTCATATCCATGCAAATTTGGCTAAAATCTATTCTAAAGTCTCTATTTTACTCCTACCGAGCATCTTTGAAAGTTTCATGACCTCATGTTTTGTTTCTTGGCCTCTGCAATTATTTCAAGTCCCTGGTCTGTAGTTCAAAATATTCATAAAACTAGGCATTATGTTGGGAACCTTTTAAAACCCTCAAAACCCTTTGGCCCGTTATAATTCTTCATTACCTTTTTTAGCCACTAAAGGTTTACATTTCCCATGTGCGCTAATTTCCTATTGGCCTAGTCGCCAGTTCTCTATTTCTTTCTGGCGGTCCCCTTTTTATTTGGTGACTTAGCGAATACATCAATTCTCATAATCGCTAAGTATTTCCTGGTCACCGTTTAACTTCTTGTGACCTAGCGATGGTTAGCTTTTCTTTAGTCATGTATTTGCATGGAAGTCTGACGGTCACTTTAGTGGGGTCCCAGTTAGAGGGATCCAATAGTTGGCATATCTTCTCATAGGCTGGTGTCAGAGCTTGAGATCTTAAAATGACCATTAGATCTTCCATGTCTGTAGTGCTTCAGTGTGTCATTGGGACTAGTGCCACCTCATCTGATTTGGTAGCTTCTAATTAGTCCACATGTATCGAGTCATCTTTTTATTAGTGGGACCAAGTTCTTGCAGCGGTCAATGTTTTTGATAGTTGTCAGAGGATCAATGGCTATCTTAAGTTTGCAAGGGTTTTGTCAAAGCTATAAGGGGATAAGACTAGCCATCGATCTTACTTTATGTTAAAGCCTTGCAGGTGGGTCCTCAGATGATGATGAGATCATTTCTCATTGGTCCACATAGCGATGAATTGGATGCTATAGTGGGACCGTGTCAGAGGACTTGCAAGGATGTCAGAAAGATGAAGATCGATGACCGGCGTATCTTCACAAAGGTTTGTGTCAGAGTATGAGATCTTGCACCAGCCATCAGATTTCCCTAAGTGTTTAGACTTGTCAGTGGGTCTAGTGCCAGGTCAGGATGATTTTTTGAGTCCTTATTGGTCGAAATAAAGAGATATGTCAGGTGATCCCAGTGACGTGTATTGTTGAATGCATGCTTTTGATTGGCTGCCGAATGATGATGAGGATTTCCAAGTGGAATGATGTGTCAGTGGGGTCTTAGAAAGGTAAGGATCTAGCGGCTGGTGTAAAAGTGTAAGGAATATTCTAGGGCTATAAGATCATGCACCCGTTGTTAGATCAGTATCTCAAGTGGTGGGTCCGATGTCGGAAGGTCACAACATGTATCCAAAATGGTGTAGTTTGATTGGTTGTTGACTGTCACGGTGGTGGTTGACTTGTCAAAAAGGATTTTAAGATATTTTAAATGGTGCATCTAGGTCATTCATCTATCGAGGAGGTTATTCATCAACGATCACATTTTAAAATATATCTACTAGTCGTTAATATTCAAATTTAAATATTTCTCTAAGAAGACTTTGCTAGGGTTTTTATTTTGCGGCCATGCATCACAAATGGGTAGCTGGAATTGAATTCCTCATGACAGGGATGGTTGAGAAGATAATAAGTAAACACTCTGATCATCAGTGCCATGGATTTCATAGGGTACCACGTCTTGTTGAAGCTTTAATGAGCTTAGTGCCACCTTTGTAGGGTTAATCATTTTAAACCAAGATATCATACCAAGATCAGATTTGAAGCCTTCATAGCTTAGTGGAGTTGTAGGTGGGTAGATGGATTGAGGTTGTTGTGTCTCTAGGTGGACTCAGTCTAGGATCAACACACAAAGAGAAAGATCTGATCTAATGACTGGTTATCAATGATTTTTGTGATGAGTAATCAATGTACCCTAGGGTTTGATTATTATATTGTAAAATCTTGTAACCCTAGTTAGATTTTTTTTTTTGACTCCTACCTGCGTGCAGTTGAGTATGTATATATTATTTTGGAGCCTTTAGTAGGAGGGAGAGTTGGACAATTTGTAGAAGAAATTCATACTTTCTTAAAGGTTATCTATGGTATCATTTCTACCCTCTAGATCATATAGTTGTACTTCTCCCATTGATGATTCAAATATTGCAGAGGTATTTTGTGACAATCCTTCATGTCCCTATGCTTCCTTGTTTGGATTATCTCTTATTGGATCAAAGTATGTGCATGTTTTTTCAATGATAGTTTAGGGTTCCTGATCCCTCTTGCTTTTTGCAATCTTGTGTGTTACTATGTTTGATTTGATTTAGATGTTCTTGTGGGTATACCTCAACCCCCTTAATAGTCTTGTCTCAATCCTACACCGAGTTGTAGAAGTGAATATCTATTTGCAGGTCATAAGTTGTGTCTTATTCTCAGGCCCTCTTATGAAATACTTATGCAAGCCTATTTAGTAAGTTGTGACCTACTAGACCTAAGCTTTTCATTGATTTCATTCCTACATACTGAGATCCAAACCCTAATTTCGGTGCATCACCTAGTAGGTAGTTTTCTTTCAAGTCATTTCCCTTACAAGCATTCCTTCTATCCCTTTCCCTCCAAAAGTTTTACTTTCATGTAAGGAAGCAAATTAAGGTGATTATCCAAGAGGAACCAACCTAGAACCTAGAGGTCTCATCTCAATTAGCAAAGGTCCCACAACCTGGAGATGATTCCCATGTTATACTAAGTTATCAAGACCAAGAGAGCTAGAAACAAAGGGTGAAAACTTAGTGTATAACATTTCTGGCATGCCCGGTGGGACTAGTAAAAGATCAGATTAATGTTCAAAGGTGTTCCTGTCAGCTCATCTACAAAGGGATTAAATAAGTTTAGTACACAAGAAATATTAGTACAGGCTTAAGCTCAAGGATTCCCCACCTTGGTGCCAGTGTATAACAATTTTGGCATGCCCGGTGGGACTAGAAGTTATTCAAATTCAAAGATATGTTATCTCTGATATGCATATTGCATAGTGTAGGCTTTTAGAAGTCATTTTATCAAGTATATCTAGTGATTCCACTAATTTCAAAGATCCAGGCTACCTTGTTCAAAGTTTTATGAGAAAGATTGAGACTAGAAGCTCAAAGCCTGCCCAATTTTCAGAGTTTCCCTTAAGAAGAAGACACAAAGGCAGGTCAACTCAAAGGACATCCCCTACAAGAAGAGTTCAATCAACACCTCCTAATACTTTAGAAAGGAGACCTTTTCCCTTTCATTCCAGAAGAAGAGGGAGATCTCTAACTAGAGATCTAGAGGAAGATTCCAATCCAGTAACAAATATAGCTCATATAGTTGTCAATCTTTAGATTCCAACTCCTACAATGGCTAGATAGTTTTCTTTTGCACCATTCAACCAAGGCAGCCCATTGGCCTTGCTCAACATCATGATGTGCCCTTGGTGGCACTTAAGAGTATACCTGATTTCACAGGTGAGGGGCAAACAACTACTTTTGAGCACATAAGAGATGTGACCATCATCTGCAGCATACACAACATTACTCAAGAGGATGTGGCCACAAAGTTATTAGCAGCCTCTTTAAAAGGTAAGGCTCTAGAATGGTTTAGAACTCTAATTGTTGGTTCTATTACTTCTTGGGATGAGTTAGGGGATGCATTAAGTAAACATTTTGAGGATAAATTAGATAATTTGTCTCTAGTTGAACAGTTAACAACTATTAAGAGAGACCCTCAAGAGAAAATGATAGATTATAATAGTAGATTCCTTAAAACATGGAATAGAATCCTAGTCTCAGTGAGACCATCAGCTGACCATGCCTTCCTTTACTATTTACAAAGCTTAAATGGTCAAATTTCTATCATGATCTAATCTATGGGTGGTACTTCTCTATCCCAAGCTTTTGACATAGTTGTCAAGGCTGAAAATTGTTTGATCCAAGTAGGCATGATTGCTATAAGGCCTCCAATGCCCATCTTTCCTAGCCTTCAGCCCATTGCACCTACCCAAGTACCCCCATTTACCCCTATCCCAACCATTTTGGGACCCCAAGCTAGCACTAGTGGTCAAGAGCTAAGGGCTAGTTTCTCTCAAGAGTTAGAAGAAATAAAGAGTAGTCAACAAAGCAGTCAGCAAGAAATGACTAACTAGTTGTAGACCTTGACTAAAGAGGTCACAAATCTAAAGAAGCAAGGTCAAGGAATTAGACCACCATTTCAGTCACAAGGCCAAGGTCCTAATCAACAATATCAAAATCAAGGACAGCCTTATCAACAAAATAGGCCACCATACCAAGGAGGCTATCAAGGACAAAGACAAAGTTTTAATCAGAGACCATTCCAACCATATAACCCTGCACCTCTAAATTTTGCTAATCTAGTGAGGGATGTGGTTCCTAGACAAAACAATGTGGCTATGGAGAATGAATGGTGTTTTCCTTGTAATCAGCCTCATAATCAGGCTACGTGTTCAAATGGATGGATGAACCAAGCTCTAATGGTTCAAAATGCCTCACAAGCTCAATTAGAGGTTTCATCTAGTGGGTCAATTCCTCAACAAGAATCACAAGAGCATGAGACTACTCTCTTTAATTGGGAGCAACTAGACTTCAATGGAGTCAATGATGAAGTTTCTTTTATTACCTTTATAAGACCAAAAAGAAGAGCTCAAGATATGGAGAGAGTGGATTCCAACTCCAAAGCTACTACATCTACAGAGCCACTATAGCAAGCTACTCCCATCACACCTAAGGAGGCTCCTGTCATTACAAGAAAAGAAGGCCAACATTCCAAAGAGGTAGAGCCCATCATGCCAAAGATACAACAAAGAGTACACACTGTGACACCATTCAATATTGTAGACAACATGAAGAAGGTGAATGTCACCATGTCCATGTGGGACTCTTTGGCTCTTCCAGGACAACCTAAAATTTTGAAGAAGGCCATGTCAGAAGTAACAACTCCTCAACCTACAAAAGAAGTTGCAAAGCCAGTGTTGGTCAACATTGATCAAGAAAAGGAGGCTCCAAGTAGCAACTCCAAAGGTAATGCCACACAAGGTAGGAATTCAAAGCCACCTCCCTTTTATGTATCTTTAATCGTTGGAAAATCTTTAGTACATAATTGTAAGGTAGATAGTGGAGCTACTAGCACTGTAATGCCCATGAAAGTAGCTAACCAATTAGGATTAAAATATGAGCCCTTCCAAAAGAAGGTTACCCAACTTGATGGATCCTCAATCAATACTATAGGTGTGGCTAGGGATACCAGTCTAATCCTACATGCTAGTCCTAATTTTTCAATCCTCTTTGATATATATATCATAGATCTCCCTGCATTATTTTCTATATGTCTTTCAAGGGAGTTTACAGCCAAGATAGGAGGTTACCTATCTTCTGATTGGTCTCACATGTTATTTCATAAGAGGTATGGGACCAAGGTCACCATTAAATCAGAACCATTAGTAGCACACCATATAGAGCCATATGTGTCCAATGCCATCAATGTAAACTACCCTATATTTGATAACAATGATTTCCAAACCTTTAGTGAAACAAGCACTATAATAGGAGATATCCTTGATATTTTCTTAGATGAAAGAGAATCAGAGCATGTTGTTTGGAATGCTAGTTTGGGAAACTACTTGTTACAATAAAATGATGCTATAGAGCCCAACCTTTTCAAGGATGCTGACTTAGAAGATCAGAACAGTCAAGTTTGGGAACTATACTTTGATGGAGCTAGAAGCAAACATGGTTCTATGGTGGTGCTATGCTGGTGTCCCCAAAAGGAGAAAGGTATTATACTACCTTTAGATTTAGTTTTTCCTACACCAGCAACACCGTAGAATATGAAAGTCTAGTCAATGGACTAGAATGGGCTAGAAGAAGAGGGCTCAAGGCCTTAAAAGTTTATGGTGACAGTGAGTTAGCTGTCAGCCAGGTAAGAGAGATAAGTGCAACCAAAAATGACACCATGAAAGCATATAAACATAGAGTTTGGGATGCAATTGAAGATTTCCATGCTTTCAATATTGTTTCCATCCCTAGAAAGTTAAATCAAAATGTAGATAGATTAGTTGTTGTTGGATCCCAATATGACATCCCAAATAGCATTTCAAAAGAGGTGGATCAACAACATATCAAAGTGATTGTTAGACCCTCTATTCCTGATAATGATGTCAATTGGCAAGTGTTTGACAATGATGAACAAATTCTAAAATTCTTGTTTGAAGAAGATGTTTTTTCAGAACACAATCAAGATAGGCTATCACAAAGCTATGGTGATCAAGTGATACAACTCAAGTCTAATAAGATTCCTAGAGGTCTCGTTACTTTAGAGACTATCTTCAACAAGGATGATGAAGTCAAGAAAAGGAAAGATGGCCTGGTAGTCCAACAAGAACATTGTGTTGAACTAGAGTTGGAACTAGGTAAGAGCTTACAATTTGGAAAGGTAAACACTGAATTGGAAAAGCAAACTTACACTCAGTTATTCAAAGAATTCAGTGATGTTTTTGCATGGCAATATGAGGATCTCAAAGGTTTTGATCTTGTCCTTGCTCAACACACTATTGAATTAGAACCTAATGCCAAACCAGTGAGGCAAAAGCAAAGGCCTGTTAATCCTAAGCTTGAGCCACTTATGCATAAAGAAGTCCTCAAATTGATAGAGAGTGGTATCATCTACCCCATTAAGCATACTAGTTGGGTTTCCAACCTTGTTCCTGTCAGGAACAAGAATGGGGAGCTGAGGTTATGTGTTGACTTCAGGGATCTGAATAGGGCCTCATTAAGGGACCGCCATCCACTACCCTCTATGGAACAAATTTTACAATGTGTCTCTAGATCTGAGAGATTTTCATTATTGGATGGCTATTCAGGATACAATCAGATCATAGTAAATGAAGAGGATCAATACAAGACTGCATTTACAACCAAGTGGGGAACCATGGCTTATCAAAAGATGCCCTTTGGTTTGTCAAATGTAGGTGCTACATTTCAAAAGGCAATGGATATGGCCTTTAAGAGCCTAATGTACAAGTTTGTGTTGGTCTACTTAGATGACATAACTGTCTATTCAAAGCATGTAGTAGACCACATCAAACATCTGAGGAAGATTTTTGAAAGGTGTAGAGAATTTGGGATATCTCTTAATACCAAGAAATGTGTGTTTGTAGTTCATGAAGGAAAATTGTTAGGATATGTAGTATCCAAAGAAGGAATTACAATGGATCCTAAGAGAATTATAGCTATCCTAGATCTACCCCTCCCACACAATAAGAAAAGTCTTCAATCTTTCATAGGAAAGATAAATTTTGTTAGGAGATTCTTGCCTAACATTGCAGATTTACTCAAGCCTTTGACAGCCATGTTAAAGAAGAGTTCAGCTTTTAGTTGGACTAAAGAAGGAAAAGCCAACTTCCAAGCTATTAAAGAAGCCTTGACAGAAGCTCCTGCCCTATTGAACCCAAATTTCAGTAAGAATTTTATCCTTTATGCTTATGGGGGTTCAGATGCTATCTTTGCAATGTTGACTCAAGAAAATTTAGAAGGATTGGAGCAGCCTATTGCTTTCTTTAGAAAAGGTTTAGAAGAATATGAATAGAGGTACTCTTTTGTAGAAAAACATGTGCTTGTTGTGGTAAAGAGCCTCAAAAATTTTAGATATTTATTGACCCACAACAAGGTACATTTAAAAGTTACTCATCCAAGTGTCAAAGAGTTTTTGCTTTCCAAGGACCTAAATGAGAAAAGAGCTAGTTGGATCACCAAGGTGATGGAATATGACATTGATATTCAAATTACCAGGTTGGCTAGAGGAAGAGGTCTTTGTGAACATTTGGTAGGGGATGAAAGTTCAAATAAATTAGAGCAAATGGATGCATCTCTGGTGGTGCATTCTATAGAAGAACAAGCCAAGGCAACAAGTTGGTTGCCTAATATGATCAATTATTTGAAGACAGGGCAATGTCCTGCAGGTTTGGATTTAGCAAAAAGAAGGTATTATAGGTTACAATCTATTCCTTTTGTGTTGATAAATGAGGTTCTTTTTAGAAAGGATCACAATGGTGTCCTTTTTAGATGCATAGATTCAGAAAAGGTAGCAGAACTCCTATTTGAGTTTCATTATGGACCTTCTGGAGGTCACTTTTCTCCTAGGACTACTGCTTTTAAGATATTGAGGGCTGGATACTATTGGCCATCTATCTTTAAGGATAGTCATGATTGTGTTAGGAAATGCATCAAGTGTGCCATGTTTGCAGGAAAAGAAAGGCTTGCAGCCTTGCCCCTACAGCCAGTCAGAACAGAGCAACCCTTCATGAAGTGGGGCATAGATTTCATTGGTGTAATTAATCCTCCATCTAGTGTAGGCCATAAGTGGATAATTACTACAACTAACTATTTCACTAGATGGACAGAGGTAGTTGCCTTGAAAGAGGCTAATGAGATTGTTTTATTGAGTTTTTATGATGATTCAATTTATAGGTTTGGCACTCCTGATTCCATCATTTCAGATAATGCATTGCCATTTCTAGGCCTTAAAGTCTTAGAATGGGTAGTTAAAAATGGCATTTATCTGAATACAAGTTCCAATTACTATCCTTAGGGAAATGGTTTAGTAGAATAAAAAAATAAGAACCTGATCAAGATAATTAAGAAGACTCTGCAAGACAATCAGAGAGATTGGCATAAAAAGCTCAAGTCTGCCTTGTGGTTAGATAGAATTACCCCAAAGAAAATCATCGATAATTCCCCATACATGTTGGTGTATGGAAGAGAGGCTAAGTTATCTATCTCAGTTGAATTACTAGCTTTGGACTTGGCTACTCAATATGCCTTGTTTGAAGAAAGTGATCCTTTGCAGGTAAGGTATGCTCAGTTGATGGAGTTAGAAGAAATCAGAGATAAGTCAATGCAAGATATGGAATTCCATCAGATTCAAACAAAGAAATTTTTTGACAAAAGAGATAGGATATGGAATTTCAAGGTAGGAGATTTGTCCTCAAATGGGATGAGTTCAGATCTAGACCTGGCAGGCACACGAAGTTTAATTCTTTTTGGGGTGGACCATTTGTTATAACAAAGTGTAGAGGATCTAATGCTTTTCAGTTTTCCACTCTTGAAGGAGATGCCCTACCAATCCCAGTGAATGGTTTCCACTTGAAGCCTTGCTTTGAGGTTAATCCCTCTCTGTAAGTGTTCTTGTAAATTCTATAAATATGTGTTTCCTACTTTCTTTCCCTATTTTCTAGGTCAATTTCCTTCTTTCCAAGAAGTGCTCGTGCACATGTTTTGTCCCTCTTTTCAATTTTTGCCTCTCCATCAAAGTTTTGTGTTCAGAAAGACCCCATGCTCAATGAATTGTCAAGGCCACTGGTTTTCCATGTCTAGCAGGCTAACATCCAACAGAAATCACCAAAATGTTACCCTAATTTTCATATCCATGAAAATTTGGCTAAAATATATTCTAAAGTCTCTATTTTACTCCTCCCAAGCATCTCTAAAAGTTTCATGACCTCATGTTTTGTTTCCTGGCCTCTGCAATTATTTCAAGTCCCTGGTCTGTAGGTCAAAATATTCATAAAAATAGCCATTGTGTTGGGAACCTTTTAAAACCCTCGAAACCCTTTGGCCTGTTATAATTATTCATTACCTTTTTTGGCCACTAAAGGTTTACATTTCCCATGTGTGCTAATTTCCTATTGGCCCAGTCACCAGTTCTCTATTTCTTTCCAGTGGTCCCCTTTTTATTTGGCGACTTAGCGAATACATCAATTCTCATAATCGCTAAGTATTTCCTGGTCACCATTTAACTTCTTGTGACCTAGCAACAGTTAGCTTTTCTTCAATTGCATATTCGCATGGAAGTCCGGTGGTCACTTTAGTGGGGTCACAATTATAGGGATCCAATAGTTGGCATATCTTTGCATAGGCTGGTGTCAAAGCTTGAGATCTTAAGATGACCATTAGATCTTCCATGTCTGCAGCACTTCAGTGTGTTAGTGGGACTGGTGCCACCTCATCTGATTTGGTAGCTTCTGATTGGTCCACATGTATCGAGTCATCTTTTTGTCAGTGGGACCAAGTTCTTGCAATGGTCAGAGGTTCTGACAGTTGTCAGAGGATCAACGACTGTCTTAAGTTCATAAGGGTTTTGTCAGATCTATAAGGGGATAAGACTAGCTATTGATCTTTCTTTTTGTTAGAGCCTTGCAGGTGGGTCCTCAGATGATGAAGTGCTCATTTCTCATTGGTCCACATAGCGATGACTTGGATGCTGTAGTGGGACCATGTCAGAGGACCTACAAGGATGTCAGAAAGATGAAGATTGATGGCCGACGTATCTTCACAAAGGTTTGTGTCAGAGTATGAGATCTGGCTCATACAGTTGTATTTCTACCCTCTGGCTCATACAGTTGTATTTCTCCCATTGATGATTCAAATATTGCAGAGGTATTTTGTGACAATCCTTCATGTCCCTATGCTTCCTTGTTTGGATTATCTCTTATTGGATCAAAGTATGTGCATGTTTTTTCAATGATAGTTTAGGGTTCTTGATCCCTCTTGCTTTCTACAATCTTGTGTGTTACTATGTTTGATTTTATTTAGATGTTCTTGTGGGTATACCTCAACCCCCTTAATAGTCTTGTCGCAATCCTACACTGAGATGTAGAAGTGAATGTCTGTTTGCAAGTCATAAGTTGTGTCTTATTCTCAGTCCCTCTTATGAAATAATTATGCAAGCCTATTCAATAAGTTATGACCTACTAGACCTAAGCTTTTCATTGATTTCATTCTTACATACTGAGATCCAAACCCTAATTTTGGTGCATCACCTAGTAGGTAGTTTTCTTTCAAGTCATTTCCCTTACAAGCATTCCTTCTATCCCTTTCCCTCCAAAAGTTTTACTTTCATGTTAGCAAGAAAATTAAGGTGATTATCCAAGAGGAACCAGCCTAGAACCTAGATGTCTCATCTTAGTTAGCAAAGGTCCCACAACTTGGAGATGATTCCCATGTTATACTGAGTTATCAAGATCAAGAGAGCTTGAAACAAATAGTGAAAACTTAGTGTATAACAGTTACAGATACTTTGACAAGTAAAGGAGTTAGATAATGTGGAACCCACATATCAACCCACTCACTTGACTCACATTGATCCCAATCACACTAAAGAAACCTCATACAATAATAAGCCAACTCTCATGTCCAAATGGTCCATGTACTAGGATCTGAGCTTTGAAATGAATGTATTTTTAAAGAATCTTTCATGGTTTGACAATCCAATCTATCTCCTATTATGCCCAACTCAACCAACCAAAATAATCTGCACACTGCTAAATCAAGACTCCCCCCTATGACAATGTTGAAGTACACCGATCAATAATAGAATGAGCATAAAGGAGTTCCATGATGAGCCCAATTTATGGATTGTTTTGTTTATGATTTTCTAGTTTAGACTTAAGTATCTCATGGGTTTTCATAAACAATATTTAGACTTTCTATGTTCTTATGCTATGACTATGTGTGTATTTGGTACTTTTAAGACTAAATAAATATGTTGAATATATGATGAAGGGTTCTCCCCTTAATACCACAAACACATAACAGAAATACAAAAACAACAACAATATGCAAGAACAAAAAATTGGCTTCTTATTATCTCCACAAATGTGGAATTACAAACTTTTAGAATTACAATATGCAAAGCCACATGGGCATTCCCTTACAATATTCTATAGGAAAAAGCCTCGAATCAATACCCAGATCTACTACCAAAACTGTCCTAGACAACACTATGAGCCTTCTTTATATAGGTATTTTCCACCACCCGAGAAGGTTCCAGAAATTTAGCCCTTAGGGCCGACCAAACTTAGAATTATTTTATTTTTCAATTTATTACATCAAAGTCAGCTCAAAATAACTTTTGAAACCCGAACAAAAACTTTGAAGGAAAATTATTTTTTGCCATTTCAGGTGGTCTGACTTTCGAAGACCATAAGTCATCACCAGTTGACCCAATTGACTATTATAACCCCATTTCAGAAAGGCCACGAAGTGCTATACAAGCTTGGCTCTAGCAAGCACCTATCACCCAAATTTTTGACCTCATTCGAGGCCTCTAAAGCCTTCAAAACTGAGTTCAAAGTTTTTGTACCCTGCTACCAATACCAGAAATCTTCAATATCTTCAAAAATAGACCTGATCTAGCCATGAAACTTTACTGGTAGGCTGATATGACTGAGATGAACCTCCACATGTAAAATCAGAACATTCTGAGATCATTTGACCAACTTACTTAAAATAGCAATTTTCCATAAATAGCAGCTCTGTACAAGATAGCCCTTATTGAATACAAAAACAAAAATATTTTTGGGTGATGCAAGATTGCTCTTACACCTAGGATGCTCCTGCATCAGACACCTGAGGTAATTTAAGAAGTGACCCTATCATGACTCAGGTGTGCAGAGGAAAACCAAGATGGTTAACCTTCTCCATTGTTAGCCATGATGAATCTTCAATAGGTCATCCTTTCTAGTTGACCAAATACTCTTCATATGTCCTCTTGCTTGTGCTTCTGCTAACATGACTATCCAGTATGTCTTCAATCTCCTTGATATCTGAATTGGTTGCTGGAATACTCCACTGTGCTACTGTAACCTCATCTTCAACACCTCCTTCATGATACTCTGTCAAATCTAAAATGTTAAACACTAGTGAAATATTCAAGTCAGTAGGAAATTCTACCTCATATGCATTTCCCGAATCATGCTTCTTCAGTAACTTACATGGCCCAAACTTCTTCATTTTCAACTTGTTATATGTACCAACCAGAAATTGCTCCTTCTGCAAATGAACCATGACTTCATCTCCAACCTGAAATTCCTTATGCCTCCTTTTCTCATCTACCTTAGCCTTATACTACACATTCATCTTGGTAATATGCTTCCTCACCTCCTCATGGATGTTCTTCAAATGTTCTACAAAATCCTCAGCTTTAGCACTACTTATTTCTCCTTTATCTATCTTTGTCAACTCAGATGCATTTCTGGGACTACTCCCATAAGCAATCTCGAATGGTGATTTACTGGTGCTTCTACTGATAGAATTATTGTATGCAAATTTTTCCTGTGGTAAAATCAAATCCCATCCTATTGTCTTATCTTCAACCAAACATCTCAGCAAATTTCCCAAACTCCTATTCACCACCTCTGTCTATCCATCAATCTGTGGATGATGTGATGAACTGAACTTCAAATCTATCTTCAACTTCTTCCACAATGTATGCTAGAAATATCCAATGAACTTAGTGTCCCTATCTGAAACTATACTTTTTGGCAAACCATGTAATCTCACTACTTCTCTAAAAAACAATTTTTCTATATGAACAACATCATTAGTCTTCTTATAGGGAATAAAATGTGCCATCTTTGAAAATCTATCAACCACCACAAAAATTGAATCATGTCCCCATTGTGTCCTTGGTAAACCAAGAACAAAGTCCATACTAATATCCTCCCAAGGCTTCTCTGGTACAGGTAATGGATGATACAACCCTGTATTTTTCTTCACTCCTTTCGCCATCTGACATACTCTACAACTCTATAAAAAATTCTTGACATCTTGTTGCAACTATGGCCAATAGTAATTCTCACTAACCAAAGCAAGGGTTTTATCATGACCAAAATGTCTAGCCAATCCTCTGCTATGCTTCTCCTTGATGAGATTCTCCCTCATAGAAATTCTTGGAATGCACAACTGACTCCCTCTGAATAGCATATCATACTGAATGATGAAATACAACCACTTCATTCTATCTAGAGTAACAGGTTCTTTACAGACTTTCCAATCTTCACCAAAATCAGGATCCTTTGGATACAAATCCTTGAGTTCCTTGAACCCAACCACCTCAATCTTCATCTTTGTTAGCAATAGTTTCCTTCTACTAAGCACATCTGCAAGCCTGTTAGACTTTCCACTTCTGTGCTTCAAAACAAATCTATAACTCTGCAAAAACTCAACCCACTTCAAATGCCTTTGATTCAACTTTCCTTGACTATTCAAATATTGCAAAGCTTGATGATCAGTATACCAAAAAAATTCCTTAGTAAGTAGATAATGTCTCCACTTCTTCAATGCCTGAACTATAGCATAAAATTCCTGATCATAAACATAATATTTTCTCTTGGCATCATTTAACTTCTCACTGAAATAAGAAATAGGTTTACCTTCTTGTCTCATAACAGCTCCTATTGCAGTACCACTAGCATCATAGTCTACTTGAAACACCTTATTAAAATCAAGAAGTGCTAAAATAGGTTGTTCTATAACTTTCTATTTCAATAGTTTAAAACTTTTATCTACCCCATTAGTCCACTTGAACTCTTTTCTATCCCCTCTCATTGTTTCAGTCAGGGCTCCACAAATACTACTAAAATTTCTAATAAATTTTTTGTAAAAACTAGCCAAACCATGAAAAGATCTTACCTTAGTAGCACTCCTTGGAGTAGGCCATTTAAGGATAGCCTGTACTTTCTCTGGGTCCATTTTCAGACCTTCTGTTGAAACTACAAATCCCAAATATACTAACTCCTTCAAAAAACTGCACTTCTTCAAATTAATCAACAATTTCTCATCTCTCAGCTTCTCAAACACCATACGAATATGCATCATATGGTCTTCCAATGTCTTACTAAAGATCAAAATATCATCTAGGTACACAATGACAAACTTACCTAGAAATTCCTTTAGAACCTTGTTCATGAGCCGCATGAAAGTGCTTGGTGCATTGGTTAGCCCAAAAGGCATGACTAACCACTCATACAGTCTTTCCTTTGTCTTGAAGGTAGTCTTCCATTCATCTCCTTCTCTAATCTGAATCTAGTGATATCCACTCTTCAGATCTATCTTTGAGAAATACACAGCTTCACTCAAACAATCCATAATATCATCCATTCATGGCAATGGAAACCTATACTTGATTGTGATCTTGTTTATTTCTCTAGAATCTATACACATCCTCCATTCTCCATTCTTCTTTGGTGCTAATACTATTGCTACAACACATGGAATCAAGCTCTCCCAAATCAACCCCTTCTGTAACAACTCATGTACTTATCTGTTCAACTCTTCACTTTCTGTTGGTGTCATTCTATGTGCTGCCTTGTGTGGCAAACTAGCTCCTGGAATCAAATCCATTTGATGACTGATCTTTCTTACTGGTGGTAATCCATCAAGTACATTATGAGATACAATATCTTGAAACTCACTCAACAAATCTACAACCTCTACAGGTACATCCTCTACTTCTTCTTTACCAGCTTTTGGGATTAAAAAAAAATACACATGCTCATGCCTCATACCATCTAAAAATTTTCTTCCATCAATAAATGTTATTCTTGCATTACCACATACCTTTTCTTTGGTCTCCTTCAATGGCTTTAGCTTATGTCACACTCCATCCTTTGTCATGGAATAGGTATTCACACAACCATCATGTACAGCACATATGTCAAACTACCATGGTCTACCCAACAACATATGACATGCATCCATAGATATGATATCACATAGTACCTCATCTTGGTACCTGCCGATCTTGAACTTTACCAGGCATTGTTCACTGACCATGACCTTGTGGTCATCTTGCACCTAGGCAATCTGATATAGATGTGGGTGTTTCTATCTCTTGAGCTTCAACTTTGTCACCATCTCTTCTGACACAAAATTGTCGATGCTTCTATTATCAATAATCACATCACAACATTTTCCCTCACACTTGCATCTAGTGCAAAACAAGCTCCTCCTTTGTTTAGGTTCATTCTCACCACTCAGCAAGACTCTTCTGTTAATCAATGTTTCTCCTCTTTCAGCATCTTCTAAATTTGATGATCCGGCATCTTCATCTACATGTGCAACTCTGGCCTAGCCTTCATTCCTCCTATCTATCCTTCCTTGGCATTGAGGACATTCAAATGCCCTATGACCTTCTTCTCCACAGTGAAAACATGTTCCATGGAAGCCTCATCTTCCTGAACCTTGTCCTCTTCCTCTTCCTCTCTGATCTCTATTATTCTGATCTTGGAAACAATTGGAATTATTTCCTCTCTGATTTTGACTACTACTGGCCTCATCCTTTTTTTTTGGATTTTCATTTTGGCCTCCATATGACCATCCACCATATCATCCACCATGACCTCTTCCATTTTGTTTTCTCTCAAACTTCTTGTTCATCTTTTCCTCCACTTTTAGGGAAAACTAGTATGCCTCTTCAATACTATTCATTCAAACTAGATTCAATTCCTCCTGAATGCTTGGCCTCAACCCATTAAGGTAACGAGAAACTTTCTCCTTGTCAGCTTCCGCATGGCCTGTTTTGATGAGGATTCAATAGAACTCCTCTGTATACTTCTGAATAGATCTTCCTACTTGCTTCAAACTTTGCATCTTCTTCAGTAGGTCAAGCTCATAATCAACAAGAATGAACTGTCACTTCAATGTATCCACCATCCGATCCCATCTTGTGATTTTATCTTTCCCTCTTCTATTTTGCTCCAATTTAATCTCTTGCCACCAGATCTTCGCATGATCTTTTAGTCTAGCCTTCACAAATTTGACCCTATCAAGATCCTCAATATCTTCATATTCAAAATATTCTTCACATTCATTGATCCAGTCGATCAATTCTTCTGGGTTAAGATTTCTTGAAAATGTAGGAACCTTGATCTTAGGTCTTTTTTCGATCTTGGAAATGGCCTAGAAAATCCTTTCTTCTTCTCAATTCAAAATTTTGCCTTCTTCTTCTTGATCATCATTTCCTTCTTCAGCTTCATCCTCACTTTCATCTCTAACATTAAGATTCATTCCTCTGCGAATCTCTTCTTTCAATGCTGGCACTTATCTCTGGAGCACTCTAACCTTAGGTGTTACAACACTAGCTCTTCCACCACATTCCCTTCATGGAGGCATTTTTGCGATGCACACTAAAACCCTAACCATGATCCTAGTGCAAACTACCTCATAGTCAGAGATCTATTTACACACTCAGGAACTCTTGCTATGATACCACTTGATGAAGGGTGCTCCCCTTAATACCACAAACACATAACATAAATAGAGAAACAACAACAATATGCAAGAATAAAAAATTGGCTTCTTATTATCTCCATAAATGTGGAATTACAAACTTTTAGAATTACAATATGCAAAGCCACATGGGCATTCCCTTACAATATTCTGTAGGACAAAGCCTCAAATCAATACCCAGTTCTACTACTAGAACTGTCCTAGACAACACTATGGGCCTTCTTTATCTAGACATTTTTCACCACCCAAGAAGGTTCCAGAAATTTAGCCCTTAGGGCCGACCAAACTTAGAATTATTTTATTTTTCAATTTACTACATCAAATTCAGCTCAAAATAACTTTTGAAACCCAAACAAAAACTTTGAAGGAAAATTATTTTCTGCCATTTCAGGTGGCCTTACTTTAGAAGACCATAAGTCATCACTAGTTGACCCAATTGACTATTATAACCCCATTTTAGAAAGGCCACGAAGTGCTCTACAAGCTTGACTAGCAAGTGCTTGTCACCCAAATTTTTGACCTTATCCGGGGCCTCTAAAGCCTTCAAAACTAAGTTCAAAGTTTCTGTACCCTGCTACCAATACCGAAAATCTTCAATATCTTCAAAACTAGACCTGATCTAGCCATGAAATTTTACTGGTAGGCTAATATGACTGAGATGAACCTCCACATGTAAAATTAGAACATTCTGAGATCGTATGACCAACTTACTAAAAATAGCAAGTTTCCATAAATAGCAGCTCTGCATAAGATAGCCCTTATTGAATACAAAAATAGAAATATTTTTGGGTGATACAAGATTTCTCTTACACCCAGGATGCTCCCGCATCAATATATATAGATTAACTAGATATTATGATGAAATTTGGTATTTCTTTCCTCTTTGCATTCATGGGTAGTGTTCATGTAGCCATGTGATGAGGATACACTAGAATAGGAAAGCTCGTTATGGATCTTTATCTTGAATTTGTGTTGCGAGTTTTGCTGCACTAACCTCTTGCAAGGAAAGATTAAGTCAACAAGTAATGAAGACTCAACATCAAAGTGGCTCATCATGTTGAGTAACTATTTTCAATTTTCATTATGGTTCCACTACTTCCAATTAGTAGCAGTTGTCATTGCAGACTGGGTCAATTTAATTACTGGGTGTTTTGGAGGATATCCAGTGCACAAGAGTTCCTCTATTCTTGTAAATTTAAATGCAACTTAATCCTACATAAATGATGCTATCACTTTTATAACTGAAAGTTGTTATCCCCATGTAATGGAGGATCCTAGTTCTTAGGTGTTCTATTTTTCAAGTTGTTCTTAAATAAACTGGAATTTGTGATTCCTAGTTAGTTAGATGTTCAGGGAATGTATTTTGTAATCTAATAAAGAAGTGAATACAATTTGACATTCCATCTTGTACTTATGTTGATATTTCATGAATGAATAGATGATATCTTCATATTTCAATCTCTGAGTTTTAAATCCATTCACTCTTCTATGGGGGCCCACACAGAAGATGAACTCTATTCATGCTTAAGTAGGATCTAGTCTTAAGTTTCTTTGAGGTTGTTTAATAATGTTTCTCTTGTAGCCATTGGTAGTAGAACCACTGACTATTTCCTACAGCATAGGTTTACTATTGAAGCATTGTTAGTTTACTGTTGAAGCATTTCCTTAAGTTCTAAGTTAAGTTGTTGTTCAACTAGCATAGATTTCCTATAGCAATTCCTTTGCTTTAGTAATGATGGCTTTTGAGATGAACTAGAGCATATACTTTGCAGTGACCATTTCAAGTTTATGCTCTTGGATTGATAAATCTAATGAAGTTCAACATCATATTCTAAGTAGATACTTGATGCTATTAACCATAGAATCACTGTGAAAGGATGTCCAATCCTTGAGATTACTAAGGTATTATACTGACCAACCATTCCACACCTAAAATCCTCAATTGCTCCTTAACTAGAGCTCTCTTTATGCATGCACCTACTCCATCATGCTCCCCTTTTCCATGATCAGCCTCAAAAAACCTCCAAATATGAGGTACACCTCTCTCTACATGAATTCTACATAACCAATAAAACATACAAGCATTTTTTAATTGAACTATGTAGTTATCTAATCAAATGAGATGTCTATCCATAGCAATATTATTTTCCTGTACCCACTCAAAATAATTCTCAAAGCAATGTTGGACATACTCATGAGAGTGAGATCTATCATCACTCATATGAAAATGGTACTATCTAATTATCTTTTGTCATCTTCTATACTATCAGGGTAATGTCTATATGTTATGTGCACAAAAATACCAACTTGAATAAAATTGTAATATTAAGCATGCAACTCATTTTGGGGCTGCAATGTATAGCTCTCTACAAATTCAACAACTGGTATAATAGTGCAAATTGGGAAAGTTTCCTTACACATCATGAATTGTTGATCCAACCACTGAGACCTGTGACTATGCCTTGCATACTTGTAAAAAAATTTCTTCCTGAAATTTGAAATAAAATCATCTACTTTGCATTCTTTTGTAACCAACTCACATCTAGAGCCTTCAACTCCACTTTTCAATATATATTTAACATTTTCATATACCTTTTCGTGGACAATTATCTTTACAAAATCATATTCTCAACCCTCATGAAAACATTCAACAAACTTCACTAGCCCACCACACTCTGAGCACTTTTCATTTAAGCAATATTTTCTATAAAAGAAACATTCATCATCTCTAGGACATAAAAAATGATCTAGCAAGTCTCTTGATGAATTTGGAAGAGCACTTGCACCACACTCCTCTAACATTTCACTAGTATGCAAAGTAGAATGAAGGGATTATAACAGTTCATGGTGCATTGAAAACTCCACGTGATATTTGCAACAAGTGTTTCAAATCTTAAGAGGCACACAAAAAAAAGGATTGAGGGCTTCAAAAGCTCTTTGTGAAATTTGCAATGTTGGATGTGTCTCACAAATTTTTTTGAACAAAATTGCTTGACTCACCTCCAAATAATATTTGGGATGCGGGGTGTGGTCTTGAATGTCAATTCTCAACTTCAAGACATCCTTCACATTTGGTGACACTCTTGGGTTAGATTGCCAAAATAGATGAATTTGATCCTTCACACCATTGGTAATCTTCTTATCATAATGTGAAAGTCTCCCACCATAAGCACATGTATCATGTTGAAGAGGATCATCAAGTCTTTCTCTTCCTGCAAGTGCTCTATCCAAAGTTTTACCAATTAAGTTCAAGTCAACACAAGTTTGTCTCATCAAATGAGCCTTTCTCAAATGATGACTTACTAAGGAGGTTGTAATAACCCTCCTAGTGGCTCTCTTATCTTTTTCCTTGGTGGTCTTCCCAATGGAATTGAGAGCACTAAAAATATTTCTCACAATAATAGAATTCCTCTCATTTTTCTTGTTCACACTAATCTTTAATTTGACTAGTATACGTCTCATCTTTTGCATCTTTAACAATTGCACAAACATTTGGAATTTCTCAACCAACATGTTGTGGCTAAAAAAATGATCAAAAAGTTTTGAAACCCACAACCGAATAGTTCTTTCTGATCTCTTGCCATCAAAATTTCTCATTATGTTCTCATCAATTTCAAGTAACCATTTTTTTGTTCTTGAAGGTCTCAATTTTGAAGTTTGTCTATCTTCCTCCCAAGGAACTTCATTTCTCATATAATTTGGAGATGTGTTACGTTGATTTGGTTCTTGTGTAATATTATCATTGTCAATTCCTTCATATTCAATCAGTGGATTGTCATTGTCAATGTCCACACTTCCATTGTCCACATCTACATGTTCATTTTCAAAATCTACATTTTCATTTTCAATCCCTACATTCTTATTTTCAATATTATTTTCATAAAAAAATTCAAATTCATGTTCTTCTTCACTTGAAACCACATTTAAGGGTGGGCCTATGCCCACATCTTCATGTTAATATTTAACATACCTTGTCTCTTGTCCTAATGGGAAACCCTATCCATTTCTCTATACACTTCAATCTCTTCATTTGTGAGTTTCATCTTCCGTTTATGATTTCAACAACTACTCACCATAGTGAGATCAAAAGAGTGATGTGAAAACCTTTGATAATAGAAAAATTCCAACCAAGAAGGGGGAAAAACTAATATTTTATCTTCTATAATTGCAATCCCATGATTCTCTATAGAAAAAAGTGTTTCTCAGACTAAGAGACCAAAAGAATAAACTTTTTCTTTTCAATGCCAATTAAAAACATCACATATCTAAAAATATCAGATATCAGATATTATCATATATTCAAAATCTCCTACTCAAATTTTGTGGAAATCTCTCTCTCTCTCTCTCTCTCTCTCAGGTATTATCGAACATGTATAATATAAATATTTTAATAAATATTTAATACTAACATTATACTATTATACAACAGAGAAATAAATAATAATAATAATATAATACAATAATAATATAAAAATTTATATAATAAGTTAATGCTATGCTATTATCATTTAATATTAATATAAACAAATTGTAATATAAAACTTAAAATTGAAAAAAGCCTTCAACTCATTTAATATTCATATTAAAAAAATGTAATATATAACTTAAAATTGGAAAAAGTAGTCAAGTTGAAATGTTAATTGGGTGGGAAATATTGGATATCTGATATTATTGGATATCTAAAATTATCGAATATTTGATTATATCGGATATCTGATTAGGCTTGGTATTTACCTTGGGAAATGCTAAACGTGAATGGTCAACCTAATAGACATGTTCACTAGATTTTCTTTCATCTCCAGACTTCAACCATGTAGCTGATGACCTTTTTTTCACCCAAAATTGATGAAACAAAAAGGGTTTCTTAAAGACATTATCAGCTTTTCATTAATATAATTATTGTCAAATTTAGAGTTTAGTAAGTAATTATTGTTTATTTTTTAATTGATTTATCTTTAAAGTCATATTTGACATACTGATTGAAAAATAACTATAACTTTCAAACCGTTTAATCTTTTTGAAATCCGAAACATGTTTCACATTCTATGCTTCGCCTACTATAAGAAAATGAAAAAGTTTTCAATTTTGTAAAGTTTAGAATTAGTTAAGGTGGTTAGACACGATAATTTTTTTATTCTGAATAAGTTGTAACAGAAAATTCATAATTAATTATTTATTTGGGAAAAGCTTACACAAAAATATGTGTCACATCTAGGCATGAGTCTACTAATTATATCTAGAATATTGTGAAAATATATCATCATTTTATTGTGATTAAGGTGGTTAGACATACATGTACTTTTTATATTTTTCCTAAAAATTTTGTACTACTGCATTAAAATCTAAAATTTTGAACAATTAAATTATTATTATTTTTCCGACAAGGGCTAGTAGTTTAGAAACTACATTCAATTTCCTATAGATTCTATTTTTACAACTTTTTCACATAAGGTTGATAAGTTGTTCAACTTTTTACGTCAAGTTGACTAACCCTAATTTTTTAATTTTTCATTGCCACTTAAGGCCATAGTTTAGTATACCATGATCCTGCACATACCCAGGTATCAAAATGTCAATTTTCAAAGTTCAATCATCTCCAATACAATCTACAAAAGTGCCTCAGTATCAAAAGATACTATACAAAACTCATGTGCAAGAGTCCTTAATGACTCAGCTCAAGAAAAGATACTCCCCCATAGGAGAAGCATCAAGTGCTACATAATTGTAATAGCCTTTGAAAGAAGTTTCACATTCTATCTACAAGTTTCAAAAATGAAGAGTTAAATACCTAGGTTCTGTGTAAAATATCTCACATGAATTCTTGATTCTTCCAGTAAGGTTTGGTGTGAGAAATGAAGTATGGATACGTTTTCATGTATTACCATTCCTAGATAAGCCAATCAAATTTTGAAGTCATCTGAAATTGGCAATTGATACGATTGAATGTCTATTCTGAAGGTTTGTATTTTCCTTTCACTCTTTTTCCTTCGTAATGACTTTGATCTTCATAGAGGTATTATAAATTTTAAGGATGCAAATGGGGAAGGAATATTTAAATATATTAGCTGATAAAATATAGTCAGGATTGTATTCTCGAAGGACTCTTAACTCACTGACATGATGAGGATATATATCAACTCTTAAGAAATGGATTACTTAAATTTTATTTAAATGACTTATAGGAGAGATAATATTTATTGAATTAAAATCTTTGAATATGAAGTCAACTTCCAATATTTAATTAATCTTGATATATGAAAATATAACTAGCAAGACTAAATTATTGAAATTTGAGAAATGTTGAAGCAATTGTCTATTCAAATCCAACTAGGACTAGCTAGAATGAAAGATGGTATGCAAAACATCCCTACCATGACACACAATGGTTATTTCATACAATGGAATGATGCAAAAAAAATTATGCACAACTCGGGCATGTTACTAATCATACTTAATGAAAAAGGATGATACTTGATTTAGATCTAACTATAAAAATTAATTTCAGCATCATTACTGAAAATGCATGTATTCTATTGATTTTGTGCTTCGGTTATATTTTTGCTACCCTTGATGGTTTTGTCTCAATTGACCTCATATGCCAATGAAATTTGGTAGAGTCTTTTTCTTATTTTTTTGTTTGCTTCTTGATTACTCTTTGAAGAACTTGAATCTTCAAGTGTGTCTATTCTATTGATTTTGTGCACTGTTTCTAATTTTGCTTCTCTTGATGCTTTAGCTTCAACTAACTTCATATTCTAAAGAAATTTGGTAGAGTGTTTTTTCTTATTTTTTTGTTTGGTTGTCGATTATTGTTTGAAGTTTCTTCCAACAATGTATTTTGTCTTTCCCTGAGTTTTGTTTGTAAAATATCTTGTAAGTAATATCCATACATTTGTATGAGAATTGTATCAGTAAACATTGAAATTTATATATATTTTTTCTAGAAATTTTGCCTTTTCAATTTCACTTGTTTTTGATGTTTTTTTGTAGGCTCGCATATTAGATAGAATGAATCATTTACAAGGAAATGAAGATTTTTTCTCTAAAGAAATAGATAATGGATGCTTATTTATAGAAATTACTAGGTGCTTTATTATCTTTTATTCCATGTAGGCATGGCCTCACAAGAAATATGTTGACTAAGGCCCAGAGGTTGTATATGTAGCTAGAAAATAAATATGGATTTGATCATGGCTTATTTATTTTAAAGATGAGGTTGAGTTCTGATTGTGAAATTGAATTGGATAAACTTGAAAATGGAGCAAAAAATGATGAATGAGACATGTGGTGAAGAACGACTTTAAATTTTCATGCGGAATGTACCTAAAATTGGTAAATGGAATGTACTATTCAAAATTTAAAAAAATGTTAACATGTCTATTATACTAATATAATTATGGCCCACTTATTCATATAAAAATAATAATATTAATTATCTACAACATTTACACCTAAAATTTTGTGATCCCTAAAAAATATTTGCTTTCTAATTGGTGTCTATATTAGGATGATAATGGCAAGACAACTGAAAAATTAAAAAAATTCTTCCCTTATGTCACTTTGATGCAATGTGAACTATCATGTCATAAAAGGTTATAAATCCAACAGTTGCTCGCCAGACATCTGACAACTATTTGCCACATGGATTTTATGAGTTTTTATTCTTTTCCTTTAATTGTGGTATTGATATTAAGATAAAAAAATGTTGAATTATTTTATTTATTTTCAAAAGTGGAAGACAATAAAATAAGATGATAAATACATCATCGTCACAATTTTGTAAATAAATATTTATGTTATACAATGCATCATCATTAAAATTTCTTAATGAAATCTTTATGTGATAAATTATCAAGTTGATAAAATATAAATATATTTTAATGAGAGGTGATATATATATTCATAGTGGATAAAGGATACAAGGATTACATTGCATATTTTGTTCTTGTCAAATGTTAAAAGAAACCTCTTGCAATGGTAGAGTATTAAAGCATTGACATTGGTAGATATTTATGTTGTTTATGATAGTTGTTGACAGATTATTAGGTGGTATATTAGAATGGTGAAAACATGATTATTTTAAGAGTCGCAAGATAATTAATATATTTTGTTTACTTTGCAAGAGTCATGAGATAATCATTCATAGTGTTCCCTATAGTTTAATTTTACTAGAGAAAATGACACTCTAATGATTGTTAATCCTGCTCAACAAGGAAAAAAGCATGCAAGAGATATAATTTGAATAGCCTCTGCCACTCAAGTTAATGTAATTCAATAATGTATCTCTTTTTCTTTTATGGGGTACAATAGCTATTCTAATTGTTTTCTATCACGTCAATGCATAAAGGAATTTTTCCTAGATTTGCAACTTCTAATATGATCTATCTTGGATGGTTACAATGTTTGTATTTTCCCTTTCGAATGAATTTGTTCTAGAAAGACATTAATAATGGAAATTCACATTAATTGTACTATTTGTATGATTAATTGAAGCCATTGTTGTGATAATGTAAGAATAAAATAAAATCTAAAAAAATAAATTGCACATTCTTTTCTTCAATGTTAAGTTAATGTTTTCCTCTTTCAAAATACAAAAGAGTGAACACAATTTTGACAATGGTGTTAAACAGGTTGTCCTAACAATTGAATTGATATAAATTTAACTCTTTACAAAATAGTAGTGTTAATGCATCCTAGCAAATTTAAAATGCCTAAATTATCTATAAAGTGGCTCATTTTCCATCAATTATGAATGTGGGAAAAAGATGGAATTGTAGTCAAAGTCACTTCCATCATAATGGGAACCACACAAGAGTCTAACAATTCTTAAATAGTCAACATAGAAAGTTAACAATGACAATAATGGAAGTAATTTTATGTCAAACTCATAATGTAGACTATAGTGGATTAAATATATACTTTTTTGGCATCATTTAATTGTTAGGCTTCAGGAAAATTAAAACCTAGTAAATTCTAAATATCGTGGATAGATAAGGTTGTAGAGTTTTTTAATAATGAAGTTTA
>BSBK01011601.1:0-182500 GCA_027943335.1 Chamaecyparis obtusa
TTGCCATACGTGGACTCTAATGAATTGAATTGCTAATAAAAGTAATTAAAAAAATTAATAGTTAACAAAGTAATTACCTATTGAGAATAAAATAAGAAAAGTAATCAAAACATGATAAAGCACAAGATAAAATTTGTAAGCGTTAGAAAACTTTACATTAGAAAATTAAAATAATCATCTCATATCAAATTGTTTCATTCCCAATTGAATGCAAATTATAATAAATGAAGGTGATAGGTGAATAAGTTTTAACTTTTTCAAAATAATTTCAATTTTTTACTTTCAAAATACTAGCACTTGCACCAACAAGGTGCAATGTTTACGCCAATAGTAGTATATGTTGCACGATATTTGAGAAGTACAATTATTACAAATTTTATAGATGTAGATAAATTTCTTCTTCTTCTTCTTCTCCTTCTCCTTCTCCTTCTCCTTCTCCTTCTTCTCCTTCTCCTCCTCATCCTCCTTCTCCTTCTCCTTCTCCTTCTCCTTCTCCTCCTTCTTCTCCTCCTTCTTGTATGATATTTGAGAAGGACAATTGTTTACAAATTTTGTAGATGTAGATAAATTCCTCGTCCTCGTCCTTCTCCTTCTCCTTCTCCTCCTTCTCCTTCTCCTCCTCCTCCTTCTCCTTCTCCTCCTTCTTCTCCTCCTTGTACTATATTTGAGAACTATAATTGCTTACAAATTTTATAGATGTAGATAAATTCCTTCTTCTTCTTCTTCTTCTTCTTCTTCCTCTTCTTCTTCTTCTTCTTCTTCTGCTTCTTCTTCTTCTTCTTCTTCTTCTTCTTCTTCCTCTTCCTCTTCTCTTCCTCTTCTTCTTTTTCTTCTTCTTCTTCCTCTTCCTCTTCTTCTTCATCTTCCTCCTCCTCCTCCTCCTCCTCCTCCTTCTTCTACTCCTCCTCCTCCTCCTCCTTCTTCTGCTCCTCCTCCTCCTCCTCCTCATTTTCCAATTTTTCTTCATATTTTCCTTCTTACTCCTCATTTTTTCCCTCATCAAGTCTTCTTTGTCTTTTTCTTCTTCCTCCTTTTAGTTCTTCTTGCTCCTTTATCTTAATCTTCAACTCGTCCTCATCCTCCTCCTCCTCCTTCAAGTTATTTTCTTAGATAAAAATAGTATTAGATTTTGGAATTACATTATAATATATAAATTATCTTTGTAATAATTAAAAATAGTTGTTAGAGAAGCCATACAACCTTATTGATAAAGCTTAAAAGAAAATTGTAGTAGCCATCAACATTCAACAATCCCATCTTCACCCAAAAAGATGGAACAAAATAGAGTCTTTTGTCAATTAACATATTTTTTGCCTCAAGAAGAAAGATAAAAATGAAATTTTAATTATCTTTTTATTGGTTTATCGTGTATACCAAGTTGAGCCCATGTAATGACTTCTAAAATTTCTTCCAGAGTGGCTTATCATCCTATGACATCCATTCATTCATAGTGAAGAGTTAAAGCATAAGTAAAATATGCGCATTTACAGTCTTGCAATTGTGGAACTATCATTCATCTAAGCAAATTAGAGTGATATTAGCATAGATTGCAGAAATATTTTGGAAACATGATCATATTATAAATATAAGATTAGAAATTTTATCATGAAAGTGTTTTTCCTTCTGATCTTTTCAGTCAGGTACCTAAGATTTTACATAATTTTATGTACAGATAGTTCTTCCTTTTGATCTTTCTAGTTGATGGGTTATCTGTTATGCTTGCAATGCTATGAAAGCATCTGACCGATGAGCCATCCTTGCCTTTCTCTCATGCATATCCCCTATGACTCTTACTTATCCTACTATTTCACTTGTGATCTGCACAACAACAAAATAAAAATCATAAATTTACATTAGCATAACCTATATAAAATGATAAACAATGTCTGCTAATTGGGTTATAATGATGATTTGATCATTTTTTCTTACCTCTCTAGACATGAGCGTCTTGGGTATGACCCCTCTGAAAAAGAGAGAAACATAAGGTGACCTGTGTTAGACTTTTCAAAACAAGTTTGTTGGAATTCTTCCATAGCATGAATAAGGAGCTCTATTTACACTAACACGTGACCACCACCATTATAGACTACTTTTGATACCAGACCCATGAGCCCAATGCTTCCTCCTCCATACACCAGGTCTATATTTCAGGAAACCTGAGACCAACCAGAGAAATTTATTTTCAATTTATTTCATTTTTTTTCCAAATTTGATGCGATCCTAGAAATGGAAAGTCAAAGTGAAGTGAAAATTTGGGGGAAGGAGATCTACGGTCAAATACATTAACCTCCCACTTGTATCAACTATATAAAAAGAAAAAATCCCACACTTCTTTGCCACCAAAGAATATTTAGACTATGTATATATCTGTAAGCAGTCACATATACATTATGTATACACCTTCCAATGTTGATACGTAGTGTATGTATGTCAAAAAAAAATGTTATATGCTAGGATAATTGTATTTGTCACTACTTCAAGTCTGAAAAAGCATGCAACCCCCCCGCTTGTCCAACAAATTTGTTAGTTACAGTGTGTCCTCCATGATTTCACACATCCGGTTCAAAATTGGTAACGGAGAAATGTCAGATCATTTTCTATTGACGATCGTTGCATTTCATTTCATATTACACCCCGTAGGTGAGCCCATTGTTGAACAACACAATGCTCAGAGTAGTAGTGTTTGTTTCATAGACTTGGCAGTACAATTGCCATAATGACATGCCCCACCTACACAAAAAACTCATTTTATCTAGCACAACAACTTAAAGTACTTGAATTTAAAGCAATTATAAATACTAATAACGGAGTAGAACATACCCATTGTGCCAGAAGCATCACTGCCTTCGTAAAAAGTAGCAGTAAACCCCAATAAGCAAGCACCAAGAAGATTGTCTCAATAAAGGCACCCTTGATTCAATCAGCGTCTGCACCATCCACTTTGTCACTGTCGTTTATCTTCTTTAGCAATAGAAATCCTCATCTTCGTATGCCTCTCCAAGTTGGGTATGGGATGAATAATAATGTCTTTTCTTCCAACCTTTTTCTATTTAAACTTAAAACCATTTTCTATTAACTTATCACATTTCGTGCTAACGAATTGCTCCCTGAATTTAGCTTGGTATTTTCTAAATATAGGAGGCGGTTCCCTTTAATACTGTTTGCAAAACATGGTGTTGCTGGCTGATTGACTGAAAATAATTTAGTCATATGTTTATATGAAATAAACTGATGTTTTCAGTTATAAGACAAGTTTTGATCAGTTCTTTTTCGATGACAGACAATTTTCCGGCATATGACAATTTTCTTCTTTCTCGTGTCAGACAATTTTATGGCATATGACGATTTTCCGTCAATGGGTGATGCCCACAATGAAAAGCCTATCGGCATAATTATTTTCAATGCATTTCTAATAGTATAAATGGTATGATTGATCAATAATTAAGACTTAATAATATTCTATTATCTATACAATAAACATATTATTAGGAGATTTAAGTATGAAAATCGTAAACCAAACTGTAAACTCAATCCTTTCCCTCAACATGGTGTAAACCCAAAATGATAAACATAAATATTGATCCTAACTCTGAATTAAATGGAAAATGGTGAGATTTGTTTAATAAAGGTCTTTGTAAAGAGATTATAGCTTTAAATTAACTATGCATCCCCTTATATGGATCTAAACATGACTGAAAGGAATAAGAGAGGAGAGAAGAGAGAGAGAGAGAGAGAGAGAGAGAGAGAGAGAGAGAGAGAGAGAGAGAGAGAGAGAGAGCTAAATTAACTATTATTCCTTATTTTAATTTCACGGAATAGAAATAAATAACTAAAATAAGTGCAAATTTAAACTAAAGATATAATTCAAATTGCGAAGTCAAAATATATAATTGAAATATTCATACAAAATAATTTCAAATAAACAAAATCAATAATAGGAAGTAATAATTACCTCAGTATATAAGAAATTTATTAGTTTAATAAATAATTAAATTAAATAATTATTAATTTTTATCTTTTAGAATTTAATTAAAAAACAAGGAAATATATTAATAAAAAAAACTAATAAATAGTCATTAAAAATTTATGTAATATTTTATAAATATTTTTCAATAAATGATCAATCATCGTATATTAAAAAACAATTATATATTCAATGTTAAATATACTTATTTTGAAATGGGAAAAGATGAAAAAGCATTAAACATATTTAATAAAAAATAATTAACATATAATTTAAATAAAAATGATAAAAAGTTAAAAAAATAACAAAGTAAAATAACAGTGTTAGATACAGGAAAACAGTCACGGGAAATTATTTTGGCCGATATTCAAAAGTAAATAGAAATAGAATAAAACAAGATTTAAAAACATAATATGGGTAATACGGTTTCTATGTGAAATATAAGCTGCCGAGTTCCGAAAAATGTGAGCCCTTAAATTGGTGAAAACTAATCGATTGGTCAATTTCTTCGGTTATTTTTTAACTCTTATCTCAGATATTTCATACTTTGTCTATCTATTAACTAACAAATACTATTATTACAATACTAAAAAAATACTCGTCACTGTATGACATTTGTATAATATACTAAAATTATGGTAAGAAACAATACATAAAAACATACCTTCATGTTTTCAATTAGATCATCAGAAAATTGACGAGAAAAAGCATACGGATAGCATGCATAATCTACTCCAACTCACACAACCAACTTCTTACAGAATGAAATTATTTATAGCATAATAAACCGGCAATAATGAAGACACGTACACTGCTGCGTGTAAAGACTTGCAGAATTATAATGACAAGTAATAAAATACATTTGCATTAATAGACGTGTGTGACGCGTATTTCGCCTCCGCAAAGTGTGAATTAAAGTGAAAATCAATAGACGAAATTGAGTGAGAGTCTCTATACATTTGTAAGCTGTAATATTTAATGTTGTTTTTCATTACTTTTTCGTAATATAGTAATTAATAATAATAATAATGTAATAGTTCTTTGAAAGTTAAATTTTATAGGTTAAAAACATTAATTATAATTTTGAAAATAAAAGTTGAAAGTTCAATTATTTATTAAATTCTGTAATTAATTATTTTTATATTTTTATATTTTTTTTTGGTAAAGTGTCAAGACACTATATTTATTTGAACACCAAAATCTGATTCAGGAGCTTATGAGGGAAAGAATCAAGTAAAGAAAATTCACAATCTTTGCTAATTTACAAAATGCAAGCGATTCAGTGTTGACCGCAAAAAACCTTATTATTCTGAAACATATCATAAATGTTTGATCACCTAGAATCCTCCTTACCACAACGTCCACCCCTTTTGGTGCTGATTAAAAGGAAACCTTTAATTTCTAATCGAATTTTGGACCCACAACAAGGAATTACACTTGAACAAAGCCCAATTAAGTAGTCATGATTTCCTATCTGATTCCATTTGGGGGAGGATATACCTCCATTAAGTTGGAAATCTGATTGCTCCTCCACCCCATTTCTCCATCCTCTAAAGAGACTCCTATATTAGATAGCCAGTTTGCTACCCTATTAGCTTCTCGAAAACAATGACTTATTTTGTATTCATCAAATCTAGGAAGAAGCTTCCAAACTTCTCTTAAGACATACTAAAGTTTCCAATTACCTATTTTTTGGGATACGAAGTTGTTAGTGATAACTTGGGAGTCACCCTCAATATGAATTTTCTTAATTCCCAACTCAACAGCTGAAAAAACACCATGTTTGAGGGCCCATGCTTCGGCCAAATTATTGGTACCATCAGGCAGCCTACAACAAGCAGCATTGAGAATATTCTTATTCATTTCTCTCAGAACCCATCCTGCACCTGATCTGCCCGAGTTACCTTTGGAAGCCCTGTCAAAGTTTAATTTGACAAAAATTGATTTTGGAGGAATCCACTTACAGTCCTTGAGCATATCTTCTTTCGAGGCTTTCCCTACCAAGACCCCCTTGAATGGGATTGGGATTTGATTCCATTTATTTAGAATTTGATTATCCTGTAATGAGAAAGAGGAGGAGAGTGTTTTACCTCTAATCACATATGCATTCACCATTTATGAAACTAATTTATCCACTACCTCACAAACATTCTCAACTGAAGAAGAAACCCCCCTGAAAATCCTCTTGTTTCTTTCCCACCACAAGCTCCAAGATACTACAGCAAGTATAACCCTCCATATAGCTACAAAGAAAGAATCCTTATACATCAGAGGCCATTGCTCTAGTAGTAGATATAATGACATTGGCAATGGCCCTTACCAATTAAGTCCATTCAATGCCCATTTCCAAATTGTTTGGGAGGAGCAGTTTAATAGCAGATGATTTCTATCTTCAATTTCCTCCTTACAAAGAACACACCTAAAGTGATATGCAATTTGCAACCTTTTCAATTGAGAATTAGTCAAAATTATATCATGAAGTGCCAACCATAAAAATGCCCCTGCTTTTGGAAGGATAGCGTCATACCAGCAGAACTTGAATAGCGGTCTCGCCTTCTTATTGCCACCCTTGGTAATAGATAGATATCCCTCCTTCACTGAGTATTTACCATCCTTACTTACCACCCAAATCAACTTGTCTCCCTCCTCTTTATAACATATAGGGCGGTGGTCCAAGATTTTTTTCAATTCTATCTTTTCTAATTAAGAGAATGGTAAAGAAGAGAAATCTTTCCATTTGGTGAATCCTTATGATCCAGCTGAACCAATAACTAAGTAGTCTTTAACCTTGGTACCCCAAACTTGTTCCAAAACTGATCGTGCCTCAATTAAATTAAAGGAGCTGCAGATTGGAGCATATCCATTCCATGAGTCCACCCAAAAGAGGCCCTTATCCCTTGAGTTGACAATCCATGAGATATGGGGCAAAATAACAACCTTGCTTTTAGTGACAAAATTCCACATAACTGAGCCCCTAGGGGGATTTTTGATGATGAAAATCCTTCTTGGAGCTTTTGAAACAAGATATTTAATTTGAATAATTCTGGCCCATAATAAGGACAGATTCTCATATATTTTCCATGAATGTTTTGACTTGAGGCTTAGGTTTCTTGCATATAACCTATGAAGGCCCGCAACTCCACAGCCCTTCAGAACACAACACGTATTCCAGGAGATGAGTGGGATTTTTGGCTTGTCATCCAGATTGCCTTTCCAGATGAAATCCCAAAGGCATTTGGTAATATTGGTCATAACCCCTTTAGGGGCAAGAAGGACAATCATAATTAATTAGCAATTGAACTAAGGACTCCTTTAACTAAAAGTATCCACCTAGCTAGTGAGAGCCATCTTGCCTTCCAAGATGAAATTCTATCCTTTATTGTTTGCAGAATATTAACCCAGAAAACTGACTTGTAATTCCCTTGGAAGAAACGAACACCTAGATACTTGCATGGTGTATCAGCAACCTCAAAACCCAGCAGATTTTTGATAGATTTCTTTTCTACGGAGAGCATATTGGAGAAGAATATCTTGGATTTCTTATTATTTATCTTCTGTCCTGACACCAATCAATATTGATCCATGGTTTCCATGATTGTCTTTGCCTCATGAATACAACCCTTTCTGAAGAGAAGTGAATCATCTACAAACAATCTATGCCTTCCCACACTCCCAAGTTTCTTTTGTGGGTGATCAATCTGCTCAAAACTTTTTCCATAATAATAAAAAGAAAGGGAGACTCATTGTCTCCTTGCCTTACCCCTTGAGAAGATGAGAAATAGCCACATGAGGTACCATTAATGAGTACCAAAAATTTTGCTCTTGTTATACATGACATCACCCATTTAACCCATTTCCTATGAAAACACATTTTCTCCATAATGAGTGAAAGAAAAGCCCAATTAACTCGATCATATGCCTTCATCATATCTAACTTTAGGATAATTGTCGGAAGCCCCTCCTCATGAATCGAGTGTATCACTTCATGTGCAACCAAAGCACCTTCCACCATGTCCTTTCCTGGGACAAAATCTCCTTGCTCTTCTGAAATAATAAGTGGAATAATCTTGCCTAATCTTGTTTCCATTGACTTCGTGAAAATCTTGTAAATGGTGTTACATAATGATATAGGCCTGAACTCCACAAAAGAAAGGGGTTGTTGGAACTTGGGTATTAGAGTAATGAATGTGTTGTTAAATTGCTTATACATGGTAAAATGTTTCCTAGATTCCTCCACTACCTTATGAATGTCTTCACCCATAAATTCCCAACATTTTTTGTGAAAAAAGTGGAGTGAGACCATCTGGCCCAGGAGCCTTATCCGGATCCATTACAAATACCCAATTTCGAATCTCTTCCATAGTGAATGGAGAAAGTAAGAAGTTATTATCCTCCGCTAAGACCATCTGGGGGATACAATATAAAATGTGAGAGGGAAAATGATCCTTGTCATCTGAATTTTTAAGAAGACTCTCAAAAAACCTAACATCTTCCCTCTGAATCTCTATTTCATAATTAAGGATATTACCAGTCCAGTCTGAGATTTGAAATATTGTATTCCTATGTTTCTTGATTTTTTCTGAATTATGAAAAAAATACGTATTTTTGTCTCCTTCTTTTAACCAGAGCTCCTTGGACTGCTGCCTCCAATAGATTTCCTCTCTTAACAGGATTTCTTCCAACTGTAGATTAAGTTCCTTCTCCTTATCATATACCTCTCTAGTCATCTTGTGCATCAAAATATGTTGATTAATATGCTCCAGTTCAGCTTGGAGGTTTCTCTTAGCTTGAAATACATTTCCAAAAGATAGATTGTTCCATTCTTTTATCTTAGCTTTTAAAAAATACAATTTCTTTGGTAGCTAAAACATTCGAGAACCTGCCATCAAAGGGCACTCAGACCACCATTGTTGAAGGAGATTCATAAAACTCTTATCTCTAAACCACATGTGTTCAATCTTGAAATAGGGTCTAGGTTTGAAACCATTGAGTGCTAGAGGAATATCTATTGTTGTTTCCATGTGGTCAGATCCTAAAAGAGTAAGAATGGAAGAAAAAGAAATGCCTTGCGTTAAAATCCACTGAGAATTTAGAAGAAACCTGTCCAACCCAACTCCCACAAAATGCTGACCTTTCCTCCTATTTGACCATGTAAATCTCCCTTTGAGTGGCACACAATCGAAAAGGGCATTCCCTTTTAAAAATTCTTTGAAATCTTGGGTAACTTTTGGAGATGGATTAGATCCTCCTACCTTATCCCCAATAGCCAAACTGGCATTGAAGTCTCCCCCCAATATAACTTTTCTTCCATCCAGTGCTATAACAGATGGGAAAGGAGGCCCCAAAGTCTGAGTTTATAGTGCACTGAGGATGGACCATAAACATTTAGGAGAGTGAGGAGCAAGGGCAGGGTTGCGAATGAGGGCATCGGTTTATTGTATCATAATTATTATTTTTGTTTCTCGTGATGTGAAACTCTTTAATTAATTTTTATTAATTCTTGTTTATTGAAAGTTATTGTTAAATTTATATTTAATTTTTTATAAAGATTTATTTTTATTTTATAAATATAATTGTTTAATCAAAATTAATATGATAAATAAAAGTCATTGTAGGGAATCTATTGTGTAATGTTCACCAAGAATATATTTTATGAATAGAGAAAGGATATGTGCAAGAAAAAAGTAAGATTGATAGGGGAGGTATATCAAATGGAAGCTTAAAAAATAAAGTAAAATGATCATATTATGAGGAAAATGTGTTGTTACATATAAATGATTGGTTGTTTGTTCTATGCCTATTTATTTTTTAGAATTAATATTTTTTTATAGGAAAACTATCAATGAATGGTGGGTGACTTTATCACAATACCATTTTTTATTTAAGTTTACCCAAGTGCTTATCAAGCCTAAAGAGGTGCTAGTATTGGAGCACCTAGAGGAGAATCATCAAACATTGAATAGTGACTAGGAGAGGAATTATGTGAATCCTCATTAAAATTTTATCCATTTGAAGTGGAGGAAAGTAAATCTTCACTAAAATTATGAGCATTGCGGTTGTTTGAAGAACTATATTCATCTTACAAAATTACCCAATGTGATGATGGATGAAGAAGTAGTATGAGAAGAATATGAAGGAATCTCATCAAACTAAACCCTACCTTACTGAATAATACATGACTGGTTGGATGGAGAATTATATAGCATTTGACATTATTCCGATACCTAGTAAATGTGAAAGGTTTTCTTTGCGGATTGATAGCCTTTTGTTTATCAATTACAACGTGAGTCAATGCAAGAGAACTAGACACTAATAAGATTTTTATCGCAGAACTTTTTACTAATCCAAGCTTGACAATGAGTTACCCCCTTCACAAACTTGTGAGGTTCTTGGTTCTATATATAATACACATACTTAAAGGCCTCTTCCTAGTACCGAGGTTCCAAAGATTTGTTTTAAATCCTACAATTATCCATCTCCTTGAAGGACCCATTCTTTTATTCTATGAAATCATTCTAGTAAGGACTATATGGAACTATGAGCTTTGTGCTGATACCTTATAAAGAACAAAATTTTTCAAACCAATTATTAATATATTCAAACTCATTATGTATATGGATAATCTCAATGAGCTTACTAGATTATTTCTCTACAAATTTATCAATGACCTCAAATTTCTTTTGGAGGAAGTAAAATCGTGTATATGTATAAATTTTATCAATAATTCTTATGAAATATATATCCCTAGAAAAATATGGTTATAAAAATGGTACTTCAAAGTCAATATTTGCCAATTCCCTGGTGTATTTCGTCATACTTTTTCTTTATTATATTTCTCTTTATAATACTTACTAGGATGTATCTTTTACAAAATCCAATGGAAAATTTAATAGAATGTCAATTGAAGCTATGTCTTTTATTATGAGCCTCTTGTAACCATTAATACTATAAATAACTCACATAAAACACATTAGTCACCAAGACTATTGAAGTGGACGGATGAAAAAAGTGGGAAATGTATATATTCTAGACTAATAATTTATTTTTCTCGTAAATATTGTATTCCCATTTTGTTTTTTACTAATTACCATTTTATCTATATTGTGAATTTATCTTACTTTATAGAACCATTACAAGTGATCTAAGCAATGGATGGAAGATTATTTTATAAAAATAAAAAAATAAGTATAACTCTAAATTTTCCTTCACCCACATTAATATACCCTCTCACATACACTTCAATAGGATTGTACACACCTATTAGTAAGGAAGGCATAGAACATGGGTATAACAATGTGAAATTATCTTTTCAAGAGGCCCTATAGAGTGAATCACCTAAGTTAGTGATCCAAGAATTTTGTTGTGAAGTTAAAAAAAACTTTTGAAATCCCCTTTCCTTTTCCTTTTCTTTATCTATGACCTTAGAAGACCATTCTAATGATCTCTCCTCGATTAAATTGGGCAGTTTGATTAGGTTTCTTTAAAGGATATGTTAAAGGTGGTCTTTTCTTCCTCTAATTTCTTTAGTCATCATGGACATAACTCTTACATTAATATTACTTTACCTTCACCTTCTTAGGTCATTCACCTTTTTATGAAGAGGTCTAATAATCTACTTTTTAAGAAGCTATTTTATTTATAATTCTTTTTTTGTCCATGGTTCATTTGTTTCTTACCATACTCTCTAGATGGTTTATAATATTTCATGTACTAATTTACAACTAAGGAATGTATCTTAGGTGTTTTAATTGTACAACTTAAAATAGATTTTCCTAGTGTATAGTGAGTTCTATAATAATATCATCTAGAGAAGACATTTTATATGTGGAACCTAGGGCACATTTTGTAGAATATAATTTATAAAAAAATCTAAATTATAGTTTTGACAAAGCTTAGAGAGGATGGTTAAGATGGTTTTCTTAGCACATGTCTTAATTTAATATTGCTCCAATTGAAATATTAGAAATTTGAGATTTGTGAGGAAGTGTTTTATAGGGTCAAAATTGGTTAGACTCAACCTTATGTGTCCATTTTGCAACTAGTGACCTATTAACTCAAATTTCTTACCAAATAGGATTTCCAATATTTTCAACACTCCATTTGATGTAATGGTAGGTTTAATTTGAAAAGAGGCTCAATAGATTATAGCATACATATACTAATAGATGCTTCATCATATTTATACCACTATTTTATATGTTCTACATCATCCTAAGGTGTAGTTTCAAATACCATTGTAACAAAATGATATCAACTAGATATATTATTCGATTATATTTTCATGTAATGATATCACAGGTAACCATTGCTTTCCATTAGACTAAAGCATCACCTCTACCCAAACAATTATAAGGTTTATAATCTCTCTTGATTGCATTTTCAAAGCCTTTATGATGTTACAATTCCTCATATAAAAATTTGCATTTTTGATACAAAATTATATTGACAAAAAATATGGAAAAAGTCAACTTATAGTTGTGATACTCTTCAATACATTTCCAATCTATTTTTTTTCCAAAGTTTACTTGAATGGTAAAAGATTTGGCTTGTTGAAGAGTAAAATTATAATGAATTCAAAATACAATAACTAATAGAAATTGGTACTATTTTCCAATATCACTTTCATTAACGAAAAATTCTCATTTCCATCTTTTTTTCATGTATTCATTTGGGATGATGAGGATGAATGGAAGCTCTTATTCCTTTTCTAGCTAGGGTACTCATTCCCTAGGTGTTCCTATTATTGGCATTCGTTATCTTTTCATTGATAGTAGTGGCATTTATGTGAAGTTTGAAGGGTGGGAATAGGATTATATTTTGTGTGATAATTCCTTCTTTTTTCTTGGGATCTTCTAATTGGAGCTTTTTCAATTGACGTTTTGTGGGTTCATTTGAACATATGTAAGTTTGGGTTGAAGGATTTTGTAGGTGCATAGGGGGTGTGCTAGTGTATTCTTGGTTGCGATGAAGGGTGTGTGGAGTTTTGGTTTGGTGGGTACTTTGACGGTTTTTGTTATTTCTCGTCTTTCCTCTATGTGGCTTTTATTTCCTTGAATTTGTATTTTTCTTAGGCTTAGTGGTGCCTCCTCAAGACTTTTTCTCCTTGTTTTAAAACTACATGATTATAAGAGGAGGTTATTCTAGAGGGATGACTGTACCTTTAAAGGGTGTTGTGGTTGGAAGTAATCTATTACCGCTTATACCCAAGAACCCTATAATTTGTTCTATTAGTGTCGGCATGTGGGAACATTATTGTTAACATGGTGGTTTCAAGCCATCAAAGGTAAATGAGTTTCTTAGAAGAAGTGATAAAATGACTATACATATGATTTGACCTAATTCAATTGATGTAAATATTAATTATCTATATAATTATGCTTTAATTTATAATTGTGTGATATTTTTGGTGTCCTTATTCTTCATGGGTTTGTTGGCTCATTGAACGTGGAATTTACAAGGAAGAACATAAGTGTTACTGATTTCTAATAGATTTTTCATGGTCCTTGTTTCACACATGTTAGATAAAAACAAGGGATTTGAAGGGTTCCTACTAATACAATCAAGTTGGAATCTTTATCAATCCATGGTACATGTTAGTTTCAACCTTATAAATTATATTTTTTCATGGGTTATAGTATGGGTGATGATTTTTTAGTATCCATTGGAGTTCTATAGAAAAAATATTTCTTCTCTTGTAGCACTACAACTTAACAAGGTAGTGGGTTGTTCATGAAAAAATATGGATAAGAAGGCATTTCCCTATGTTTGTTCTAATATGTATTTAAGTAAGCCTTTTCTTGATTTCATGAAAATTTGGTTGGGGATAAATTTATGGATTTAAAAAATTTATTATGAATTTATTTTTTTTTTTTATTGTATATATCGTGAAAATAGGCCTTTACAATAGATGTGTGCTAAATCAAATCTTACATCATCTTATAAAATTTGACTACCTAGCTCACACCTTAGATAGAATAAAAGGGTCAAGAATCCTTTGATGGAGGATAAGGAGGGCTTCATTTTGATCAATACCTATGATAAGTGTACATGTCAAAAGATAAATTCTAGTGAGAGGCAATCTAATGAGGTTTTTTATAGGTTTTATGTTCTATAGGATGTATGTTAGGGTTTGTATTTGATATTAAGATAATGTAGAAATAAAGAAAATGAAAAAAAAACAAAAAAAATATTTAGTGTAGTTCATCCAATATGGGCTACGTATACTACAGAAAAATCTATCCATTATTTTTAATATCCAGAGAAGAAAAAATGATAATCTGATACTATTTCTCATCATAGAGCCACTTATTGATCATACGCCATTTAGGAAGTTTACAATGTTGGCTAACAAAATAAACATAAATATAAAAGAATATTCTCATAATATTAGTAGTCATATTCTTATACTTGCATTATTAAATACTCATGTTCTCATATTCTTATACTCATCCTCTTTTATTGTTGTATGCATACATGAGAAATTTTTTCCATGTCGACGTTTTGTGACAACATTAAAATGGCCCTTTTAGATGTCACCTCCACACAATGAGTGTATAATACTTGCATGATTAGTCACTAAAAATAAAAAATCTCTCATTTGGAGATTGATCAAGTTGTATGCAAAAATATATTGTACTTGGAGATTGATCATGTAGTAACATCGCTACCCCTAAAGCTCCCACTAGATTGACACACTTGGAATTGATTGTTTCTCATTTCCACTATGATCAAGCTTGAAGACCGATAGAAAATAACTAGGAATTTTTCTCTCATGTTATTTCCTTGGTCAACATATCTACACGATTCTTGATGGTATGTATCTTCTCTAGCTTCAACTATCCATCTTCTAAAACTATTCATATGAAATGATACCAAAGATGGATGTGTTTGGTCTTAGAATGAAGGGTTGATTTCTAAGAAAAGTGAGTCACGCTATATCTATCACTATACCGCGCTATATTCTCTTTTGTATTTCCCAATTCCTAAATTAATATTTTTAATAAAATCACGTCCTTACTAGTGTATGCACCCTAAAATGGTCGCCTAGACTTTGGGCCCCATTTATTCAATTTGTCAAATATCAATTTTCTAAATCAATGCTTTACAATATATTCAAATCAATTTCCTTGATCAAATCATAATTATTTCAATTATTTCAATTCTCCCTAAGGTTTGAATATTTCATTAAATTTTATTTAATTAAAAGAAATAAATCCCTTTTTAAATAAATAAAATAATGTTATTTAATTGAAATTAATATTCTTTAAATGAAATAATGTTATTTAATTAAAATCTATTTTTAATTAAATGATTTTATTTTATTTAATTAATATTCATCTTTAAATTATATAATCTTATTTTATTTTATTACAAGAGATATTATTCTTTTAAAATAAATAAAATCCTCTCAAAAGATCTTTTGTGATGGAAAAGGAAATAAGTGAAATAAAAATAAATAAAATAAAGAGATTTCCTTTTCTCTCCATACTTTCTAAAAATTAGATTTCTTTCCTCTTTTTACATTAATCCCACATTGATCTTGGAGATGCAATATCTTCCACAATTTCTTATATAAGGAGCCCTCTCCTTCTCAATTAAAAATCTAGAATTTTCATATTATCATTATCGTGAAGATTTTTTTGACAACATTAGAGCTTTAGAAATCATCATTTTAGATTGCACATTTAGTTTAATTTTCATATAGATTAATTAGTGAAGTATTTTATTTCTTGTACTGCATACAGATTAATTTCAATAAAATAGTTTATTTCTTGCAATCATATAGTTTAATCTTCATTTCAATAAATTAGTTTACTTTCTTGCATTTGAAATCATATAGATTAGTTTTATTTTCATGCAAGAACTCGATTCAATGGAGATTAGCATTCTTGCTTCTTTTCTTTGAATCTCTCATTCTGAGTTTGTACTTGCATGGGTAACTTGGTCAATCTGAGGGCCTCAATATCAACCCCTGCACTTCTCGGATAGAGAGCTGTGGATTGATATCTGAGAGCTCATTATTGAGTATTCTTGGATGCAAGGATTGATATAAGTGTGACCATTTTCTATCACACATTTTGGCGCCCACCGTGGGGTAGAAAAGATTAATTTCTGGCCTCATTCTTGATTGGTTTTTAAGTTTTAGTGTTGGTTCCAGGCCTTGTACGGCCATGTATAGATTGGAAACCCTATAATATAGTAATGGATGGATAGAATGATGAATCCTATTTCTCATGCTTTTGGTTTGGTTCATTTTTAGAAATAAATGAATAAGTTATGATCATTTTGGTGAAAGTGGGTATTTGCAGATTTGAGATTCTCTGAATACAATCAGATTGAAATGTCTAATCTGGACAAATTATGAATAATCAGGACCTATAATAATATTCATTGGAAATATACGTGAATTATTTTTCATTTCCTTTTTGTTTGAGTCATTTTAATGCAGATTTGTGAAAGTTACGGGCATTTGAGTGAAAACTAGTTTTTAGCAATCTGCATTGGAGTTGCAGGAAATGATTTGCTCTTAGAAAATAATTTGTGAATGGGAAAAATAAATGGATTACATATTTGGAAGCTAGATTCATTAATAGTTTTTGTGAAATTGGTTTGGTTTCATTTGGATTCTTTTTGAGAAAGATATGTGATTCCCTAGGCAGGGTTTGGTGTTTTAAATCTGATTTATGACAGAAAAATTGCAGTCTGAAAAGGTTATTGGTTGAGGAACCAAATGGAATCATAAGACCTTGTAATTTTGAGAAATGGTAGTTCTTGATGTTGAATAAAAACCTCATTCTTTTCATAAATTTTAATATTGTGATTTTATGGGTCAAATAAATCAATCTTTAAAGACTGTCTTGAAGACAACAATGTTAAATCAAACTCCTAACAATTGATTTTCATATCTAACCATCTTAGGGTTTTTTTCGGATGTGTGCTAAATTCTAGATTGTAGATCTTTGGACCTAAGGTAGGTTCTCACAATCCCTATAAAATTTGGTTTGGGCATACAATTAATCTCTCGTGTCTGGCTTGAGTGTTACACACTTTCCTAGAACACATTTTTTTTTATGCTCTTAATGAGAAATAAATGAACATAGATTTGCTTTCATAGAAGTTTGTGTTTAAGTGCATGCTTGTCTTTTAACATTAAGTAATTCTTGGTTTCAAATATCAAAAAAAAATTCATTAAGTAATCTAGGGAATGGATTCATTTCCTGTTTACATGAAGAGTTAAATGCACCACTTTGTAGACTCGCTTCATGTTTAGTTGGAAAGTTAAATACTCCATGATTCAAACCCTCTTGCACTTATGAGTAGTATTGATTACCAGTCTTAGATTACTTGTGATTGATCTAGATTTCTATCTTGGGTTATTGGACTCGCTCATCTGCCGGCCCCTCGTTCCACCCTGTGGTTGCAAGGTCAGCACCACATTAAAGGGGAGGGGTCTACATAGAAAGAAGCGTTAATTGTTTCACCAGGCAACCCTTTTGTGCTTTTTAGAACTCATTAGTTTTCTAGGGCGTGGACTCACTTTGAGTTTGTGTGAGGAGTTAAATGCACCACTTTGTGGACTCACCTCACATTTACTTGAAGGGTTAAATGTACCACCTTTAGTGCTTTCCAATACTTTTTGATAGTGAATTACTTACCTTTTTCATTTTTTTTAGAAGGTCTGCTTGGGGATTTCATCACCTCAAGGGATGACCTTAACTCCCATGTTCCGGCAGAGTATAAATATTGGGAGGTGAATTCAAAGACACCTCTCTTGGGAATGAGTTAGATTTCACTCTTGGATAAGCCTCAAAGAACTTTATACCTTTGAGAAGTGAAGGAGGAGATTTGGGTTACCGTCTCCCCCCGGCTGTGTGATTTTTGATTCTTCTCATCTATGGATTTGTGCCTCACGTACCTTGCGTATATTGAGGACACCCTTTAGAAAAGCCATGTATATCCTTGTAGACAGCTTGCTAAGATGTTGTTGTGTCCTACATGCCTGCTAAAACATTTTCAAGAACACACACAAGTAGAATCTTTAAGGAGTAGCATACTAAGTCACTTGATTGTTCATGTGCAAGGTTTCTTTGCCCCTTGTTCATTGTTTGAAGACAATTGCTTTCTTGAACTCCTTGATTGTTGTCTTATGTGCTTGATCAATGATAAAAATCTATTGATGTACTTGATCTTTGAAAACGAACAACAAACTGAGTTCTTGAGTTGAAGCACCAACCTTTTTACAGCTTGCTTGATTTTCTATCCTGTCATTAGAGACCCGTCTTTGTCCTCTAGGGATAGCATCATTTGGTTTACAAGGTCACCTTGGAAATATTTGTCAAGTTAAAAGACTATTCTTGTTGAGAAAGCTTATCTCTAGAATCCTTAGCCACATTCTTGGAGAATTTTAGTACTCTTTTTGTCCAAACCATTTCCATTCAAATTCAATTTCAATTATATTTTGGCCTAGTCCAACCTCGTGATTCAAAAGTGCAAGGGTAGTCACCCTTTGATTTGAGGCACCTCTTTGATAGTGTTGGTAACACCTTTTGCAATTTCTATCTTACCATCTCCCTTTGGACATTAGAGAACTTTGATTATCCTAGTTTGGTGTTAACATTTTGTGAGGCCATCTTATCACCAAGCGTCTTCAATTCTCAATCTTCCTTGGTCAGTCTAGGTTAGATCCTAGGTGATGTCATGTTGCTTAACATCCAAATGAATGTTAATGGTATCAGTTGCACAAGATGACTCTTAGTCTTCTTCTTTCTTCTTTCACTTCCCATGTTTTTCTTCTAAAGTCTTCTATTCACATGGGAAATTCTTCTTGTCTTCCTAATTCTTTTCCTCTTATTATCTAGTCTACTTCTTTCTATTCTTTTCCTCTATCATTCCTACGCTTGATTCATTTTCCTCTAGAACCATGAGTTTCAACTATCTTTCTATGGAACCTCTCTTGAAAATGGATGATCTTGATCTCCTTGCTCAATTTGAAGAGCATTATTCCTCAAAAACTCTTATGGGTGAAAAATTTATGGCAAAAATAGAGGAAAAATCAATTAAATCAGGCGCCTTTGCTAGAATTATCAACATGATCCTATCACAACATCCTTATTCCAAAAGTCTTTCATCTTCTAAATCTTCCAAATCTTATCATGACTCTTCTAAACACTATTCACATTCTTCATCTTCCAAATCTTATCATGAATCTTCTAGACATTATTCACATTCCTCATTATCTAAGTCTTCTTCTTCCACCAGGTCTTCACCTTCCTCTTCTTCACGATCTCATTCCTCTTCTACTTCTCCCAAGAGTCTTAATCCTTATCTCAAGACATACCATGATGAGCAATATGATAGCCCTTGTGACACCTCTTCCATGAAGAGTGACATGGCCATCTTTGATGACTATGATGACTATGACGACTATGATGATGGACAATGTAATGATACCTATGAAACCCCTATTTCTAAGAGTCCTCCTCATCGTGTGCTCGTGCTTACTAGAAAGGGGTTGTCACATTGGATAGATTCTGATGGTGATCCATATGACTCTGATTTTGAAAGAGACTCTGATGATTTCTATGAACAATACCTAGATGATACATCTACTTCATTTGAAGAAGAGAAAGCTCAATGCTCTGATTATAAACATAAATACTATAAGAATCTTTCCTCTAAGAAATCTCATGCTGAAAATAAAAATCACACTCTTGAGCAAGATCATGTTAATGATGGACCTTTGTCTTGTGATGGTTCCCTTCCATCCCCTACTTCCTCCAATACCCATACATTTCCTAAAGCTTTTGAATCTTCCAAATCTTTCACAAATTCTTCATCCAATAAAGATTTTAATGCTTTTCATGCGGTTCCCTATAGCTAGCCTCAAGGGCTAACTCTTAAAGAAACTCAAGCTAACCTTCACTTGGCTGCAAATACCTTCAATAATGCTAAACCTAAAGAGCCTAAGCCTTTATGCACTATAGTGCCTACTTCAGCTAATCCTTCACCATCTCTGCCAAAGTCTTCCATACAACTCCAACCTGCTTCTTTGTCCTTACAAGCGGCTTCATGTCAAGAGAACTCTAAAAATGATACATAAAAGAATATAAAGAAAGATCAAGATCAAGAACCCTCCATGTCATCCACTCCTTTTCATGATGTTCTCTATCCATGTCATGGTTCTTTTGATCCTTTATGCCCTTCCTCATTTATTCCACCATGTCTTAAGTCTTCTCTAAAGCAAGATCAAGCTACTACCCACACCGTTGAGCTTATTGATAATGAAAATAACCTTACCATGCTTGCACTTTCCAAAGATGATACTTCCATTAAGGTTATTAAAAATCATGTTGTTACTTCCAATGTTATGCCTATTCAAGAGACAAATTCTACACTTGTGCTATCCAAAGACCCTTGTCAAGATCAAAGTCTTCTATCTTCTTGTTCTACCATTCCATGTTCACTTCCACTTTCTACTCTTCCTAAGTCTTTGCAAGCTTTGAACAATCCTATCAAAGAAGTTTCTCCTATTCAAGATGTTAATGATCCTATTGCAAATCTTAATGCTCACTCTAAAGATGCTTATGTCCTTGGTTGTTATATAGATGCTGATGAACTTATTGATTATCCTTTTGTATCTTTCACATCCATCCTTGGACCTCCTCCACCAATACTAAGGGCTTCATGTCTTCCTTCCATCTTGGGTCCTTACGTCCCTCCATCTCCTATCTTTCCCCAAGATCAACATAGATGCATACCCTTGAATCCTTTTCATCCACCCACCCATCTAAACTAGTCATATCCTCCTTCTTCTTCCACAATTCCTGAGTCTTTTGGAAGTAAATTGAATGCTCAATATAAGAAAAAGAAGCAATACAAGAATCCATAAAAAAATTAAGATTACCATGTCTCCTCTAATCGACATGGAGGCATAAAGTCAAAAGAGATATCTAAGAAGAAAACTATAAGACAAGTATGGGTTCCAAAATCCATCACTCAAGATATTCTCTCTAAGTCATCAAAAGGAAATAAAAAGCCTAAGGCTATATGGATTCCAAAGTCTCTCATAAGAGAGTCTCATGTTGAACAAAAAGTGAAGTTGGCATTCAAGCTTTCAAATACTTCCACCTCATATTCTTCCAAAAACATTCTTCCATTCCATGCACCTGAACCGCAACCTCTACTAAACATTCACCATATTCCTTCATGTATTTCTTCATTCAAGTTTCCTCCATCCTCTCACTACCCTCCAAGGTGTGCGTCAATGTTGATCTTGCCTTCCTTTCCATCTACTCTTTCACAATCCTTCCATTCATTATTCTCTTGCCTTCTATCATTTTTCCTCATTTGCATATTCCTCCTATCTTCCAACTCCACTCGCTTTACATAAAACCGTATCCTCCATTTTTGCTCTTCCATCTTCCTTTCCCTATCAACATCTTTGAGTATATCATTTTGAATCGTTGGTATATCATGATTTATCTTTTCATGGAGCATTATCTAAAATCTTGCCTTCTTCCAAAAATTATAAAATTCAAAAAAAAAAGAAAAAAGAGAAAGAAATGAAAAAATTGAAAATGTGCCATGGTGAAAACCTAGAAATAGGCTCCTTGGTAGAAAAAGTAAAGAGAAATAAATTCATCCTATGGTGAAAACCACTCCCTTGCAGCACCTTGGATAAGTACCATGATAAAAACCTGGCAATCAGGCATCATGCGTAGTTCTTCTACATATTTCATCCATTCCATCTTCTCTCTTTGATCTTGAGAATGTTGATCTATACACAAACATTTAGCTATCTTATGAGCTATCTTAGATTGGTCTTACTTTCATTCCCTTCCTATTTAGCCTTCATATTTATTTTCCTCCATTCATTCTAGCCTTTCTCTATCCTTTTCCCCTTTGGTCTTGATCTAATAAAAAAGAGTAAAACATGATGCTATGAAGCCTCTTGACCTGTCTACTCCTTTGGACTGCATCCTTTCCTTCTTTTGCATTAAGCTTTGTGACTTATCCTATGCTGACCTTTCATTGCTTGTCCAAATGCGCTTTACATGACAATTTTTCCCTAGTTTGGGTGCTCTTGAGGAGGTTGTCCTTGAGGATTTCTTCCCTCCATTCTTCCTCATCCCCTAGTCTTTCATCTCTTCTATCAGCTTGCTACTCCCTCTTGTCCTCCACCTTGCTAGACTTTGGGACTACACGATGTGATCTTTCTTGGGATTTTGATGCCCATTCTATGTGGGGGCATCCTTTGTACATATTTATTGATCCTAAAAAAATACCAAAAAAATTCATATATGATGATGAAAAAATACAAAAAAATCAAAAAATTCAAAAAATACAAAAAAATAATAAAAAGTCCTGAAAAAAATCTTCCAACTGTGTTTTTCAACACAACCCCCTAAATCGAGTGTTTTCCAACACTTATCAGTTTGGTCTTATCCAATTTGGTCATGTGATCTTACCTGCTAGCAAGCATTCGATCCTTATCCTCAGAACTCAGTATCAGTTTACACACTTAAATTTTTAAATGCAACACTTAATGCTTGAGATATATCATGATCTTTTCTTTGTGTGCTGACTGTTATTGATTTTCGTTGAGTGTCCCTATCTAATAAGTCTCTCTGTGATGCATAGCTAGAAGACTTAGGGCATGGGGCATGTTTTTATTTTCTTTCTGCTTGTGGGTGTTGTCTTGAACCTCTTCAGTGTCTCTTGTTGTCTCCTTGACACACTTAGGATATTTAAGGCATCATCCTTGACTCTTTTTGCACAACCGTTCTCATGGTCATCTTGACATTTATGCCTTGATCCGAGCATGGTTTTGTTACATTAAATTGGGTAAGCTAGCATTGCAGTCATCTTGACCTTTATGTCTTTGATGCTCATGTTAGAATCTTTCCACATTCCAATCTGATATAAATCACATTCATATCTTCATAGTTGCGTTTGTGACTAGTGTTGATTGTGTGATTGTCTGATGACCAGTAATAACAGCCCAATGATGAAAATAATTTCTCTTACATTCTCTAATGAATGATGAACACAAAAAACCTATGTTACCCATGCAAGTACACCTTTGCATTTTCATGTAGCTTGCATTATTTAGACTTCATGTTAAATTTGCACTTTTAGGCTGCATTATGAGTTTGAGAGGGTTTCCTTCATCATTCTTGTGAAATTTTCATCAACTATGATCACATTCTTCATTTCCTTATCTTCTTTCGTGATCTCAATCAAAATTCCGTATCTTAAACAGTTGATTGATTTTGATGCATTCTCTCTCTAGAGGCAAATTCTCTTTCTTCTCTCCATTTCTTCCCATTTCTTCCAAACTTCTATCTTCCATTCACTTTGACCCCACTTCTTTTCTTCTAATTCAACCTTGGGGCATAATATTTCTTCGTAATCTACCTTAGTTCTGTGATTCTTATATCTTTCATCTTACATCAAGAACCTTATATTTAGTTTGATTTGATCAAATTTATCAATTTAATGTTTCTCCTCTATCTCATTTCAATTTCGATCATGAGGGGGCAGTACCTACCAAACTTCAATGCTTGATTCAATATCTTGGAGATGCAATATCTTCCACAATTTCTTATTTTCATATTATCATTATGCTGAAGATTTTTTTGACAACATTAGAGCTTTAGAAATCATCATTTTAGATTTCACATTTAGTTTAATTTTCATGTAGATTAATTAGTGAAGTAGTTTATTTCTTGTATTGCATATAGATTAATTTCAATAAAATAGTTTATTTCTTGCAATCATATAGTTTAATCTTTGTTTCAATAAATTAGTTTACTTTCTTGCATTTGCAATCATATAGATTAGTTTTATTTGCATGCAAGAACTCGATTCAATGGAGATTAGCATTCTTGCTTCTCTTTGAATCTCTCATTCTGATTTTGTACTTCCATGGGTAACTTGGTCAATCTGAGGGCCTCAATATCAACCCCTGCACTTCTCGGATAGAGAGTTGTGGATCGATATTCGAGAGCTCATTATTGAGTATTCTTGGATTCAAGGATTCACAGAAGTGTGACCATTTTCTATCACACAACTAGCCTCTATAGAAGAAACATATTCTACATATATGGTTGAATGTGCTACCAAATTTTGCAATATAGAAATTGATTTGACAACTATGTCACAAATAGTAAAAATATACCCTATAACACACTCATCTTTCTATCAATATCTCCTTTCAAAGCTTAATGAATATAGCCTCAAGTAAAGTAGAATAGGATCCTCCATAACTCATACAGACTGAGTTGCGGTACCTCTCAAACACCTTATAATCAACTTTACTATATTCTAATGCTCTTTTCTAGGATTTTTCATATACCTTCTCACAACTCCCTCTACATATGCAATATTTGGTCTTGTACAAACAATCAAATACATAAAGTTTCCAATTGTTGAATATTATGGAACCTTTACATTTTGTCCATATCCTCTTGTATCTTGGTGATCATTTTCTTGGATAATTTAAAGTGACTAGGAAATGTTTTACTAAATGGTTTTGCATATTGCATTGGAAATATATTGAGCACCTTTTCTACATAATAACTTTAAGATAATTCCAATATCTTATTTTTCCTATCCCTAGTTATTCTCATATCGACAATCTATTTTTTTCTACCTAGATCCTTCATAGAAAATGACCATGCTAATTTCTATTTATTGTAATTTATATGCTACATGTTATACATGAAAAAAAACATATAAAGAACATATAATAATAGGATAATATAGCTACCATTATCCAATCCCTTGAATTAAATAAAACATGATCATAATGATATTTTTAAAAACCTTGGGTAGCCATGAACATAGAAAATTTAAAATACCATTTTTCGGGTGCTTATTTTACTCCATACAATCTCTTCTTCAACTTGCACACGAAGTCCTAATCTTTGACCACATTTCCTTGTAGTTTTTCATATAAATGTCTTCCTCCGAATTTCCATGGAGAAAATTTGTGTAGACATATAATTATTCTAGATTAAAATATCATATGACTAGAAGACTTATTATAGGTCAAATCAAATACATTTTAACAACAAAAAAAAAATATTGAACATCAAAATCAACAAGTCTTTCTTCTATGCATAACCTTTTACCATAAGTCTTTCCTTTTACCCTTTCTTGCCTCCAAGTTCTTCCTTCAACTTGTAAATCTATTTGTGAGGAAATTCTCTTTAACATTTAGTAAATTCAACTAACTCCAATTTTTTTTTTTTAACAAGGAATCTGTGTCCTCTTTTATTCCTTGCTCTAAATTTTCCTAGTTTCAACCTACATTACTTCTGCATAACTTTGTAGTTCACTAGAATTAGTCAATAATACATAATATAATGAAGGATAATATTGTTAAATAGGTCTACTTATCATGGAATGAAAGTATGCTTCTTAGATTTTGCCTCAAGCTTTGATCAATTCTCTAAATCAATATCGACAAATTATTTTCAATCAAAAGTTTTAAAAAATGATTAGTTTACATTTTTCATGTCCATGCCCCTCCACATTACCACCCGTATTGTCCTAAAAATTTAGCACTCATAATTGAAGGCTCTAGGTCCTATTAGACACCATTTTGGTAATTTCAAGGTTTGAATGTTTTTTATTCTTGATCAAAATATTATACATTTTGTCCTCCCTCATCTTATCACACCCATAGATCATTACAAATTTTGAGATGATTTTACCTAGGAAAAGTTGAATTGTTGACTTATCCCTAGGGACTAGTTTACTAGCTGACTTTTCCTTGGGTTTTTGAGTCTAGATTTTTCCAAGGACATGATGATGGGGTTTCCTTCCAGGGTATAGATTTTTAGTAAGCATTTATTTAATTTGAATCCCAAAATGGAGTATAAAAGGACATCTCCTCTTCTCATTTGACATTTAAGGGATTCAATATATGAAATCTAGGTGCAAGCTATTGTTATCAAACATTTAATAAATCAAGCATTTAACTTGTGAAATTTAGGATTTTCATTCAAGATATGAAGGGAAGCATCCAATTCATAGTCTCAATTTATTCAAGATCCCTTCAAGTAAACGAAATATTCTCTAGTTGATGCAAGTTTCTTTCCCATGATGGCCAAGTAGAGAAACTCTCAATCAATAATCAACATCCACAAATCCATTCTACTTTACCTCTTCTTCTTCAAGTAGTTATCAAGGGGTAAAAGTGCATAACTATGTTAAACTTTTATAAATGAAAAGGTTAACAACACCAAATTTATTTAACTTTCATGACATAAAAGTAGCATTTATGATAAGAATTTGAAGATGATGCAAACTGAAGAAATGTGTAAAAGTGGATGAAGTTTATGCCTATAATTTCATAAAGTTCTTTTGAACAAGAATTGACATAGTTTTTTAATTTTGAAGTTCTTTTTTTAATTTCTAAAAAATGTTGAAAAACTAGGGTCTAATTCCCACCAAAAAACTATATACAAATAATCTTTTTTTTCCTTTGATTTCAAATTGTGTTATAAATTAAGTATAGATAGTGTAAAAAAAATGAAAGATTGGTTTCTAATGTATATTTTCTCTGTTATAACTACTCAAAGTTGAACTTATCTGAAATCGATAGTTTTCATCTCCCACAAAATTTACTTTATAAAATCTACACCATATAGAAAACAAATTGCACATTCCTTGAGACGACTCTCTCCTCTAGTGTTAAATATAAATTTTAAATTTTTTGATATGATTTTCTATTTCTTTTTCTTTTTTCAAAGTAGGGTCTTCTCAAATGTTAAAACCCCTCCTTGCAGTATTTTGAAATTTTATTATATTAGATGTAATAAAAATACTATAAAACTTAGATAAGGATAATCTTGACTGTGACCTCTACTAAAGGGTTTTTTTTTATTAAAAAAGCATCATTAAACAGAGTAGGAGTTATCAAAACATCACTTTTTCTAAAATAATTTTTATTTCTTTGGTAATATGACCCAAGTTGGTATAAAAAATGCATTTAATAGATATTTCCAATTGGAAAAGTTGAAGTACCTATCTAACTTATCTAGAATGAATCTAGCTAGACCATATGTTTGACAAAAATTAATTTTTATTAAGAAATAATGAAATTTCATTGTGATGATAAGTTAGCCTGAAACATGACACAACTTTATACTTTTACCCCAACCATATTGACATTCAAGATCTAGGAGAGGAAATCATAGATCCATGTATTTGTGAAGGCATCCTTGATTAAACATTTTTTCCATGGTCAAATCTTTAGATTTCAAATCCATTTCAAGCATCTTTATGGATTTGAGTGATTACTACATATGTTCTTGAGGGTTTCATGCTAGGTGAATCAATAGTTTAACTTCCTTTTCCTTAATTACTTTCCTTTATGTAATTTTAATTTCACTTCAAGGTTAATTCCTAAACAAGGGTTTGACCACAGAAAACCCCTTTCCACAACCTTTTCCCTTCTTTTTATGTGTAGGAATATGTTAAGGATTTGTAGATTTAGATCTAGGAATAACTAACACAATCACAATATCCTAAAGAAAATTTCATCATTTTTGGAGTAGTTGGGAAAATGTCAACTCATCAACGTATCCCTAGAAAAATGACTTGTCCCTACACTTTTTGGCTGAAAATTAGAGAGAAGAGAATTACAGGTCTTAGAAACCTAGATCTAGAGTTACGATAAATCTCAACATTCTGGGGATAGTCAAATTCAGATCCAATGTTCAAATCTCCTCATCTTATTTTAAGATACACATGTTCTTTCCATTTTCCTTCAATTTACTTTCATAGAATAGATTTGTAGTAATTTACTTCATCATTCCTATTTCCATATCACATATCTACCCAAGAATACACAAAAAAACCTACATTGTAGATCACACATTGGCACCCTTACTCTCTTGGTTGTGCTAATCAGATTCCCTTAGTAGAGGATTTTTTATTGCTACTATATGAATGATTTAGGATATAGTATATTCTATTTTGTCACCCACATTTTTCAGCTGCACATTTTGGTGAATCGAACTCATAACATTTCCATTTTGATTTTGGTGTTTTATTCTCTTTCTATATATTTAGATGTCTAGATCTATTTTTTATGTATTTACATCATATTGTTATATTTTATACATCTAATTGGTCTTTAAAATTTATACATCTAGATCCATAGGTTCACATATTTGTATCTAAATCTCCATTACATGCTTTTCACTTTCATAGTTACATCTACTTCTATATGCTTTACTTACATGTTTGAATTTGTTAGTTAAATGTGCTATTCATAATAAATTCTCTTTGCTTGGATTTCATATTTCTTTCAAATCCTATAATTGCATTTCATTTATCTTTCCTTTCATTCCATTATGCATCCGTGTTAACACTTTTAGTCCTACTTATAGCATTCTAGTTAGAAGAAGCCATGGACTTATGTGTTCATATAATCTAGATTTCTCCATCTTTCATAGGTATCTTGATGAGACCAACACTAATATTAGTGATATAAACCATATTAGGGATAATAAACCTTCCCATTATTATCATGATGAATATGATACTTTTATATTCCCTCCTATGAAATTCTAGAAACTTTTCCATTGTGTTGAGAAATTTGAACATTGTTTAGGACAAAAAAACTCTAATCTTGAGGTCATTTTTTTGTATAACGTTTAAGGAATATCATTCATAATGATGAACATTGTGTTAATGTCTTCTATAGTATCTCACATCTCATTGATACCAATGTCAATCCTATTAGGGGTTGTGCTCAAGATTTAGGCCTCATTCCACCTACTACTAGTTTTGAAACATCTATGCCTATTTCTAGTTCCATTCCTAGTGCGTCCAGTTATAATACACCTATCATAACAAGTTCAATTCAAAATATCAATCCTACACATGTGAGAATTCCTAATCCTATTCCTACTTCCATTCCTTCATGTATTCCATATGTTTCATTTTCTTCATCCATGAAAAATTACCATAGTGTCCCCTTTTAATAGTCAAGCATTCCTTCAATTTCTGAAAATGTTCCTAACATTTCCAACATCACCCCGCCTACAATTATTTATATCAATTCAACTATTAATTTGTTGACTCAAACAATTTATTGTTTATAAAAATAAATTGCCTTCATGAATCCTTCTAAGCTGAACATTCCTATTTGTGATCTTTCTAGTCCTTTGCATTTGGATATTATTTGTATTGTTATCCTGCAATAAATGGATATTCCTCATCTTTAGATTTATAATGGTAAGGGTGATCCTTTGACTCATGTAAAAACTTTTCAAACATTGTATATTGATTTATCTCATGACTACAAGTTTGTGCCAAATATTTTTACAAAAGCATTTCAAGATAAAGCCGTGCAATAGTATTTTTCTTTTCTGCCTTATTCCATTGACTCCTTTCAAAATATTGCTAATTATTTCATTCAAAAATTTCAAAACAACATTGGTCCTAAGATTTCTTTGACTTATTTGGTTCATTGTAAACAAGGTTTTAATGAAGAAGTGATTGATTTCATTAGTAGATTTTAAAAAATTGCATGCTTAGATTTCATATCCTATGACTGATATTGACATGCAACACAATTTTATTTCTAGTTTAGAAAATACCTTAACTTGATAAGATTCTACTTTCTAAATTATCTTCTTTCAGTTAATTGTCTGTAGTTCTTTATAATTATAAACTTTAAGTAAGTTATTCTGAGAGCACCACTCAATTGGATCTTATTTTTATTGATAAGAGTGATGCCACATCCAACAATTTGATTAAATTTTAGAAACCAAAAACCTTTAATCAAAAAATCATTAATCAATATTGATGAACAACACTAGAATGTTTGATTAGTTAAATCTGATTATTGTGAGGGACAAAGCATCAATGGGCATTTCTATTTCTGGGATAAAATAATCTTTAGGGAAAGGAGACAAAATATACAAGTAATTTTTTTATTATCCTAAATGCGTAGCCAATACTGATAAGATAATCAAGGAGAGTAAAGCCAAATTTATTGACATATCTCTATGATATGATCTTGTGAAGGAATTAGCTTTAGTTCACTTAACCTAGGTGACTAAACTTAATGATAATATTAAGGCCCTTATCAATGATAAGAAGATAATTAAGGGATGAATTACTGAATTAATAATTAAAATTATTTAGGTATTGATATTTTATCAAGAGGTGCGAAGGAAGAAACTGCATCGTGTGAATACCAAGATGCACTTAATGTAGGTAAAGTAGAGAAACTTGCATATTTAGTTTTCCAAAAAAATCAGATGACTGGATGTTTAAAAAAACATTTTTATGTTTATTTTTTAGTTCTATAGAATATTAAATCTGATATTTTCAAACTTCTATAAGTACACCTTTCATATCTATGTATATAAGAACATGCTATAGGATTTTGACCTTGTTAAAATTTGGATTTTTTCCTCGTCTTTTGCATTGATGTCAAAGGGGGAGATATCATGTGAGGAAAATGAATTTATTAGCTAAGGGGGAGCATTAATATTTGGTAGGAAGATAGTTTTCAAGCTTATCATTTTTCTTGGTACACTTAGTCATTTTTGTCTAAGTATTTTTGTCAATGTCGAAGGGGGAGATTATTGTGTAAGAGACACTATTACATAATGGTTCTCTCTTTTCATTGATGGCAGCAATACTCATTCAATTTGGTTCCCAACATATTTTTAATACACTTAATGTTAGAAATAAAAGTTGGATAAGTATGGAAGAACATGTAGTAGTATACAAGCTTGACAAAAGGTTTAGTATGAAGAATTTCAGTTGAATTATAAGTAGAGAAGCTAGATGAAGGTTTCTTGGGATATAGTATAGACTAATCTATGATCACAATATCTTATATTATGTTTTGGTTATGTTTTGATACTTTGAGTATAAATTTTTCAAATAAGTGGAGAAGATAGAGGTAGTCAACAAGTGGATCAATCAGTCATCTTACTAGATTGATGATATGACTAGTTTAATCATATATTTAAGTAGATCTCACATGATACATGTTATCTACATATTCAATAAGGTTAGCATGGAGACTTGATCAGTCAATTTATCATGGTTGCACACATCACACATTTTTCTAGTGGAGACAATAGTGCACTTATTACATTTTGATGATAGGTATATAAGCTCCAATTAATGTGATGATTATTGTTTCGAGAATATTATGAAAATTTTAAAGATATTATGTAACTAATCGGAGATTTTATTTTGATGTATATATTATGTACTGACATGGAACTATATTGGCATATATAATGCTATTTCTTAGTTGATCAGTTTGGATTGTAGCTGAACACCATCTATAAGAAGTGAGTTTCTTAAGGGTTATATCCCTCTGTTTTAATTGATAAGTGTTCCTTTAGTAAGAATTCCTAAACTATAATGCATTCCCATTTTGTATCATTTCCCTTAATGAGGCTCACTATATTTCTACAAAGATATTTGTGGGTTCCATCCTCATTGTGATTTTTCCCTTGACTAGGTTCCTATGCAAAAATCATGGTGTCATGATTTTGTGGATTCTTAATTTTTTATTTATCTATTTACTTATCATTTTGGTTAGCTTATGGTTTTGCAATTAGTTTATGTAAGTTAAAAATTACCAAACGTGGGTTAACCCCCCCACCCCATCTTAGTGTTCCTAAATGCCAACAATATTGTCCAAATTTATTCACTTTCAATTTAGTTTATGTTCCCATTGGAAATATCTCCTTTCTCAAATAAACTATAACTTCACCTACAATCCAAAATTCCTTATGTCCTCTTTTTTAATTTTTCATAGCCTTGTAGTGAATATTCATTTTGTTAATGTGCTTCCTCACCTTTTCATACAAATTATTTAACTATTTTTCAAAGTCTTCAGCTTTGGTACTACTCTTTCCCCTTTTGCTAACTTTCTTTACTCAAAATAATTTCCACGACTCCTTCCATATACAATAAGGAATGGTGATTTACCAGTGCTTCTATCGACATAATTATTATATGAAAACTATTCCTATGTTGAAATTGAATCACATCCCTTTTATTTATCTCCAACTAAGAATCTTAATAGGTTTCCCAAACTCTTATTCACCATTTATTTCTTCCCATAATTTTTTTAATGGTTCGATGAGATGTACTTCAAATCTATATTTAACATTTTTCATAGTGTCGTCCAAAAGTAACCAACAACATAAGTGTCTTGATCTTAAACTATGATCTTTTGTAGACCATGTAGTCTTACCACTTATCTAAAAAATAATTATGTCACATGAACACCATCATTAGTCTTTCTGCAAGGAATGATGTGTTCCATCTTTGAAAACCTATCTACAACCACAAAAATGGAACCATGTGCTCTTTGATTCTTTGGTAGACCAAGAAAAATTTCCATACTAATATCCTCCCATGGACTCTTTGGTACGGACCTAATGGTCTATATAACCCTATATTCTAAATAGTTTCTTTTTCCATTTGACATATTCTTCTACTTTGGACAAACTTTTTAACATATTGTTGTAATTGTGGCCAATAATAATGCTCACTAACTAGAGAAACAATCTTATCTCGACCAAAGTATCCAACAATTACTCCATTGTGATTATATCTTAATTAGGTTCTCCTTCATGGAACTCTTTTGAATGGAAAATTTTCTCCCTTTGAGTAACATTTTGTCTTGTATTATAAAATGCAACCATTTGGTATTGTCTAGAGTAATAGGTTCTTTGCAAGCTGTCAAAGCCTCACTAAAATCAGGATCCTTAGGATACAAAATCTTGAGTTCCTTAAACCAAAACAAATTGATCTAGATCTATATCATAAAATTATAGCTCCTACCTAGTGTATCTACAACCCTTCTAGACTTTCCACTCCTTCAGTTCAAAAAAAAGGTACAACTCTTCAAAAACTCAACCCATTTTAAATACCTTTGATTTAATTTTCATTAATTATTCAAATGTTGTAAATCTTGATAATCAGTAAACTTTAAAAAATAAATAGTCAAAAAATAATGTCTCCACTTTCTAAACACCTAAACTATAGCATAAAACTCCAAATCATAAGAAAAATAGTTTCTTTTGGCCTCATTCAACTTGTCACTTATATAAGAAATGGATTTACCTTCCTCACTCAAAATAGCTCCAATGGCATTTTCACTAGCATCACAGTTTGCTTCAAATACCTTATTAAAATATGGAAGTTCCAAAAGAGGTTTTAGGGTAATTTTTATTTTCAATAAATTGTAACTTTTCTCTACTCTTGTATTCCACTTAAACTCTTGTCTACCCCCTATCACTATTTCAATCAAGGGTTTGCGGATACTACTAGTTTTTTTGATAAATTATCTATAAAAGCTAGCAAAACCATGAAAATATCTTACCTTATTGGCACTCCTTAGAGTATGGCATTCAAGGGTAGCCTTTACTTTATCTAGGTTAATCAACAACTTTTCTTCCATTAACTTCTCAAAATCCCTACGAATATTCACTATACTCTCTTCCAATGTCTTATTGAAGATCAATATATTTATAATCCAAGTAAACATTAAAAAAATTACTCAAAAATTATTTCAATACCTCATTCATGAGATGTATGAATGTCCTCGGTGCATTCCTTAGCCCAAAGGGAACAACTAACCACTCTTACAAGCCCTCATTTGTCTTGAAGACTATTTTCCATTCATCTTCTTCTCTAATATAGATTTGGTGATATCTACTCTTTAGATCTATCTTTGTGAAGTACTCATCTCCAAACAAATAATCCATAATACCATCAATCCTTCACAAGGAAAACATATACTTGATAGTAATATTATTGGTAGCCTAAGAGTTTTTACACATCCTCCACTCCATTTTTCTTTAGCTCTAGAACTGCTAGTACTATACAAGGACTCAAACTCTCTCAAATCAACACCTTTTAAAAAAACTCTTTCTCTTGTTAGTTCAACCCATTGCTTTCTACTTGAGTCAATACATGAGTTTCCCTATTGAATAAACTATCACAAGAATCAAGTCTATTTTATGACTAATATTGCTTATTGGTGGCAATCCATCATGTATATTATTAGATACAACATCCTGAAATTCATCCAAAAAATCTTCAACCTCCAAGGTTACATCTTCTACTTCCTATTTATCAACTATTGGACTTAAATAAAAACACATGTATGCTCATGCTTCATTCCTTATAGAAACTTCCTTCCATCAACTAAACATATCCTTGCATTACTACATATCTTTTCCTCTGTTTCCTTCAATGTTTTCATCTTGTCTCGAAGTACATCCTTTCTCAAAGAATAGGTATTTACCAACCCATCATGTAGTACGCGACAATCAAATTTCTATAGTTTCCCCAAAAATAGATGAAAACCATCCATAGGCATAACATCAAGAAATACGTGATCATGATAGTTTCCAATTTTGAACATTACTAGATATTTTTCATTCACCAAATCCTTGTGATCCTTCACGAACCAAGCAATTATGTAGGGATTTGGATGCTTCCCTCTCTCAAAATTCCATGTTTTAACCATTTCTTTATAAATAAGGTTATTAGTACTATCATCATATATAATTGCATTGCATACTTTACCATTACAGTTACATTTTGAGTGAATCAAATTATTCCTTTTCTTAGACCCCTTCTTATCATTACCAAAGGTCTTCTGATAACAAGGACCTATCCTCTTTTAGAATCTTCAAAATTTATTCTATTTGTTATCATTATCTCTCATCTAGTATTGTATTTGTTCTCCCTTTATGTCATGGGAGCTTATAAGCTCTATTTCCTTCTTCTCTGCACTAGAAAAACATCTCACAAAAATCTCCTCTTCTTGGTCCTTGGCCACATCTTCTTACTCTCTGTTCTCTTTTATTTTAATTGCAAGTATGATAAGAGTTATTTCTTCTCTAATTTTGACTACTCCTAGAGTCACCATTTGATCCCATCTTGTTATCTTATCACTCCCTCGTCTATCTCTAACTAAGCTCCTTCGACCGAATCTTATACTTTTTCATACTCAAAATACTCTTTCATATCATTGATCCAATCAATCATCTCTTCTAGCTTTCATTCTATGATGTAGGGAAATTAATTAAAGTTCTCTTTAGATAGAGAAAAATTTGCATGTCTAGCATCATCATTAACCTTACATTTTAATTAAATTATTTTTAGATAATATTTATTTAAAAAGAAAAGAGACTTTGAGAATGAAAATTTTTGAAATATGATTTTCAATTTATATTGAAATGTTGATACACCCAAGTTAAAAGATCTGATATGAAAACTTTATACAATATAAGTATACCTAAGAAAAGAGATTGCCTTCATCTACTATGCTAGTTTAAACTATAAAGAGAACTCCATTTTTAAATACCTATGAAAAATTTATCCAATATAAGTATACCTAACACATTCTTAGCTCATGGTGATCTTTTACATGAGCATGTATTAGAACATGTATATATCTTAAATCTTCCATGCAATAGAAATCTAGTTTCCCACTTTATGTCCATATCATCATTTATAGTATGACATGTATTTTTTTAAATACTTCGATTGTATGATTGCTGGTTGGAATCTACGGTAGCATCTATGTATGAATAAGTTGAGGAAATCATACCATGGAGATAATTTATTTATTTATTTTAAAAAATTCCTTTGTACAGTTTTCTAAATATATTGTTGAAGAGGAATGGGTAGAATCTACTTACCCTCAGACATTAGTTATATCCGATAATTTGATCAATCTTATCTATAAAGTTTATTTTTTAATGTGGAAAAGTGATGATTTTATGAATACCTCACACTTTTAGCGCATATTTTGGAAATGATATCCTTCTCTCATATCCTGCATTATGAAAAGGGAGAGCTTGAATAGAATATTTTGTAGTTTTTTAAAATATTGGACTTACATTTTTTCCGAAGTGATTTATTACTAGGACTTACTGAAGATGTACGTTCTGTAAGGCATGAAGTGAATCCTGATCATACTAGCTATAATTTACAATACCTTTATTTTCTTTCCCATTCAATCTTGGATAAACAATTTTTTGTGTTCAAATAATAAAAACTCTTATCTTTTGGTTTTCATTCGTGGAACTATCTCACTGTGCATACTTTGTTGCAGATTGATCATTTCTTTGACAGTCCATATTGCGATTACTTTGAGCCACCCAACATAAGTAACCATCTTAATTTTTTTTAACTAAAGTCCAAGTTACCAGACATCTACGCTAAACCATCCCAATTGAGTTTGAGCCACCCTTCTGGAATGTCAACCTTGTGAGCTAGTAGAGGGAAAACCCCTAAATGGAATCTATTTAGTTTGACAATGTAATCCAAATATAACTTATTCTTCAATGATTGTATTATTGGTTGATCTCCCCACCCCCTTGGTTTTATTTATGGATAAGCATAGTTGTCTAGAAGAATTTCTAGATCTAGTTTTCCCGAATAATTATAAGGTAATACATTTTTAGATAGTGGCTTCCTCTAAGTGAAGATTTTTATACCCTTTTCATCCTAATATTTATCTAATCTTAATTATTTTCTACTATTGAGTAAACTCATTTGAGTGTATATAAATTAAATTATTATTTTGTGTATTTTTATGTATTAAGCCAAATATACTTTTGTGGCAAGTAAATTATGAAAGGGATCAATAATATCTGATTCATCTATGCAACAAAAACATTTTAATTGAAATAGATATTGAACCTTCTAAAGAAATATTAATTTGTGCTTGTCACCCTTTCTCAATGAAAACTTTTTCCAATGTCTTTTTTCAAATAGGATGAATGACATAGTCACTACCAATCAAAGGCTTATACATTGAAGACAAAACCATATAAATTTGACATGGCATGAATAGGGTGAGCTCTAACATTATGAAAATTTTAAAAACTAATATTTTCCTGACACACTTTAGGAAGAACAACACTACTATGTAGCTCTTGTTGTATAACTATCTACGCTTGATGTGAAATAAAAAAATATTAATGAATTTAAAAATTTAATAAATATTCTTTATATACATAAAATAAGGCTCTTCAAACATGCAATTGATCACTGAATATGAAAACACTAGAAATTTTGACAAATATAATACTAAATATCTTAAATTTGGAGCAGACAAACCTCCTCCAATTGATGTAAGCTAGAAATAACCACCTCTAACCTATTCAAATTCCTCAAAAAAAAATCTATCTAAATTTTTAATTCATCAGAATTATAACAAAGATAACTACTAATTCTATGTTTCATTGTTGCTTGAGAAAAGTTCTCATTGTTAACAACTTGCCATAAATCTGATAAAATTCCTTGGCATGATTCATTTTGTTCTGAATACTGATGCTTAGTAATAACAAGATCCAATATAGAGTCACCTATGAATTCTAATATCTATAAAATATAGACAATATCAACACAGAGTCCTATATTATAGAATAATTTCAAGTTTCGAGTACTATCAAAGTAGTATTTGGATTATGTAATGTAAGTACCTAGTAGGAAAATGTTCTATGTTCATTAACTATAGCATGTGTGATTGTGTCCGCTAATAGAAATTTGTTCTCAAAGTGGTAACATGGGTGTGGTTTGTATTCATCCAAATTTTTTTCTAATATATTAGGATATAAACAAAAGAATGTTTGGATGCAATATCTAATAAATCATTTTCACTCTCAATATCCATTTATATCTACCTCTTAAATTCAAGGGCTCTATTTGTACAACTCCAACTAAATGTGCTTCAATTAGAATCTCCACAACATCTGATATTGTTTCAATGTGAACCCATCTATGTCCATTGTCATGAACTTTTCCCATTTGGAGATTGTTATGATCTTGTAGGTTGCAAGATCATGGAAAATGTTTTGTACAAAATAAGGAAGAACCATCCATTTACGCACATCAAATAGATCATCTATTGTATGCACCCTAGAATGGTCGCCTAGACTTTGGATCCCCATTCAACAATTTATCAATTTCCTGAATCAGCATCTTCAGCTCAATATCAATTTCTTTGATCAAATCCTAGTTTTATCATTTATTCGATTATTTTCTATGGGCAAACCATTTTATCCTAAAAGTCTTTATTTAATTAAAAGGAATTTCCTTCCCTTTTATTAAATAAAAAGCCCCCACTTTTCCTCTTATCCTAGGTTGCACAAATAAAGCATTATTATTATTTTATAAAAAGAAGAAAAACACTTTTTGTCTCATATGGACACAAAAGTCAACTCTTATTTTCTCATTGGAGGATATTTGTGCACATGGATTGCCTCTCTTTGATGCTCCACCCTTGATTAAATCTTTTACCTCTTAATCTCCATGGTCCATTCCTTTGTAATTCTTTTAAAATGAGAGCTCTTTTCTCATTCTAAAATCCCAACTTTGAATACTAATCTTATGTTGCATGATTTCTTTGGAGACTTTGGAGCTTTTGAAGATCATTCTTGTATTATAGTTTCATTCTTGCATCATAGCTTTATGTTTATGCTTTCTAGCCTAGTTTCCTTTATGCTCTAGATTAGCTCACATAGCTTAATTAGCAAGGGTTTGTAATACTTTCATTTTCATAGCTTAGCTTGCATCTTCACTCTTAGCATAGTTGCATTGCATTCTCATCTTGATTCTTGAAGATAGTGGCATTCTTGCCCTTGTCTCTTTGAATCTCCTATTGTGTGGTTTACTAGCAAGGTTGCATGCTTCAATAGCTCTAGCTGAGAGCACCATCGACATCCTTGTGACTCCATGCTTAGGGAGCTCTAGGTCACTTTTTCAAGGTTTCCCATTCATGGATTCCCTTGGAAGTAATGACTTAGAGAAATGGACTATTTAGTGTGTACATTTTTGGTGCCCACTGTGGGGCAGAACACTCTTGTTTTGTCCTTTTTTTTATGCATTTCCATCTTTTTTTCGTCAATATTTGCTTGCTATTTCGACTCTTTATTTTTTCTGACAGAATTATCATGCGATAGTTTTCCCGTGTCATACGATAGTTTCTTATATACAAGTGTGATATTTTACCAGTTAAAGTATCACACGCTTTGGCAGATTGTGTCGCACTATTGTTTTGTTCTTTGTTTCACGTAGGTATTAGAAGCTACTGCATAGGGATAAAGTATTGCAGCAATACAGAATGAAATATCGCACGATCCTTTCTCTGACAGTAATATCACCCAGGCCTGGTAGTGAGAAATTTTTGTCATTTCTTTGCAAGCTTTAATTGGTTTGATTCAGATTTCTGGTTTGCTATGGTAGAACAATGGTTTACTTGCAAATTTCATTTGGTTTTCATGTGCTAACACTTGTAGGGCTAACAAGTTGTGCTTGTAGGTGCTCTCATTTCTTGATTATTTTCTTAAAAAAATGCATGTCAAAGCTTCAAATGCACAAGGGCTACTAATGGTTTTTGCAGGGCTGCCCAAATCATAAAAACCAATCAAGTGCTTGTTTAATTGCTTTCATTTTAAGTGCAACATATACTAGTTGTCTCTTTTCATAGGAACTTAATATCTTGTTGTAGGAATCTTTGGCTGGTAGGAGAAGTATGCTCTTCACCCTTGTGGTGAACCAGAAAATCTTGACCCATCTTTGGATTTTTAAAGAAAGAGGGTAATTGAACCTTTTCTTGGTGTGTTTGGGAGAAATTTTTGAGCTAGGAGAATATGCTCTTCACCCTTGAGGTGAACCAGAAATCTTGAAACTGAAAGATTAATCCACTCTTTCTTTAGTTTTTAGAATCCCTTAGTGGGCCTGCTCTTGAGTAATCAAGAGGAACTACCCAAGTGGGGACAAACCTTTTTGCCGGCTATTCTGACCCACTATAAACTCAAGGCTATCAAGGACACAAAACCTTGGTAGATGTAGTACTTGTCTTTGCTTGATGTGAGTACTTGTGGGATTGTGACCATGAGGAAAATGTTGAGCAAGAATGTTTAAGGTAGTCTTGTGGCCGCAAGGTCCATTACTTTCCGCAAGGTAAGGAGTCCCTTTGGGGAGCAAGAGAGGTATTACGAACAAAAGCCCTTACTAAGAACCATAGATAGAAGCCACCCTATTTTTTTGTTAGCTTTTTGATGCAAGGATTGATCCTAGTGGACTAACCCGAATCACCCCAAGATTAATCACCATCTATGTTCCTTTAGTTCTGTCATTGGCACTTCTACAAGAAAGCCAATATCTATTGTGGGCAACCACTTTGTGTAAGGAAATCAGACATCAAGTGTGGGTCAATTTGTTAAGTACTGAGCTTTTGTCTTTTTAGGCTAGTAAGTGTTTAAATTTTTCTCGTTGTGATCTACCCATGTAAACATTCTCAAACATCAAACATCACGGTAGCATTCATAGGATTTTATTGCTTTGATATCACAATTGCTTGTCTTGGCAAGGTTGCTTTTGCCCTTGTGCAAGTGTTTTATGACATGTTTGATCACCTACCATTTGCAAACTTGTCTGATTACTACTAGTACTATGCTTGAAATCAAGAAATTCAACTTACCAAACTACAACTTTGACCAAATTGCCTTCAAAACTGAGATTTACACACTATCTAGTCAATTGTCATGTGACACTTTGTTGTTGCACATCCATCACACTACTTTCCTGGATAATATCACATGCACTGCCTAGAAAATATCATGCTTCTTCTTATGAAATATTGCACTATAAAATTGTATCACCTTGTTACTTTGAGAACCATCGTATAGAGTTATTTTGCTGCCTCACAGTTGTCTGCAATTTGAAGCTAATTTGTGTCTTATTTCCAGTCTCCCTTGGTCGGTCCAGGTTAGATCTTAAGTGCTATGACATGTTGTTCAACATTCAAATGAACTTAAATGGTATCAAGTTGTACAAAATGACTCTTGGTCTTCTTTCTTCCACATCTCCCATGTCTTCCTAGTCTCCCATTTCCATCCTTTCTCTTCTTCCTTCACGCTTCTTCCTCTTCTTCTTAAACTCTTCATGTCTTCTTGATTCTTTTCCTTTTATTATCTAGTCTACCTTCTTCTATTCATCTCTTCTTTCATTTTCATGCTTGACTTCTCCTCTTCTAGAACCATGAATTTCAACTATCTTGTTATGGAACCTCTCTTGACAATAGATGATCTTGAACTCATTGCTCAATTCGAAGAGTTTTGTTCCTCCAATAGTCCTAGATATCTCATGGGTGATAAACTTAAGGAAAAAATAAAAGAAAAGATGAATGAATCAGACACCTTTGCTAGCATCATAGACATGATCATGTCACGACCTCCATCTTCCAAACATTCTTCATCATCTAAGTCTTCTCATTCTTCTTCATCTTCCAAGTCTTACCATGACTCTTGTAGACATTATTTGCATTCCTCATTATCCAAGTCTTCTTCCTCCACTAGGTCTTCACTTTCCTATTCTTCACGATCTTGTTCCTCTTCTGCTTCTCCCAAGAGTCTTACTCCTCATCTCAAGACATACCATGATGAGCAATATGATAGTCCTTATGATACCTCTTCCCCAAAGAGTGCCACACCCACCTTTGATGAATATGATGACTACGATGACTATGATGATGGACAATATAGTGATACCTATGCCACTTATATTCCTAAGATTCCTCCTCATCGTGTGATCGTACTTACTGGAAATGGGTCATCACATTGGATAGATCATGATGGTGATCCCTATGACTCTGATTTTGAAAGAGATTTTGATGATTTTTATGAACAATACCTAGATGATGCATCTACTTCTATTGAGGAATATAAAATGTAGTGCACTGATTTAAAACATAAATATTATAAGAATCCTTCCTCTAAGAACTCTGATGCTAAAAATAAAGATTACACTCTTGAGCAAGATCATGTTAATGTTGAACCTTTGTCTTGTGATTGTTACCTTCCACCCCCTACTTCCTCCAATAGCCATACATTTCCTAAAGCTTCCGAGTCTTCCAAATCTTTCACAAATCTTTCATCCAACAAAATTCCTAATACTTTTTGTGTGGTTCCCTATAGTTATCCTCAAGGGCTACCTCTTAAAGAAACTCAAGCTAACCTTCACTTGGCTGCAAATACTTTCAATGATGTTAAACCTAATGATCCTAAGCCTTTACATGCTACAATGCCTACTTTAGCTAATCCTTCACTATCTCTTCCAAAGTCTTCCATACAATTCCAACATGCTTCCTTGTCCTTAGAAGTGGCTCCATGTCAAGAGGACTCTAAAAATAAAGAAAAGAACATAAAGAAAGATCAAGATCAAGAACCCTCCATGTCATCCAATTATTTTCATGATGTCTCTTATCTGTTTCATGGTCATTTTGATCCTCTACACCCTTCCTCATTCATTCCAGCATGTATTAAGTCTTCTCCTAAGAAAGATCAAGCTACTACTTACACCACTGAGATTACTGATAATCAAAATAACCTCACTACACTTGCGCTTTCAAAAGATGATACTTCCATTAAAGTTATTAAAAATAGTGTTGTTACTTCCAATGTTAAGCCTATCAAAGATCAACAAGCTCCTTGTCAAGATCAAAGCCTTCCATCTTCTTGTTCTACCACTCCATGTTCGCTTCCACTTTGTACTCTTCCTAAGTCTTTGCAAGCTCCGAACAATCCTATTGAAGAAGTTTCTCCTATTAAAGATGTTCATGATCCTATTGCAAATCCTAATACTCATCCAAAAGATGTTGATGTCCTTGGTTGTCATCCAGATGTTGAAGAACTTATTGATTATCCTTTTGCATCTTCCACTTCCATCCTTGGACCTCTTCCACCACTATTAAGGGCTTCACATCTTCCTTCCATCTTGGGCCCTTACGTCCCTTCACTTTTCCCTCCTAACTCTCCTAATTCATCATCCATCTTGGGTCCTTACATCCCTCCATCTCCTATCTTTCCTCAAGATCAACATAGATGCATGCCCTTGAATCCTTTTCGTCCACCCACCCATCTAAACCAGTCATATCCTCCTTCTTCCACAAGTCCCAAGTCTTTTGGAAGTAACTTGAATGTTCAATACAAGAAAACAAAGAAATAAAAGAATTCATCAAAAGAAGAAGATCACCATGTCTCCTTTAATTGACATGGAGGCATAAAGTGAAAAGAGATATCTAAGAAGAAAACTACAAGACAAGTATGGTTTCCAAAATCCATCATTGAAGATATTCTCTCTAAATCATAAAAAGGAATGAAAAGCCTAAGGATATATGGATTCCAAAGTCTCTCTTGAAAGAGTCTGATGATGAGAAAAAAGTGAATTTGACACTTGAGCTTCCAAAGGCTTCCACTTCATCTTCTTCCAAAAGCATTCTTTCATTCCATGCACCTAAACCACAACCTTTTCTTTCCATTCACCATATTCCTTCACGTATTCCTCCATTCACATTTTGTCCATCTTCTCACCACCCTTCAGGGTGTGTATTGATCTTGATCTTTCCTTCCTTTCCATCTACCCTTTCACAATCCTTCCATTCACTATCCTTCTACCTTCTATCCTTTTTCCTCATTTTCCTATTCCTCCTATCTTCCAACCTTACTTTCTTTACATAAAACCTTATCCTCCATTTTTTTCTCTTCCATCTTCATTTCCCTCTTAGCATCTTTGAGCATATCATTTTGAATCCATGGAATATCATGGTTTATCCTTTCAAGGAGCATTATCTAAAAAGCTTTCCTTCTTCCAAAAAAAAAAATTCAAAAAAATTTTTAAAAAAGAAAAATTCAAGAAAAAGAAAAAAAAATGAAAAAAAATGAAAATGTGCCTTGGTGGAAACTTGGAAACAGGTGCCTAGGTAGCAAAAGTAAAGAGAAATAAATTTTTCCTATGGTGAAAACCACTCCCTTGTGGCACCTTGGATAAGTACTATGATGAAAACTTGGTAATCGGGCATCATGCGTAGTTCTTCTACATATTTCATCCATTCCATCTTCTCTCTTTGATCTTGACAATATTGGCCTATACATGAACATTTGGCTATCTTGTGAGCTATCTTACGATGATCTTGCTTTCATTCCATTCATGTTTAGCCTTCATATTTATTTTCCTCCATTTATTCTAGCCTTTCGCTATCCTTTTCCCCTTGGTCTTGATCTAATAAAAAAGAGTAAAAACATGATGCTATGAAGCCTCTTGACATGTCTACTCTTTTGGATTGCATCCTTTCCTTCTTTTGCATTATGCTTTTGTGACTTATCCTATACTGGCCTTTCATTTCTTGTCAAAATGTGCTTTGCATGACATTTTTTTTTCCCTAGTTTGGGTACTCTTGAGGAGTTTTCCATTGAGTATTTCTTTGCTTCATTCTCCTTCATTCTCTTGTCTTCCATCTCTTCCACTAGCTTGCTATTCCCTCTTGTCCTCCACCTTGCTAGAAATTGGTACTACACGATGTGATCTTTCTTGGGAGTTTGATGCCCATTATATTTGGGGGCATCCTTTGTACATATTTATTGATCCTAAAAAAAATTCCAAAAAAAATTCATATATGATGCTAAAAAAATCCTAAAAGGTATATAAAGTCTTGAAAGAATACAAAAAAAATTAAAAATACAAAAAATTCAAAAAAATAGAAAAAGTACCTTGGTGAAAACCTGGAAACAAGCGCCTTGGTAGCAAAAATATAAAATTTTTTTTAAAAAATCACAAAATCTCCAAGTGGTGAAAACCTGGAAATAGGTGCTACTTGAGGCCTTTGCACCCTTGTTTCTTAGCATGCATCCTCGACACTTAGCCTTTCTCCATCATGCCTTGACCTTTTTACCTTGGTTTGGAATTGGTCTTTGTCTTTGTCTAGGAGGCATAACTGTGTTAGCTTTGGTCTCTAGGATCTGTTGGTCTTTAGGACATCTTTGCAAATAGTTTTTTTAAACACTACCCTAGCGTCAAGTGTTTCTTAACACTTATTAGATGTCTTACTCGCAGTCTAGCATGATATGGTATCTCTCACTTGCAAATGTGATACCCAAAGTTTGACTCTATGACCTACACACACACACTTAAACACTCAACTCACTGAGACTTGTTTGACCTTATTTCTTTGTGTGCTATTTATGAGGATTTCTTTGATGAGTGTTCTCTCCCTAATAGTTTTCGATAATGCCGAGCTAGAGGACTGGGGGCATGAGGACATGTTTTATTGCCTTTTCTTCTTGTAGGTATATTTTTCTGGTCCTAACTATCATTAGCATTTTATGCTTGTTCCACTTGATATTAGGGTTTACAAGGTATTATCCTTGACTATTTTTTTTCGCAAGTGCATGCTTATAGTCATCTAGAATTTCCTTGTGTCTCGATGCGAGTATAATCTTGCCATATTAAACTTAGGGAGCCTCACTACACTAGTCATCTTGACCTACATGTCTTTGGTACCTAGGTGGGATTTCCACATTTCTATCTGATATAGATCATATTCAAATTCACATAGTTATGCTAGTGTGCATTCTATGATTTTGTGATGCTACTAATAAAGCTCAATGATGATTATTAGAGACTAATGGCTTTGTGACCTTGCAAGTAAACCACTTTTCATGTAGCTTGCATTGCTAGACTTCATGTTGTAAGAATTTTCCTAAGGCAAAGAGTAGAAACCAAGATCTAGAAGCTCAAGAGATAGCACAAGGGAGACAAATATGATATGATCAAATGATCAAATAAATGAATAGATAGATTGAATGAATGATTACATACAATGTATGAGTGCCTAAATATATAGGCAATGCAAGATAACTAGAAGTTATGAAAATGATAAGCTATCAACTAGACATGGTGGAATCACATGTCCACCAAAGGTGGATCATCCTCCATTGTACATGAAAGTATGTGCAACATGAGAGGATGATAATGTGATAAGAGCACTAAAGGTGGATATCACACACAAAGAGGTATGTGATGACAACTATCACACCTAAAATGGAGATTCTCCAAACCATGTGCTAAAAAGAAATTTAAACTCCTAGGTGTCTCAAAGACAACTAATTATGCAAATGCATTATCCTAAGTAAACTTAAGTAAAGTGTAATTAGTAAATACTTAATTACACCAACACCCCCCCTTAAGGGCAACTTAGGGGAATGCACTTAAGCTCACAATGGAAGATGGGTCCCGGCTACTAGGCCATTTTAGGTACGCATGTACAATATGCAAGAACAATGCAATCTCTCATAAAGCGGAGAAAGATGGAAAACCTCATGGGAAAAACCCTCCCCCAAAAAGAGAGATAAATACAACAATAGAATATGAGAGAGAAGACCTAATATGAGGAAAATATCCCCCCCCCCCCATAAGATAGAAGTAGGGGAAGAGAGACCAAGGAGCCCCCCCTCAATGTAGAATGAACACCAATGGTAGATGCTCCAGGCTCGATGTAGAAGCTACTCCATGAGTGTAGAAAAAAATTCCTCCCCTTAGGAAGAAACAAGACCAAAGGTGTGTATATGAAGCCTCCTCCCCAATCTGTAGGAAGAAACCTCAAAAAAGATGGAGCCTTTGAAACCTGGTCAAGTGTCCCCATGTCAAAGCTGAAAGGTGCCTCCTCCAAATCATGTGTACTAAGCCACTCTGCTGAAAAAGACAAATCAGGATCAACTAAGGATGAATGTAGAACATGTACCAAAGACCCAAGTATCTCCTCTAAAGAGAAAGTGACCTACTCCAGTTGCTATATCAAAGTATCCACAATCATGTCACCCTCGAAAGAATGATCAAGTAGAGAATGAATATGAGGGTCAGCATGTTCCCTTGCAACAACTGAAGAAGGATCATCTTCACCAAAGAGAAGATGAATATCATCAATGATGTCTCCCAAATCTGAAGTATAGGACTCCACAAACAAACCTGCAATGTCTATCAAGTAGTCATCCCATGGAACCAAGTCTGGAAGACAATGAATATCCTGCTGCACTGAAGCACCTGAACCCATGGCTGTGTGAATACAAGCATCATTAGGAGAAATAGTAGAAGTAGTCTCAATAGGAGGAGATGAAATGGAAGGCTCAAGAACTTGATCATGAGTGAGAATACCCTAGTTCAAGTAGCCAAAACTCTCCTCAAAATCTGAATCATCACTATAATCATCATATGTTGAAGACTCATTGTCTAAAGAATCATTGTCATCAAGAGGAACAAAATTTGCAAAGGAGTACAACCGAGAAGAGTGATCCACTATCCTAGTAGCAATAACTGCTCCACTCTCCATGTCCTTGATGAAAACTGAATCAGGTGTAAATTCCATAGTCTTCTTTGTAGCACCATTTGTGATTTGATAGATAGAAAGAAGGTTATTGGTCAAGTGTGGAACACACAACACATCATTGAAGTGTCCATCCCTAACATCAATACTTCCTTTCCCAATCACATTCATGTAAGTGTGATTTCCCATCAAAATAGGTGGACCTTTGCGAGGATCAAATGATCAAAACATGGACTGTGAAGAAGCGATATGATGAGAAGCCCCTGAATCTAGAAGCCATCTACCTGAATCAGGACTTGAAGAAACATATAAAGCATGTGCTTTTTGAGTGACAAATGCATGACCCTTTCCTTTATCTTTTTCTAAATTTGGTGAAGAAGAGGTTGACGTAGACATCCTGGAAGGCAATTTGATGTTGTTCTTGGCAAGAAGATTCTTCAATTCATCAATGTCCTTCTTATAACAAAAGTGTTCTTCATGTCCATCCTTTTTGTAATATGCACAAAACCGCTTCTCCTTCTTTGAAGATTCACCCTTTGGAGGTGATGTAGAAGTGTCATGTTGTGTGGAAGTTGATGTTGTGCCTTCTTGTTGAGACTTAGACTTCCAATTCTTCTTCTTCATTTGACTTTGATTGCCTTGACTCTCATGATTAGCCACCAAGGCCTTGGAAGTTGAAGACTTGAGAATCCCCATACTCATCAATTTTTCTTGTTCTAAGACCAACATTTCTGAAAATGACTCAAATGAAGGCACTCCCCATGGTCAACTTGTGAGTATTATAACTTGAAACAAAAGCTCCATATTCAGGAGGAAGATGTTTCAACAAGTGACTAACCAACTTCGCATCTTTTATGGGATTACCACAATCATCAAGTTGTGCTCTATAGTCATTGACTTTGTTGAGATAATCTTGGATTGTGTCAAAGTTCCTAGGCTCTAGTTTGAGGAGATCAGTCTCAATTGTGAATCCCATTTCCTCATCCACTTTACCAAATAATTCTTCAAGTTTATCCCAAGCATCCTTAGCATCTTTTATGGTTTTGATGTGATACATGATAGCTATAGAAATATTCTCTCTCAAAACTCTTAAAGCTTTATAATTTTTGGATGACCATTTAGTTATTGCAGCAATATCATCATCAGCAGGTTTTTTAATAGTACCATCCACATAAGGATTTAAACCTTGAACCATTAACTTGCGCCATACATTATCTTTCCATGTAACATAGTTATGTGGAGTTAATTTTGCAATAGAACCCATGATGCAAAATGAAAAGATCACAAAAAAGAGAGAGACACCAGCACACAAGGCACCCCCCAAATTCACTCAATCAAAGAACCCCCCCCCCCCCCAAATGATGATTTTGGCACTTTATAGCTAGTGCGTGTACAATTGGCACTTGACAAAATTGATCAAAGTGGACTTCTAATTTTGATGTTTACAACTACAAATGTGAAGCTATAGAAGACTCAAGAAGATAGGACAATAGATCCTTCAAAGATCTAGTCAATTACAAGTTCCTTAATAGGCAAAAATAGACCATATTTTGAAAGTACTATGTCTACTCAAAATTTCTCCAAACTGATACTAGATCTGGAAAGTAGACAAAAAATCATGTACTTTCAAAAAAAATTTCACATGAAAATGTGTCCATATGAGCTCGTACGAAGCCTCTGAAGTTGTGAAAACAGGGATCAAACAGGTACAGTCACCAAAAACTACAATTTCTACAAAATGTGAGATCCAAAACTAGAAAAGAATAGCACCACTGAAAAGTTCACGAAATTCTAGTAAAAAAAAAAAAAAAAATTGCACTTAATTTGGAGTCTGTATGACCAAGCTATGACCTCCCAAAGTTGGACTGTCAAGTCCAAATTGCAAATGGTGAGGGCTTGAAATTTTTGAAACTTGCTAACATCACCTGGCTTAGAGGATTAAAATTGACATTCAAATGATTGTCACCGTAGTTGAAAAATGCCCAATTTTGACCGTCAAATGGCCGTCAAATTTGGCATAGTAGAATTATGATGCAAGCAAGGGCTTAAATTTGATGTCTTGATGACCATCACCGCTATGCAAAAAATGCCCCCAGTGATGTCTAGATGAGCGTCAAATTTAATGTCATAAAAAATTGCAAAAATGCAATTTAAAAAAAAAATACCTACTTTAGGCCTTCTGCCACATGTTAATCGGTGATTTGCTGGGGTTGAAGATGGACCTGCCCGCGTGGAGGCCCGTGTGGATCTGTCCATAGCTAGCTGAGGACCATGAGGGTTTGACCAATGGAGGGTTTGCAGAGCCCGTAGTTTTGAGCTGCGCGGTTCTGAGCTGCCTGCAAGTGTAGAGAAACCTGCTGTGCTTTGGAAATGGGAGGCCTGTGGTGACATTTTGATTTCCGAGCTAGAGGAAACCGAGCAGAGGTGAGGTTGTGAGGAACTGCACGGTGGTGCGCTACAGAGTAGCGGGGGAGGTGTTGGTGCCTAGGCACACATGGAGGAGGAGTAAGCCCGCAGCGGTGGTGCCTGTAGAGTGGTCCGCGGGAGGCATCTAGAAGGAGGCACTGTGAGTGGGGAGCTTGAGGGTCTTTTGTCCCACATTCAATCCGTTGAGGGGTAATATGCGATTTTTATGCCCCACGCCCCATATCAATCATAGAGCTTGGGTCTCCCTCCTTGGTATGCGATGTCTTTGGGAGTTGACTATGTTGTCCTCGATGTTGTATGGTCAATTTGAGATTCAATGAAATATGAAGGCCTTGATAGGCCAAATTTTTGCAAGAATATATATTTCCCAAAATGGAAAAAAATGCCCAATTCAACCCAGATCTAAAATTGACAGAATACACTCAGATTCAAAAATAGAAATAATTGTAGATTTGAGATAATAAATAAATAAAAAAGTATATTCAGATCTGAAATAAAAATTGAGGAAATAATTACCCAATTTTGCAGATCGGGCCTAAGAGGTCTGATTTGCAAAAAAAATTTTGCCTCAGATTTTATTTTTGCCCAAGGTAGGCATATTTATAGTCAAAATTTATGGAAACAACCACTTGGATGCAATGGTGAGGTCTGATCTTGCTTAAAATGCTCCCATAAAATGCTGATCCTAAATTTGGTTTGTGGCTCTCCAAAAGTTGAAGCAATCAATCGCTCTCCAATGGCTATGCAATGAAGACTCCTTTGGCTTTGATACCATGTAAGAATTTTCCTAAGGCAAAGAGTAGAAACCAAGATATAGAAGCTCAAGAGATAGCACAAGAGAGACAAATATGATATGATCAAATGATCAAATAAATGAATAGATAGATTGAATGAATGATTACATACAATGTAGGAGTGCCTAAATATATAGGCAATGGAAGATAACTAGAAGTTATGCAAATGATAAGCTATCAACTAGACATGGAGGAATCACATGTCCACCAAAGGTGGATCATCCTCCATTGTACATGAAAGTATGTGCAACATGAGAGGATGATAATGTGATAAGAGCACTAAAGGTGGATCTCACACACAAAGAGGTATGTGATGACAACTATCACACCTAAAATGGAGATTCTCCTAACCATGTGCTAAAAAGAAATGCAAACTCCTAGGTGTCTCAAAGACAACTAATTATGCAAATGCATTATCCTAAGTAAACTTAAGTAAAGTGTAATTAGTAAATACTTAATTACACCAACACTTGTTAATTTGCATTTTTAGGCTATATTATGAGTTTGAGAGGGTTTTCCTTCATCCTTCTTTTAGACTTTTAAACAACTGTGGTCACGTTTTGATCTTCATTTCCTTATCTTCTTTCGTGATCTCAATCAAAATTTTCTATCTTACATAGTTGATTGATATTGAGGCAAATTCTATTTCTTCTCTCCATTTCTTTTCACGTCTTCCAAACTTTTATCTTCCATTTGCTTTCATCCCACTTCTTTTCTTCTAATTCAACTTTGGGGCATAATCTTTCATGTTTTGGTTTTGTGATCCCTATATCTTTCATCTTACATCAAGAACCTTATCTTTAGTTCAATTTGATCAAATTTATCAATTTACTATTTCTCCTCTATCTCATTTTGATTTCGATCATGAGGGGGCAGTACCTATCAAACTTCAAACTTCAATCTTTGATTCATCTTTTTCAATCAGTTCAACTTGAGATTCTTATCTCCTATTTGAGACTTGAAGATCTCCTATTTTACAAGTTTGTTGGTCTTGTCTTTCAGCTTATCTTTGTCAGCTTATGCTTATCTTTGTCCTGATGTGTTCCAATATGTTGAACACACATCTGGGTTGTTTTGTGATCCCAAATCGATCTCACATTTCAATTCTATTCTTTGACCACATGTGATCCCAAATCAATCTCACATTAGTCAAAGAGGGGCAAATCTATGCACCCTAAAATGGTTGCCTAGACTTTGGGCCCCCATTCAGCAATTTATCAATTTCCTAAATCAGCATCTTCAGCTCAATATCAATTTCCTTGATCAAATCCTAGTTCTATCATTTATTTAATTATTTTTTATGGGCTAACCATTTTATCCTAAAAGTCTTTATTTAATTAAAAGAAATTTTCTTCCCATTTATTAAATAAAAAGCCCCCACTTTTCCTCTTATCCTAAGTTTCACAAATAAAGCATTATTTTTATTTTATAAAAAGAATAAAATCACTTTTTGTCTCATATGGACACAAAAGTCAACTCTTATTTTCTCATTGGAGGATATTTGTGCACATGGATTGCCTCTTTTTTATGCTCCACCCTTGATTAAATATTTTTCCTCTTAATCTCCATGGTCCATTCATTTGCAATTCCTTTAAAATAGGAGCTCTTTTCTCATTCTAAGATCCCAACTTTGAATACTAATCTTATGCTGCAGGATTTCTTGGAGACTTTGGAGCTTTTGGAGATCATTCTTGCATTCTAGTTTCATTCTTGCATCATAGCTTCATGTTTATGCTTTCTAGCTTAGTTTCCTTTATGCTCTAGATTAGCTCACATAACTTAATTAGCAAGGGTTTGTAATACTTTCATTTTCATAGCTTAGCTTCCATCTTCATTCTTAGCAAAGTTGCATTGTATTCTCATCTTGATTCTTGAAGATATTGGCATTCTTGCCCTAGTTTCTTTGAATCTCCCATTGTGTGGTTTACTAGCAAGGTTGCATGCTTCAATAGCTCTAGATGAGAGCACCATCAACATCCTTGTGACTCCATGCCTAGGGAGCTCTAGTTCGCTTTTCCAAGGATTCCCATTCATGGATTCCCTTGGAAGTAATGACTTAGAGAAGTGCACTATTTAGTGTGTACATCTATAATATATCCTTATTCACAAAGAAAAGAAAAAACAATATCTCAAATTATATTTTGAAGTTAATAAGTAAACACCATTCAAGAAAAAATATTACAGTACAATCTAAAATAGACATAACTTCAAATTATACATAAACTATATCAAAATCAATTTTTTTCTCAAATAAGAAAGTGTTTTTTCTCCATCACCCAATAGTACTATGATTGAATCAATTGGCATAAGTAATGTTGGAATTAAGGAGAGTAGAAAATAATGACAAAGATAGAGTTTTAGTTAGCCAAAACAAAAACATTACATTGTTTAAATAAGATATTGGTCTGGAATACTTAGGCTTCATGAAATTCTGTAGACACTCATAAGAGCTTTGTAAAGTTGGACTCTAAGAAGAGAAAGTTATAGAGATAAATATTATTTTCTCCACTACTCACAAAGCATGATAGACAACAAATTTGAAACTCAAAAAATAGTATCCTTTAAACGTAATCCATCCAAACATTTACCAAAATCTCATTTTTATATTTTTTTGTAATAATGAGATTGTCTATAGATGGTACATTACATAGGATGAGAAAAATAATGAAATCCAAGAAATATTTATTTTTAATATTTTTCTTAAATGTTGAGGGATTTTTCTAGAAATTGAGGATACAAAGAATATGATAGAATGTGTGAGTACTTAAATACATTATATTCAATAACTATTTTCGAAAAGAACAAGTGATTGTGTAATGTTTTCATGAGTTGCACCTTGGAAAAATTGTACAATGTTTTCATGAGTTTCACCTTGGAAAAATTCATTGAATATTTTACAAGTTAATTTCTAATGATCTTAAATCTACTGAATATTATTTTTTAGTTCCAGACATTATTTTTTGAACCTTTAGTTTTGAATTCTGGATATTAAAAAACTCCATTTCATTTTCAGCTACCATGGCCATTATTTTGTAGACGCTCTCTTATATGTGAAAACTTAATTCCTCTTGAAGTTGTGCACCTCAAAAACTATTATCTATATTGATAGAATTTGTTTAGTTTTAACATTGGATATTCCTATTAGTATAATTTCAATGGTATTATTTTTTACTTCCAATATTGGTTATTGTCCTTGGTTCTATAAGTTCTATATATTTTTTAAATGATAGACTATAATAAGAAAGGCTTAAAAAATAACAAGAAATAAAAACAACCCTAAAAATCAATGATAAAGAGTTAAAGAACATAAAACAATAACTTATTTTAGTATTAGTATTTCTAACCCATCCTATATTTTACAAGACTTAAATTCATCAACTATTAAAATATATTAAATATTAATAACAAAAAAAATTATGATCCATTGCCAAAATCATGAAGAGTTTTTTTACAGATAAGATATAACTCTCTTATCCTTGTGTTCATATTTCATGAAGAAATATTGACTAATGGAATATTTTAAAAAGGACTCACCTAATAACTCCAACCACTCATATGTGTAACACTCTAAGTATTTGTGTGAAGTGCTTGCTTACAAAGAAAAAAAAAACCAAAAAGAAGTTAAGAAAAATATTACTTATGATATAGAAAAAGAAAAAGAGGAGCAACTAATCTTCTATAAGTAAATCAAACAGAAATAATAACAATTTGAAGTGATTTAAATGCTTAAGTTTCTTTTCAAATCTATAAAATTAAAGAAATATAAAACATAAATCTAAATATAAATATATTATAGATATTAAATTTTAAAGAATATATTTCTCCATATAACGATCTATAGTCGAGTATGTGCAGGATCATGGTATGCCAAACTAGGCCCTTAAGTGGCAATGAAAATTCAGAAAATCAGGTTTAGGCAACTTGGCAAGAAAACTTGAAGAATTTATAAATATTATATCAAGAATATGTAACAAGAGAATCCATATAAAATTGAATTTAGTTTCTAAGATACTAGACGTTTTTTGAAAAAATATTATTCTATATGTGGAAATTTTCAAATTTCATTGTAGTAGTACAAAAATTTCAGAAAAAAAATAAGTAGGTGTATGTCTGACCACCTTAAACACAATCGAATGATTGTTTTTTTAACAAGGTTCTCGATATAAGTAGTAGAATGATGTCCGGATATGACACATATTTTTTTGTAATTTTTTTCTGAGTAAATAATTAATTATGATTTTTCTTCTACAAATTTTTCAGAATACAAAAACTCTCATGTCTGACCATGTTAACTTAGTAGATAGAATTTATCAAATTGAATTTTTATTTATTTTTCTTCTAGTAGGAAAATCATAGAATGTGACACAAGTTTTAGATTTCAAAAATGTTATACAATTTGAAAGTTATAGCTATTTTTCAACAATTCTATCAATCAGGACTAGAAAGATAACAAGTAGGTGTTTATCTGACCACATTAAACAAGATCAACTGATAATATTTCTTTACAAGATTATAGATAAAACTAGTAGTCTTATGTTCGGATGTGATGCATATTTTTTGTTTTTTTTCCTTGTAAATAATTAATTATGATTTTTGTGCTACAAATTTTCTTGAATATAAAAACTCTCGTGTCTGACCACCTTAACTTAGTCTAAACTCCATCAAATTAAAATAATTGTTTATTATTATTGTATTAGGTGAGGCACATAATGTGATGTATATTTCGGATTTCAAAAATGTTATATTTTTTGAAAGTTATAGTTATTTTTCAAAGAGTCCATCAATCAGGACTTCTTTTTCACATCACCATTTCTTGGCATACCATGATCTTGGGCATACCCAATGAGAAATGAAGCAAGCTTCATAGACATATATAGATGAATCTTACCCTTAAGTATTTTCACTAGAATAAGATTTTTATTAGTTATTATTTTATTTTGGTTTGTTACAATACTATCTCTTGTCACTCAGAAACAACACTCTTTCAACCCAACTGAATATATTGAGCCAATAAACAATCAATTTTGTCGAGCTTGAATTGGCTCAGGGTCAGCTAAGACTCAAAGGTCCTTTTTTAGTGACTGTTGTTATTTAATGCAGACATCTATGTATTTGATTCAAACTTTGACTTTACCTTTTGTAACACTTTGAAAGAGATCCATCATCGATTTTATTAAAAACTCTATTGACTATTCATGCCAATTTAGAATAACCTACCCATAGTCTCACAAATTGGAAAACCTCCCCCTTATGGATTTTAATTTCCTAAAGAATTAAGATGCATGACATACTTTCAGACATTACAAATTATTCCATACAAACCACCTCTTGTTAGGAGTGATTAACCCATTTCATATTCTATACAAAGAACTGCATTGGCCTATAGGGAGGTAGTGAATCCCTTGGACATGGTCATGTAAACTTTGGTGTTCGAGAAGTTATTTTCGAGGACCTGTCCTCCCTTTTTTTTCCTAGTAGATCTCAGTCTTATATTCTTACTCAATTTCCTCCCATTGCTTATGAAAATGGAGGTTGTTTAATAGATGTTGCTGGGCTCAATGTTCTCTAATTCATCTCTTGTACAACCTCCCTTCACAAATTATCATTCCTCCATTTAACCATCCTTAAGAGGCTTTAACCAAAAAGTCATTGCAAGTCTACTATGTATGTGTATTATCCAACGTTACCCATACATCCCACTCTCTCATAAATTGCACAATTTTCTTGTCCAAGGCCGCAACATTTTTAGTCAAATTTCTATCATCCATCACCATGCACCTTAGGAATAAATTATGCAAAATTATATTCTTCCTATTATACCCATCCCTTGTGTGATAATCTATCTATGCTACATAAAAATAAAGCAGAGTAGATAGATCAAGGGGTACCCACCCATAGATTAGAGGAGATAGAGAAAATTTATTTGTCTCCTATAGAGTCCACCATTACTTTGATAAAATTCTATAAATTTCCAAATTATGACTTCTTCTCATGCACTTGAAACAATAAAATTTTGCTTGAAAGTACCAAATAGTCAGGATCATTGTATAGAGTTGCACCCATATAGGCTCATTTGTAGGATTAGTTTTTCTAGGAATGAAGTTATGAATCCACCTCACAACAATCCTCCAATAAAATGCATCATACAAATGTAATCATCCTCAATTATCCAATAACAAATAATAAAAAAACCTCTCGGCAAGTCAAAAACCTTCTCCTCCCTAGGACTATTCAGATTAATCTAGTTTTTAATTTACTTCATACAAAAAAATTTCCCAAGAAGCTTACCATTTTTTTCCACGCAACTTATCTCCTCCACATCTTTCTTGCAAACTTCTCCAATATGGACATGGATGTTAAATTTATTGACAAATTTCTATATATTGTTGTTATTTTAAAAATTTATGTCACTTTTACATTATGACATATAATAAAAAAATAACATATAAATAATAAATTAGATATTTAAATTTTTTTATTATTGATTTATTTCATTATTAAATAAAAAAATTTAAATTTAATAAATGTTACCGAACCAAGCATGTTATAATAGTTGTGCACTTTGCACACCCAATCTTCAATTACTAATTTTGAATGAGCCAAGAAAACATGATAACTAAAATGATATTAATAAGTTTCATATGTACTAATAGTTGATCATTTTTTAGCTATTTTGGCTCATAATTTTCCCACTTGTAGACAACTTAGGACATTTGCTCATAAGTAGTGGGAAAAATATGCATTTTTTACCATTAGGAACTTATGAATTCTATACGGAGCTTCTTTCATATGAAAAAGCCAAAAAATATTTTTTAAGTAGCTAATTCACATATAAAGACAACAAAAAATTAAATCATGAAAATCTAATATATATTTTAAGCTTTAAAAATACCTCAAAGTAGCTATATTAGCTTGATAACTATATTGGAAATAGTTTATTTTGGCAACAATTATGGATGATTGTGTTGGACTTGTTGAGGATGCCAATTGAATAGGAAAATGCGGATAATATCCAAGCATAATTTAAAGCACAAATGGAAGAATTATAGCTTGGAAGGGTGCAAATGCTACCAGATGGAAACTATTTCTATAGAGCCCTAGTAGATCAACTTGAAGGTGACCAAAACTTGAAATCAAATTATCATCACATGGTGGTGGATTAAATTATCGAGCATATTTCAGACTTTGAGCCTTTCTTTTCTCAAGATGATGAGATCAGTTTTGAAGAATATTGTGAAAAATGATAGAAGATGGAACATGGGAAGACTATCATGAGATTCATGTAGCCTCGATCACACCAACATTATGTCAACGATCTCAAGAACTAATTTTGCCACATAGATACTATTGATAGTGTAGATACTCCCACAATTCATCTCTCATATTGTCATGGAAAACACTATAAAAGTTTGTGCTTCATCAATGACAAAGAAAATGATGTTGAAGTTCCACCAATTCTTCTGTAGGAGGACAAATAAAGTACAAGCAAATCCAACCAAGAATATCTCAAGTTCATTGTGCATCAAACAAAATGTAGAAATTTTGATAAATTTGAAAAAAGAAGTTTTATACGTTAAACCCTAATATTATTAACCCTAATATTCGTAAGAATATTTATGTTCTAAACCCTAATATTATTTGACCTATCAAACATTGCAAGGTGCTTGTTGATAAAAGGATAGTAGAAATCATTGAATAAATGTGGAGAGTATAATTATCTTGATTCAAATAATTATCTTTTTAAGATTATGCCATATTTCATGAAGCCCTACTATCATCTATATCAAAATGCATAACTCAGAGATGTTGTTTTCCTTGTCCTATCTTCTAGAGTTATATGTTGTCTGGAATTGATTTTCGCAAATGCCTCTGTTAGTCGTATTCAATGCAAATTACACTGCCAAAACAATTTTCTTTCAAAAATGTTAAAACATTATTTTCTACATGTGATTCAAAAGGTGGATTTAGAAATTCATATACCATTTTCCTTAAAATATACATTGTGATATGCCAATTATGGAAAAATAATACCTACTATTTACAACTTGGATAGTTTACGCAATCAAAATAAAATTGATTCTACATATATTTTCCATTTTATTTAGCCTTCTTTGTTTAGTAAAGATAACTACAATTTAATCACTATTTAATCATTTGAGGAACTAATAATGAAGATAATATAGCACTCCAATCAATGAGTGGTGAACTATCTAAATTACTAAATATGAATTCATGTTGGTTTATCGATACGGGGATAAAAGTTGATGTAGCATGTATGTATGTATATATTCAAAAAATTTAAAGCAAACACCCCATTAATAGTTTCCCTTGTCTGTAGTTGTGATTAGTTAATCTAGTGAATTCAGAGTTAATGTGGAAAGCATATGAGAAAAGAATGTGGAAGGGAGTACCTTGGGGAGCACACAACCCTAAATTTTTCTAATAAAGATATTTTGTGTTTACTAATACTTAAGAAAAATTATTTAAAAAGTAATTTTTATTTTTCTCGAGCATCTTTATTGATCTATATATTTATGGTTATTAATACTCTTATTATTTATTTTCCTTAAATTAGTTTTATATGTTATGACATGCCATTCCACATTAAATAATTAAATATGTACATCCTAAATTTCATTTCATCTCATTTTCTAATAGCTTGTTAAGTTTACATATTAAATAATAAAATATATTCATTCAAAATTTCATGTTCATCCCATTATCCAATAGCTTGTTAATTTTAGACAAGAAAAATGATAAATAGTAAAATATACAAGAAAGAAACTAAAATTTTAAAATGCTAGTAATGAAAAATCTCAAAATGTTAATATATGAATATTCAACTAATTCCAAATTATATATATATGCTTGTTCATTGGGTCAAACATAATTTTAAATAAAACTAATAATATTAACTATTAAAATTAACTAATGGTTATAATATAAATAAAACTTATCTTATTTATAAGTTATGTGGAAGGATAGATGTCTGCATCACCAGGTAATTTTGATTACCGAGGACACTAATGGAAAATTTGGCTTAATTTTTAATTATTACGCCAGGAGATCCACTGGAATTTTTTGTACGCAGATCGATTACCCAAAAATCACCCAGCCCCTACCTCTTAAGAAAAAAATACTCATAAAACAATTATCTCAAAAAGACCTATTTTGTACCCTGTTGTGCGAAGCTCAGCTCTGCAATTTTCAGAGGACTCTTGCGGTGGAAATTGGTTTGGTCAATATGGGTGGGAAAACCTTGCGCATAGAGTCAGACAAAATTGAGGAGGAATTCTCCTCTGACCCCTTAGTGACTCACTACTACAAAGACAACAACATCTGGGGCTTGATGGAAAGAATGAAGGGAGGCCACGATGAGAAAATCTCCAAGTAATTTGTATCCTCCTGGGATAACAGGAAGGTGTCCGTTGGGGGTTTACACTTTCAACTAAATGAAGAGGTCATTGCTAAAGTGATGAGGCTATCTATGGAGGGAAGGAAGTATAATAAAACTAGCCAGATGACGCACATTACCAATCTCAACTAGGTCTTTAGGGTGGGAAAAAAACTAGTTAAAAACTCTGGAGGTTTCAATCACGAGCATCTCCCTGAGTTTTGGCCCAAGGTGTGTCATATAATTATGAAATACTTCACTCTCAAGGGTAAATTTACTGTGTTTTATTATTATCATTTGTCATTCCTGAACCATATTAGTAACATGTACCTCATTTCTATCATTTTCTATCTCCTCCACTCGATTGAAAGCAACACCCTAGATATTAAGGAGAATAAAAATCCTAAGAAGCGGGTCCCCATCCTTCACTAGGGCCTATTACTTTTCTTGTAAAACTTCCATAAAGCCATTTTCCCTCTACCCAAACCTCCCCTTATTATTAAGGATGTCACCCAAGAAGTTTCCCCTTTGGGAGCCAACAACCCCACTCCATCCCTCTCCCAATCTTTACAAGAGATCTAGGAGACTGACCTTGTCCCCCAGGATGGAAAAACTTGCAAGAGATGTGTGAGGAACCATTTTAAAAGGGTGGAAGACTTAGAGGAATCCCATATCTCTGAGTCCATGGAAACTAAGGATAAGATGGGGGTTGATAGCACTCCTGAAACTGACAAGAAGCCTAGAAAATAGAGGAATTTGGGTAGCCAGGTTGAGTTGGAAGTGAATTTAGTGGGTACTGTCTGGTGTTCTAACAGGATTGCCAAATAAAACTGTAGGAAAGCTCTTAGGGAAATGACTACTTAGGAAAAGTTTCATTCAAAGGATATGGACACGCTTGTCTCCTATGGTTCAATTGAGGGATCCTCAAATGAACACTTAAACTCACCCAGGTCTGGTCGCGCTCCCCCCTTGAATCTCCCATCGACAATGGATGAAATGCCTCACAGTAATACCCTGCCCCCACTCTCTCCCCACACCTAGCAGGTCAAATCCCCTCACATTGAACACACTACAGTGGTGATGGATTAAAGTGATAGGTTTAAAGTCTCTCTCAAGCAGAAGTTCAAAGAGCTCAATAATGAGATCCTCGCCCTCAAACATGACATGAGAGAAATCAAAGCCCGTGTAGTAGATTTGAACAAATTTTCCCTCAAAGTCATGCACGTATCGACTGTGACCTTTTGCAATGTGCAGGAGGGTAAAAGCATAATCAGGTGTCACCTTTTAGGCTAACTTGTTAGCACAACTGAATTTTAGTATTTCTAACTACAAATTAATTTTGGTCAAACATATGGTCTAGTTAGATTCATTATAGCTAAGTTAGATAAGTACTTTAACTTTTCCAATTGGAAATGTCTATTAAATGCATGTTTTATACCACTTTGGGTCCAATTACCATAAAAATAAAATTATTTTAGAAAAGTGGCATTTCAATAACTCCTAATCTTTTTAACAATATTTTTAAAAAAATAAAAAAATACCTTTTTGCAGAGATCAAAGTCAAGAATATCCTCATATATATTTAATAGTGTTTTAATTAGACATAGTTTATTGTAATTTAAAAATATTGCAAGTAGGTATTTTAACAGTCAAGGAGATGTTGATTTGGAGAAAGAAAAAAATAGTAAATCATATTAAATAAATTTGAAAAATATATGGTGCACTAGAAGAGAGAGTCCTCTTCAAGAATATATATTTCTTTTTTTGATTGGGATAGATTTGTTATGAAAAATATGTTGCGAGATGAAAACTGTCGATTTCACTATGTTGGAATTTGAATTGTTATAAAATAGAAAATTTAGGTCACAAACTAATTTTTATTTCTTCATGCACTAGCTATATATGTCATCTATGACATATTTTGAAATTAGGGGAAAAATGTTTATTTACATATAATTTTTTGGTGGGAACTAGACCCCTAATTTTTAGCATTTTTTTGCAATTGAAAAATCGTCTTTAAAAATTAAAAAAACATATCAATTCTCATTTAAAAAAATTCTTAAAAATATTAATCATAAAATTCATCCATTTTGTCACATTTAATTAGTTTACATCATCTTCAAATTCCAAACATAAATGTCATTTTTATACTATTGAAGTTGAACAACTTTGATTTTGTTAGCCTTTTCCTTTGTAAAAGGGTGACAACTTATTGTGCTTTTACCTAGGAGAAGATGGCTAGTGGTAAACTATAGGTCGATGAGGATAACAAAGACCTCTTCCTGTTCCTACAGGAAGACTAGGCCACGAACCTGATGTCCAAACGTCTGGGTGGGAGATCCTAGGTGCTATTGTGACCATGAGGTTTTTGTGCTAGCATGGGCCTGTTAGTCCTAGGTCCCATTTTTTTCTTTCCTATTTTCTGATTAAGTTTTTAAAACTCTAGTTTAGCCCTGTATGGCTTGTTATTGTTAATATGTTATCTACTTTCTGGTTATGCTACTATGGTTCGTTATTTTTTAAAAGGACCTATATTTTTCTTTTGATAGAGGTAGACTTGAGACTTTTGTTTCTGCTGACTTTCTGCTAAAAAACTGATATGAGACTAGTGCTATTAATATGTTGTCAATGTGCTTCTAGTCTTCTGTACCACGCGCCAGTAGCCTCTTGCTACTTTTTCTATCAAAAACATCTCTACATGTTTAAATGGTGAATTTATTAAGCCCTCAATTATAAAGAGTACTAAATAATTTTTGTTTAATTTTTTTAAATATAAAAATCTAAAAAATAATTATTAATATAGTTTTAAAAATTAAGTTAGAGATGGCTAGCAAAATCATAAATTTTTTAGTCTTGTAGAAAATTTGAACTGAACACCAGTTAAATGTTTATAATATAAATGCTTCTATTAAACCAAAATCATTTATCAAAGTATTAACTTATGATAAAATTTCAAAAATTTAAATTAATTTTTTTTTTCAAACCTAATATTTAAAATATAAATTAAAGTTGATGATACCTCAAATTTACACCAACACTTTGAACAAGTTGATTACATTATCTTTAATAATTAAAAATTAAAAATATTTATCATCCTTTACAACTTTTCCTACTACTTAAAATATCACAAAATGATATAATTAGAAAAATATTATTATAATATGACTAAAAAGGTCCTATAACAACAAACCATTTAAACCAATGATAATACCAAGTCAATCATTTGTATAACATATAAAATTAATTAAGCCAATAGGCTTTTTTATGGGCATAGCCCATTGATAGAAAAGTGCCAGGTGACTAGAAACATTACAATATAATTTAATTAAGCTAGTAGGATTTTCATTGTAGGCATTTCTCACTAGATGGAAAAGTGTCAGTGGATATAAAAAAATTGCTTGATACTACCAAAAATGTCTGACTAATACTCGAAAAAAGTGTCCAATAAAGGGAAAAATGTACAACATGTTTATGTCAGCTTAACAAAAACCCCTTTTCCTCTTTTAACACGAATGTGGGGAGTGGAGAAATGAGAGTGAGTTGGTATTTATTTTCAATGCCAATGTAGGGAGTGGATATTTGTTTTGGTTTCAAAGAGGTTACTACTATAGATATTGTTTCAATTTTGTATGCAAGCTTAAATGCTTGAAGCTTCTAGATATTTTTTACTATTGAGAAGAGTCCATTGAAGGAGTTTGCAACATCTTTAGTGCTTGTAGAGACCTTGAAATAAATGTTCTTGTGCTACTCTAGAAACTAATACCTATTCACTAATACTAGGGATACTTTTGAACTAACAAAATTGTTGTTGAATTAGGAAAAGATACAGGTACAACAAAGGAAGATGTCCTCTATTTTTTCATGGGTAATGGTGTTTTATGGATTGTAGAGGAAATGGAATTTGGGGGTCGCAGAGATAGGCAAGTTCTCATTGTTATTGTTAAATATTGTTTTTCTTAAATAACTATTTTTACCGTTGAGAAGGCCTTTTGTAGGTTTTGGTGGGTGGTTATTCGGCATGGGGATTTCTCAAGGACAAAATCATACTGAAGAAAACTCCATGTAGGTATGTAAGGCTCAATTTTACTTTTTAAATTTTATTTCTTGCAGCTTCTGTAAGACAAATTTTAAGCATAGTTATTTTAGGTTTTTGTATATTCAACCTTGAGCATCATTCTTGTAGGTCTTCGAAGATATGTGCAATATTAATAATTTTAGTTTTAGGCTTTTCTCATTGTTTTATGTTTTGGTGTTCATAGTTTTAGTGAGTACAATTTACCATGTGTTGTGTAAGGTTTTCTCAAGTGCAATTTGGTCATGATTACTTTGTTTCTACTCATGTTTGAAGTTTTAGAGTGGCAAGGGTGAATAGAAGAGTCAGCGGAATAACCAAGCTTTTATCCATCCTCCTTATTTTACTGAAGTTGGGTATTAGCATTTTCAACCATGTATTTATGTCCTATAGCTAGGCATTGTCCAGCATTGCAATAATTTAATATTTTTAGTTCATCTTTATACTAAAAATGTCATAGTAGGGGCTTTATTTGTTTTCTTGTATTCAACAATGTTGAAACTATAGATCTTTCCATAATTTTCAAAAAATAGAGGAGACTGGTGCAATTTAATTATAGTCTCTTTTTAAAGGTTAGTATATTTTTCTTTTGAACTATTGAATTTATTGACAATCTTTTTATTATTTACATCTTTAAATATAATTTTTCCTGGGGGTTAAAATGCAAAAGGATAGGGATGGCAGTGTGGTTCCTATATCTTCACCCTTGGCTCAATTTGGACATAGAATGAGGGAGTGAGTTTAGTTCCTAATTTTTCATTTTATTTGTCCTTTTATCATAATTATTGTCTATATGTTCTTGTATCATCTTAAAATGGAAGCACTTCCATGAGAAGAGTGTTTAGCCCTCTAAGTAAGTACTTTGGTGTCATGTCAAGCATCTTGACCAGATCTTTGCTTGAATTTGGCTTTCTCCCCATGTTCTACTTCTCTCTCCACCTGATTTCACTTTATTTCTGCATTTCCTAGCATTTTGGATTGAGGTCCTGAGGTTGCTAACCTCAAGGTCAAAGTTGACCTTGAGGTTCAAAGATGAAATCAACCCTGACCTAGGTCAAGGATGACCTCAACCCTAACCTAGGGTGGGGTCTACCTCTTCCTTGACCTAGATTTCAAATTTTAGATTCCCATGATTTCTAGGTGTCGAGTTTCAGAAATATTTGTTTTCCCACTTCCGGGTTGGCCATTTAGGGTTTCGGAATGGTAAATCCTTAAATTGCATTTAATATGGGTCCATTTCTATGGGTTAAGGTTAATTGGGATTTAATTCCCCAATTCCGGCCTTCTCTAAAGGATTGTGCCCTAGATCACTATAAAAGGAAGCCTTCCTCTCTCATTTCATCATCCACAATCAAGAAATTGAGATCCACTCTCATGATCAAGCCATCACCTATTCATGAGCATTCAAGAAAAAGATCAAGAAAGCATTTCATCAAGCATTTTCAAGGAAGCATTCAAGTCCTCTTCTCCATTCAAGTTCTCCATTGAAGATCAAGGATTCAAGCATTCAAGCCTTTGAAGGGATTTGGTTCAAGTATGGAAGATTCATTATTCAAACCCTAGATATAGCCATCATGATGGTTTGATCTTCCTTCAAGATCCTTTTCTCATCTTCTAAATCCATTTATTCTTCTATCAAGGTGGATTCCAAGCATACAAACATGGATGTTTTGTATTTACTTTCATGGTTTTGATTTACATTTGCTATTGTTGTGTTCAAGCTTTCATATCAATATACTTCTTTACATTTCAAATACAAATACATACCTATTGAATTTCACAGCTTCATTATTAGATCTACTTCTACTACTTGCTAGCATTCTCAATTTCAATTTCAATATTAAGGTTGCTTCCAAACTAGGGTTTGACCTAGGCAAACCCCTCGAACAAACAATAAAAACCCTCTTTTTCAAGCAGGTACAAGTGCGGAATTGTAGATTTGAGCTTGGATTTGGATACCCTTTTCGGTGAACTTGTGAGATTTGCAAACAAAGTCAAGGACAACCTTCAAAATCTCAAAGTAGTCTTTGACCTTTTACCGGGGTCAAAGACTACCTACTATCAGAAAGGTAAAAAATTTTGGGGTTTTCTTTGTCTTGGCATTTCTAGTCCAAAACAAATTGCAGAATTGCCCGTAACTCCACACTGACATAAAAAATCAGCATTTTCCAGATCTACCCTATTCTAAGGTTAGTATTTGCCTTTCAATTATTTTAGATTTCAAGCATATATTATCCATAAGGAAATATAAGGTTTTCTCCTTTATTCATATTCTCAATAGATTTATTCTTTTATGTATTGACCTTTTGGTTGATCAATTTGGATCTTTCCTTTGGTAATTTGGATTTAGAATTAGATATCATATTTCCCCCATACATTTTAGGGTGGACCCAATTCCATCCTATTCATTTTGGTGAATTTGACAAGCTTACTCTCTTTCTTTCTGGTACTTTAGATTTCCCTTAAGATTAGATCTAGTTTATTCTCTTGCATTTTTAAAATTCAAAAATACAAAAAAATCTATATATTCAATAAAATATAAAAACATTTCTTGCATTTTATGGATATTTTTAAAATGCTTTGGTGTATGGTCATGTTCCTTATTACCCTTCTTTTAGCATCTCTTTACAATACTTATGATGTTTATGAGAGTATGATTCAATTTATTATGTTGATGACCCTTCACTTTTCTCTTGCCTATGCTTTTGTAAAGTTGACTGACAATAGTCTTCCTACATTCAAAACTTTCTTTAAAGATTCATGTGGTAGCCTTATTACTCTTTTGGATTATGTGAAGAATTTGGTAAATGATACACCATCTCCTAATCTTCCTAATCCTAATCCTCTCATTCCTAATTTTGCTAATCTTAATCTGATACCTAATTCTCCATCTTCTCATCCTCACTCTTCTTGTACTTATGATGAGATTCAAGCTATAGCTTAGGATGAGGATGTGCAAGATTTCATTGATTTACCTTCTCCTCTAATTCATTATGATATTAGGGGAAAGGCTAAAGAAACTTCTTCAAAACCTATTATTCCACCTTATACAAGCTTTACTCATGAACATGATAAATAATCACTTCCTATAGAAGCTTTACATAATATGTACACTACCATATATAATATGGTGACTAAAAAAGGTTATAAAGGTTTAGGGCTTGGAGTCAATGAGCATGGTATTAGGTTTCCAATTCATATACCCCCTAAATCAGATATGTATGGCGTTGGTTGTTCAAAATCTCAAATCAAGGTAGGTGATGTTAATCATCGTCCTCCTCTTCACATTCTTCTCCCTAAACCTATCTTAGATAACCCTAATGCCCGTCAAGAAGTGGATAAGAAGGTATATGTTGAACTAACGAATTCCAGGAAAGAAATCTTTAGACCTATGCTGATAGATGCTTTATACAAATATAAATGTTCTTTTCATTATAGCAATACACATTTACTCGCTAATCGTAAACATTTCAAGTTATATGTTAGAGAAAGGGTCACTTTCGGAATTATATCTCACTCTCATGTACTTTTACAATTCCTTTATAATTTTTCTATAAGGGATTCCCCTCCTTCTGATATAATGTAGATTTTCTTCCCCTCTTGTCTCATGACTGGGGGGCAAGAGGTGTATTTTCATCCAGTCTCTTAGGATCCATTAGACTTTCAGCATATATTATGTCTTGAGCTTCATTGGTATTCTTTCTCTCCTATCTTTCTATGGTTTTGCATTATGCTTATAATCATCCATAAATCTTATTCAAGATATCTTCCCTAATACATTTGTTTTACAAAGATACCCCTTGTCTCTATCCTTGTGGGGCAAGGTACCTCCTTCTTTCTCTTTGTCTAGGGAACTTCTTTCCTTAGCTTAGTGGTCTTTGTTTATATTGCAATATTATTTCATTATATTGACAGATGTTTTGACTATGGATAACCTTCTTACATGAGAAGTTGTCATCCTAGGTCATCACTTCTTCTCTATGTTTTACGTTATGTTCTTTATAAACTCTCACCCTTGCTTTGGTGTTAGAGTTGTTTCCCTCATTCCAAAGATTTCTCTCCCTCTTCTTTATAGGGGGCTTGATGATTGAATATTTTCTCCTAAATTTTGAAAGATGATCTTTTATCTAAAGCACTCCTCTTTGGTGGGGGTCTTGTTTATAAGATCTCTTTCTTTGAGGGTCCTTTTTCCATGAGTGACATATTCTTTTCATGATTATCTATACTCTTGGATGTTGGGATCACTATCCCTCACTAAGAATACGGTATACATTGTTGTAAAAAGGATATCTCCTTGCATTGTGAAGTAGGTATCCTCTTCCTCTTCCTTATCATGTCTAGTAGACTACCATGATAAGGAGGGGGGCATATATAGGGTCTCCCTTATACTATAGTTTTTAAATTTTTATATGCTAAATCTTTGAAAGTAATACACATAAGTTGATAAACCCTAAAAAGATACGCATTTATATGCTAAATCTTCTGATGGTAATGCACATAAGCTACAAAATCCTGAGGAGACACTCATTTTTCAAAATTTTCAATATGATAAATCTTGGAAGGTAATGCACATAAGTTGCTAAATCCTAAAAAGACATGCATCTATATGCTAAATCTTCCAAAGGTAATGTACATAAGTTGGTAAATCTTGAGGAGAAACACATTTCATATTCATAGTGATACAAGAAGGTTGATTTATGGGCATTCAAGAAGCCTACAGAAAACACATTACAATTGCAAGCATAGTTTATGGGTGAACCTATTAGGTCTCTCCCTCCAGGGTGATTCATGGTAAGGTGGGCATCTTATTGGGTGAGGTAATGACTTTCTCTTTTCTCTCTTTTCTCTTTCATGCTAGTAGGATTGGATCATGAAGCTATGTTATTTATAGTATTTCTCTTATCTTTCTTATGTAATCATTTATGCTCTTATGATAGCTTTCTAGATATGATATTAGTATGAGAAATGTATCTTAGTGAGGTTTCTTATGCTAGTTGATTTGGGTTTATTTAGTACTAACCCCTCTTTTGTGTCTTTTTCCTTTTTCTTTTTTGCACCCTTGTGTATGTATGTTGAGTTAGAATCCTTAGCTTGGGGGATTGTATCCATAGCTAAGTGTTATCCTATCTCATTTTTAGTCCACTTGGATCTCTTCTCTATTCTCCTTTACCAAGGGTTTGCATTGAATCCATACTCTTGCTAAAGTGGGGGCTTAATTTATCATCTTAAAATGGAAACACTTCCATGATAAGAGCATTTAGCCCTCCCAGTAAGTAGTCTAGGGTCATGTAAAGCACCTTGATTAGATATTTTCTTGAATCTAACTTTCTCCCCCCATTATGCTTCTCTCTCCACCTGATTTCACTTTATTTCTGCATTTCCTAGCATTTTGGATTGAGGTCCTGAGGTTTATGACCTCAAGGTCAAAGAAAACCTTGACCCTAACCTAGGTTATGGATGACCTTAACCCTGACCTAGGGTGGGATCTACCTCATCCTTGATCCAGATTTTAAATTTGAAATTCCCATGATTTTCAGGTGTTGGGTTTCAAAAATATTTATTTTCCCGCTGTATCATCTTAAAATGGAAGCACTTCCATGTTAAGAGCATTTATCCCTTTGAGTAAGTGGTTTTGGGTCATATTGGATGGCTCAAATTGATCTTTTCTTTAATCTAGCTTTCTCCCCACTTTCCACTTCTTCCGCGCACTTGATTTCTTCATTCTAGGTGAAATTAGGGTTAGGATCTTAAGGATTCTCCTGAATTTCCCTCTTCTATGGCTTTATTTTCTAGGTTGGGTTTAAAAATGGATCCTCCTAGGCTTCATCATAGTAATCATAGGATTTTATGTCTATCTCTTACATTATATCCTATTCTGGCATCAGTTCTAGGTTTCTGGGCATCCCCGAGACCTCCTGACTTGGTTCTGAGTCAATTTGGGACTAGGGTCAAGGTCAAGTTAGAACCTGACTAGATCAAGGTCTAGCTAAGACCATGAATAGGTCAAGGTCAAGCTAAGACCCTGACTAGGTCAGGGTCAACCTTGGCTTTGACCCCTTCCTCCAAAATTATGATTTCCAGAATTTCCAGGCTTCAAGCTTTTAGGAGATTTATTTTCCTACCTCTGGGTCAGCCATTTCAGGTTTTGGGATGGTAAATCCTTTAATTGCTTTTAATCTAGGTATATTTTCTAAAGGTGAGGACCTAATTGGGATTTAATTCTCCAAGGTGGTCCATCTAGAGGAGTGTGCCATAGATCACTATAAAAGGAGGCCTTCCTCTCTCATTTTCATATCAAGTTTTCATATCTAATCTTCAAGCAATTTCATGATCAAGCTCTCAAGATTTTCTTTAGGTGATCAAGCAAGAATTCCATTCAAGCAACCATCCATTAAATCATTCAAGTCCTTTTCTCCATCCAAGTTCTCCATTGAAGATCAAGGATTCAAGCATTCAAGATTTATTATTCAAACCCTAGATCTAGCCATTACGATGGTGTGATCTTCCTTCCAGATCCTTTGTTCATCTTCAAGATCCATTTCATTCTTCTCTCAAGGTGGATTCCAAGCATACAACCATGGAGGTTTGATTTACATTTATTGTTTTGTTCAAGCTTTCATAAAAATATACTTGTTTACATTCAAAATACAATTGCATATCTATTGAAATGCATAGCTTCGTTATTAGATCTACTTCCACTACTCGCTAGAATTCTCCATTTCAATTTCAATATTAAGGTTGATTCCAAACCAGGGTTTGACCAAGGCAAACCCCCCAAACAAATTAAAAAAACCATTTTTCTTGTAGGTACAAGTGCGGAATTTTGGATCTGAGAGTAGATTTGGATACCCTTTTCGCTGAACTTCCGGGATCTATGAATAGAATTTGAATCGGACTTCAAATAAAGAATGTGGTATTTGACCTTTTATGAGGGTCAAACTCAAGCTAAGCCATCTTGAGGAAATATTTTTGGGTTTTGTAGATCTCACAGTTTCAGTTTAGAGTTGCGAGAATCAACTAATTTTTAGATCGTTTGATAGGGTTTTCAACCGTTTCTTTTTTGGAGATAAGTAAATTTATTTCTTAATTTCAATATTAGTCATCTACATTTACTTTCTATATCAATACAATTCAAATGTAAGTGTAAAATATTTGACTTTGGGGTCTATTTTATGTGCAAACCATTGTTTTAGGACCCCATCCATATTTTATCCTTTACATTTTGTTGAACTTGGCATACTTACTCTCTTTATTTTTGGTGTTAGATCATTTTTTTTCTTTAATTAACATTAGATTTATTTTATGCTCTTGCATTTACATTTCAAAAATTAAAAAAAATTGTAAAATTTCTTTAAAAATACAAAAATATTTACATTTTCATGCTTTTTCGACATGTATGATCCTTGTTTTGAGTACTTTGATGAGGCTTTTGTTGTTCAAGATGATAGATACCTTAATGAGGTACATGAAATTGAGGATGAAAATTGTTTGAATGAGATCTCCATTGATCCTATTCCTATTTCACCCTCATTCACAACCTCTTCAATTGACCTTTACAAAGATGAGTTAGGGATTGATGTTAATTCTTCTCCTAATATATGTATTTTCTATGAACCTATTTAACAATACAATTTAGCTTCTTTCCCCTTTAGGGATGAAGCTTTAATGACTTATGACACTCCTGCAATGTGCTTTATGTATAGGGATGATAATCCTCCTATTTGGGATGAACCCTTGGATTTGTATGTTGATTATTCTTTCCCTCATGAAACCATTGTGGATAATTCTCCTATTGGGGATGAACCTTTGGATTTGGATGTTGATTACTCTCTTCCTCATGAAACCATTATGGATAATCCTCCTATTTGGGATGAACCTTTGGATTTGGATATTGATTACTCTCTTCCTCATGAAGCCATTGTGGATAATTCTACTTTTTGGGATGAACCCTTGAATAAATACATTGGTTTGTCACCTCCTTGTGAAGAATTGTTGATACAAGTGGATGACATATTCTCTAAAACACACTTCCCTTATACGAAAGAAGATGACATTATAAATCCTTCACCTCCATTTGGGATTTCTTCTAATGATGAGGCATTAGTAGAGAAAGATATGAATTCCATTAATGCTCTTCCTCTTAGTGGTGATCTTATGGGAAATCAAGATCCTACCTCACAAAATTCTTACCATAATATTACTTATATATATTCAAAACCTTTTCCAACTATAGTTCCAAGTATTCCTCTGGTTGTGTCTTCCATTCATATCACTTCCTACACTTTTTCTAGTATTCCTAAACTTCCTGATTCTAATTATATCCTTCATAATCCTAATCTGATTCCTAATTCTCCATCTGCTATTCCTAGTTCTTCCCAAACTTATGTTGAGGTTATTTAACTATGGTTCATGATGTAGATGTGCAAAGATTTTTCAAAGTACCTTCTCCATATTATCCGATCCATAAAGATAAGAGAAAAGAAACTTCTCCTTTGAAATTTATTCATAATTTTACCCCTCACTTTGATATAACATAGATCTTTTCTCCTATAGACTGGGGGGCAAGAGGTATATTTCTTCATGTTTTCTAGAATCTATTATATTCCTGCTTTGAGTTTAATTGGTTATATTTTCATGGTTTGTATTATGATATCTTTTCATCCATTGCTCTCTTCTATTATTCAGGATATCTTTTCTAGGACATGTGTTTTGAAAAGGTAGCCCTTGCCTTTCATCCCTGGGGGGCATGGTTCTCTCTTCTCTCTCTTTGTCTAGGGAACTTCTTTCCTTAGCTTAGTGGTATTTGTTTATATTTCAATATTATTTCATCATATTGACAGATGTTTTGACTATGGATAACCTTCTTAGATGAGAAGTTGTTATCCTAAGTCGACATTTCTTGTCTATGTTGAAAATTATGTTCTTTATAAACTCTTACCCTTGCTTGGTGTTGGAGTTGTTTTCCTCATTTCAAATATTCCTCTTCCTCTTCTTTGCAGGGGGCTTGATGATTGAATCTTTGTTCTCGCTTGATTTATCTTTGAAAATTGATATTTTATCTAAAGCACTCCTCTTTGGTGGGGGTCTTGTTGATAAGATCTCTTTCATTTGAGGATCCTTTTCCATGAGTGACATATCCTTTTCATGATTATCTATACTCTTGGATGTAGGGGTCAATATCCCGCACTAAGAATATCGTATACATTGTTGCTAAAAAGGATATCTCCTTTCATTGTGAAGTAGGTATACTCTTCCATCTTTGCTCCTACACTTGGGGGTCAAGGATGTCATTTCCTTCTATCTTTCCCAGATATACCTCTTTCCTTGGGTAAGTAGTATTTATCTATTATGTCATATTCAATCATACATGAAAATTTTGGTTTGCATTGAGGATCTTTGTCCTTGATCATAACCTATTTTATTGTTTGACATTGGGTTTCCATGGTGGATATATCTCTCACCCAGGAAACTGAATAGTGTGCTATCCCTCATAAGGGTTACTTTCTTTTCACTTCTTGCATGATATCTCTTTACATTCATCTCTTCCATGAACTCATAGGAGCTATGACCTTCTTGGCTTGGACTGATTGTTGTTTCTGGATATTTTCTTGATGCTAACGAAGACTTTATCCTTGTTTTTTTTTCTCTTTCCTTAACATGTCAAAATAGTATGTTTTTACCATCTTAAGGAGGGGGGCATATATAGGGCCTCCCTTGTACTATAGTTTTTTTATTTTTACATGCTAAATCTTGGAAGGTAACGCACATAAGTAGCTAAATCTTGAAAAGACACACATTTATATGCTAAATCTTCCGATGGTAACGCACATATGTTGCTAAATCCTAAGGGGACATGCATTTAAAAAAAATTCAATATGCTAAATCCTCTAAAGGTAACGCACATAAGTTGCTAAATCTTGAAGGGACATGCATTTCCAATTTCAAATATGCTAAATCTTGGAAGGTAACGCACATAAGTTGCTAAATCCTGAAAAGACACGCACATAAGTTGCTAAATCCTAAGGAGACACGCATTGTATATTCATAGTGATACAAGAAGGTGGATCTATGAATATTCCAGAAGCCATCAAAAGATGTATTACAATTGCAAGCATAGTTTATGGGTGAACCTGTTGGGCTCTCCCTCTAGGGTGAGTCACGATAAGATGGGCATCTTATTGGGCAAGGTAATCACTTTCTCCTTTCTTTCTTTTCTACTTTCATGCTAGTAGGACAGGATCAAGAAGCTATGTTATTTATAGTGTTTCTCTTGTCTTTCTTATGTAAACATTTATGCTTTTATAATAGCTTTCCAAATATGATATTAACATGAGAAATATTTCTTAGTGAGGTCTCTTATGCTAATTGATTTGGGTTATTTAGTGCTAACCCTTGTTGTTTTGGTTTTATTGTGCCGCACCCTCATGTGTGTATGTTGAGTTAGAATCTTTAGTCTGGGGGCTTGTGTCCTTAGCTAAGTGTTATTTTATCTCTTTGTGAATCTACTTGGATCTCCTCTTTCTTCTCCTTTACCAAGAGTTTGCATCAAATCCATACTCTTCCTAAAGTGGGGGCTTAATGTATCATCTTAAAATGGAAGCACTTCCATGTTAAGAGCATTTAGCCCTCTGAGTAAGTGGTTTTGGGTCATATTGGATTCCTTGAATTGATCTTTTCTTTGATCTAGCTTTCTCCCCACTTTCCACTTCTTCCCCGCACTTGATTTCTTCATTCTATTAGAAATTAGGGTTAGGATCTTAAGGATTCTCCTGAATTTCCCTCTTCTATGGCTTTATTTTCTAGGTAGGGTTTAAAAATGGATCCTCATAGGCTTCATCATAGTAATCATAGGATTTTATGTCTATCTCTGACTTTGTATCCTATTCTGGCATCAGTTCTAGGCTTTTGGGCATCCCCGGGACCTCATGCCTTGGTTCTGAGTCAATTTGGGACTAGGGTCAAGGTTGAGTTAGAACCTAACTAGGTCAAGGTTGAGCTAAGACACTGACTAGGTTAGGGTCAATTTTGACTTTTAACCCTTCCTCCAAAATTACAATTTCCAAAAATTTTGGGCTTCGGGCTTTCGGGAGATTTATTTTCCCACCTCCAGGTTAGCCATTTCGGGTTTTGGGATGGTAAATCCTTTATTTGCATTTAATCTAGGTATATTTTCTAAAGGTGAGGACCTAATTGGGATTTAATTCTCCAAGGTGGCCCATCTAGAGGAATGTGCCCTAGATCACTATAAAAGGAGGCCTTCCTCTCTCATTTTCATATCAAGTTTTCATATCTCATCTTCAAGCAATTTCATGATCAAGCTCTCAAGATTTTCTCAAGGTGATCAAGAAATAATTCCATTCAAGAAAGCATTTCATTCAAGCAAGCATCCATTCAAATATTCAAATCCTCTTCTCCATCCAAGTTCTCCATTGAAGATCAAGGATTCAAGCATTCAAGCCATTGAAGGGATTTGGTTCAAGCATTCAAGATTTATTATTCAAACCCTAGATTTAGCCATCATGATGGTGTGATCTTCCTTCAAGATCCTTTGTTCATCTTCAAGATCCATTTCATTCTTCCCTCAAATTGGATTCCAAACATACAATCATGGAGGTTTGATTTACATTTATTGTTTTGTTCAAGCTTTCATATCAATATAGTTGTTTACATTCCAAATACAATTGCATTATCTATCAAATTGCATAGCTTCATTGTTAGATTTACTTCTACTACTTGCTAGCATTCTCCATCTCAATTTCAATATTAAGGTTGATTTCAAATTAGAGTTTGACTAAGTTTAACCCCCCCAAACAAACAAACAAACAAACAAAACCATTTTTCTTGCAGGTAGATGTGTAGAATTTTAGATCTAAGAGTAGATTTGGATACCCTTTTCACCAAACTCCTGGGATCTATGAACAGAATTTGAATCGGACTTCAAATAAAGAATGTGGTATTTGACCTTTTATGAGGGTCAAACCCAAGCTGAGCCATCTTGAGGAAAGATTTTTGGGTTTTGTAGATCTCACAGTTTTGGTTTAGAATTGCGAGAATCAACTATTTTTTAGATCTTTTGACAGGGTTTTCAACCGATTCTTTTTCGAAGGTAAGTACCTTTATTTCTTAATATCCATATTAGTCATCTAAATTTACTTTCTATATCAATACAATTCAATTGTAAGTGTAAAATATTTTACTTTGGGGTCTATTTTATGTGCAAACCATTGTTCTAGGACCCCATCCATATTTTATCCTTTACACTCACTTCTGGGTCGGTCATTTCGGGTTTCCGAATGGTAAATCCTTAAATTACATTTAATATGGGTCCATTTCTAAGGGTTAAGGTTAATTGGGATTTAATTCCCCAATGTCGGCCTTCTCTAGAGAATTGTGCACTAGATCACTAGAAAAGGAAACCTTCCTCTCTCATTTCTTTATCCATAATCAAGCAATTGAAATCCACTCTCATGATCAAGCCATCACCTATTCATGAGCATTGAATAAAAAGATCAATCCAGTATTTCATCAAGAATTTTCAAGGAAGCATTCAAGTCCTCTTCTCCATTCAAGTTCTCCATTGAAGATCAAGAATTCAAGCAGTCAAGCCTTTGAAGGGATTTGGTTCAAGTATGCAAGATTCATCATTCAAACCCTAGATCTAGCCATCATGATGGTGTGATCTTCCTTCAAGATCCATTTATTCTTCTATCTAGGTAGATTCCAAGCATACAAACATGGAGGTTTTGCATTTACTTTCATGGTTTTGATTTATATTTGCTATTGTTGTGTTCAAGATTTCATATCAATATACTTATTAACATTTCAAATACAATAGCATACCTATTGAATTTCATAGCTTCATTATTAGATCTAATTCTACTACTTGCTAGCATTTTAAATTTCAATTTCATGTTAATCTCTATTGAGCATTTAAGGTTTTCATTCGTATCAAAGGATATTAAATAGGTCGATCGGTCACTTATATTGAGTTGGTCTGTAACTAGAAGTAAGATAGAATAGTTGGTAAAGCCTTTACACCGAGCATCACATAGTCTACCGAGCACTAGCGACACCGACACTAATGGACAGTAAACACTGAGCATCACAATATACACTGAGTAGTTTATACAGTGTTTACTGATGATCACAAAAAATGGCATAGTAATCTAAAATGGCACATTCTTCTATGAAAATGGTTAGAATAGATCATAAAATGGTTTAACAAGATCAAGGAGCATTTATTGTAAAAGATACTCATTAAATGTAATGTTTATCTTATTGTAATAGTTGATCTAGGTTAATTTTGCACCGTAGATCTTAGGGTTATGATTATCTTTGTAACCTAAATTTTGCTAAGGCGGAAAAAATAGAACACTATATATTTTATATGTTCGCATCATTTTAAGAGAAGTTAGTGAACTGATATATATGAACTACGGAGCACTTGAAGCCATTGCCTAACTTCAAGTCAATCCACTTTCAGAGTAGAACATAGTACAAAGGATATCAGATTGAACAGAATCAGAGAAGGCTACTGAGCAGAACAAAGTAGAGAATCATCACAGTCAAGGTGATATTTTATGAGCATTTATTGATCCATTTCAGATAATTACCTATTACTTTCTGACAATTGTAATAGAGTTTTTGATAAAATCTCTTAACAGAGTAGACTTAATTGTCTTACGTAAATCTCTTAACCGAGCACACACTTCATTAGTGTTGTTAAAATCCTATAACTAGGTAGATCTAGCTGATCTAATATGTTACTTCTAACAGAGTAAGATCACCATAAGTGATCAAAACTTGTAGCCTTAACAGGAAAACTTTTTCTATCTGTAGTAGTGAAGAATTTGTGGGTGTCATCCCCACTGTAGTTTTTACCTTCTTACAAGGGTTTCTGCATTATCAAAACACTTGTGTTATCTGATTGTCATATTGATTTCATGTTGTTTACTTTCTCAAGTTAACTAGATGATTGATTTATGCAATTAGATTCAAGTTATTTTGATCGGTTATTACAGTATACAGTTATAGATCTGAAAGGTTTTACAAGTAAAATTTTGAAGGCACTGATTCACCCCTCCCCTCTCAGTACCTATCTCTCCTAATTCCAACAATTGGTATCAGAGCTCAGTTCTCTTGTTGAACAGTCTAACCACTGAAGGGTAAAGATCTAAGTCATGGAGAGATACAAACTTGACAAGACTATTGAGAATCAGAAGATACAAATACAGATGTTTGTGGAACAGTATAAACAAGCCAAGGAAGAACTGAAGAAATTACTAGTTGAAAGAAAGAATCTTGCAATTCTACAGAATGACATCGGTTATCATGAAGAGCCTATTGATGAAATATTTGATCATATTGGATCAAGCTCTAGAAGCATCTCTGACAGATCTGAAAGCATAATCTTTGACTTGTCTGAAAATAATCAACATCTATCTGAGCAAGTTAAAGCACTTCAAATCGGTCATGAATCTCAGATGGTGAGAATGGTGGAAATCATGAATAATGCTAGACAAGCTAAACAAGATTGAAATCTGGCTATTGAAGACTGAAGACTGATGACTGAACAACTCCAAGCAAAAGAAAGTGAAATATAGAGACTCACTAATCATCACTTCCAAGTATCAAATCAGATGATAACAATTAAACAAGAAATGAATCGAGTAAATGGAGAATTATCAAAAAGACTTGAAGATGTTGCAACACTCAGAGAAGATAATGAAAAATTGAGAAATGAAATAAAGATACAAAAGCAACATAATGAAATGATGAAGATAGCTAAGGATAGTTCTAAAAAGATTGATGATTTCCTGACTAATCAAAGATGATTCGGAAGCAGAGCCAGTATAGGCTACACCGATGAAGGAGAATCATCACAACAAGCTGAAAAATTCAACAACAATCAAAGTCAAAAACCTAAAGTGTTGACATGTTATCACTGTGGAAAACCAGGACATACATCTAATGTGTGCATAAGCAAAGCACAAGGTAAACCTTCTGTCATTCCTAAATTCAATGGATATTGTTATTACTGTGGTAAGTTCGGACATCTAGCTTATGAATGTAGAGCTAAAAAGAATGACATTGCTAATAATACTACTGAGGAGAAAATATGCTATACTTGTAATAAGCATGGACACACTGCAAGGGACTGCAAGGCAAAAATGAAACAAGTTTGGACACCTAAAGAGAAACTACAATGAAATCCATATCAACCGAAGAGACAAGGTAACTCATATGTCTGGGATTATAATACATGGACTAATTGTGTTGTATGTGGTTGGTATGGACATATTGCAGAAAATTGTTACAGAAAGAGTCAGATTGGACAATCAAGAAACTAGACAAATGTTGGAATGGCATGTATGCACTGTCACAAGGTCGGTCATTTAAGAAACAACTACAGAGCCTGAGCACCAGATGAAAACCATATATTTGAGAGTGGATATAACATTGTAGAAATTATGAAGTTAAGGAACACAATGTGGAAGAAGGCATCTAATGAGAATGCTGAGTCAAGTAACACTATCGGTAAAACCTCATCCATTGGATTGGGTGACATCAGTACCTCAACTTAAGATGACAAAGGTATGTATGTAATTGACATTTTCAAATGATCACATTTTACATACAATTCCTTATATATGATGTCAAAATACCAAATCTACATGAATAAAGATGCACTATGGTTTATGTGTTGTGAGTGTTGGGGGTTCCATTTGATCATCAACTTGTAGATTTATAGTTTGATGGATAACTTAAATAACGCTTTGACTCTATCACCACTCCAAAGTCTACAAGGAAGAGGGCCAATTAACAAGGATCAAAAGAGATCCTCCTACACTTTGAGCCTTAATGCTCAGGTAGGTGTACCCTTGATTCACTTCTAAAAAGGAATCCAAAATTATATACAACTATGTCTTCTACTAACTGATTTAAGATTTTATCATTTAAATTGTTTGTGTGTGGTTGACAATAATGAAATGCCTCCAGAGGATGGACCAGTGCCTTAACCTAGGGAAAAGAGTCACCCAATTACATACATCAAATGAATATCTTAATTCAAACACAATTGAATCCAGGATAAGTGCTTTTCCTATTACCCCTCTCCCTTAGACACAAGGACATCAAATTCCTACTTGGTTGCATACTCACTGAACCCACCTAAAAGAATTTAATCCTGACTTTGTTAGGAACTCAGAGATGACTTCACAATACTCTTTGTTTACCATATGCGAATACACTTTGTGACACTAACATATATGAGCTTAGAATTGAAATAAGAAGACATACACAAATGCAAGATTGGAACTCAATAACATTCTCATTAATATATTCAGAATCAATACACAATCAGAACAACACAAGGATAGGAAAAGATACAAAATTCAACTCCTCTATCAGTAAAACACCATGAACAACCAACCTGGGACCAAAGAAAGTTTTGGAACCCTTACCAAATCAAAAATTTTGCAATATATACTCCCTAGTCATCTTGGAATTCTCAAAGAGAATGCAACAAGCTATAGATGACTTAGGGTTAGGGTTTCAACCACCCAACCAACTAGAAATGGTCATAAATTAATTGCAGGGGAAGAAAACCAGTTGGCCATGCCTGAGAAAGATTTGCACTCATGATAGGTCTCTGGGAAAGTACTGCAAATCATGAAAAATTTAAATTGTCAACCCTTTGTGGCCATCTGCAACACAAATCCTGCAGACAAACATGACACACCCTAGACCACACTGCAACAGCAAACAGATCATCTCCCACCAGCACCAGTCGCCTCTACATTGAATTCTAGTCCTTCCTGTCACTGGAAACCCTTCAAAAATTTGAATTTGAATAATAACGGTCATTTCCATGGCCCTTGCAGCAAATCGGTGGTCGACGTTCAAATTTGAACCAACTTTAAGTCTTGGCCATTAGATCCTCCCTTTTCTCAGTCTTTTATGATTTAACCTTACAAGGAATCCTGGTTTACATTTAGCGATCATGCGACAATGCTTTTTCTATTTGCCGAAAGAAAATCTTAACCCGCCCTTAACCTCACGAATTGGTGACTGCAGGAAAACATCTAGCGAACAAGCGACATAAGACTTTTGCCAATTCATGAAGAACTTTATAAAACTACCAGAAAGTTTAGCTATTACGCAAACGCTTGTTCACTGAACCGCTAAAACAATTAGAGAACTACCACTATTTCACATGAATAAGCAAAACCTTTATAAATTTGTCAGTCGCTAAACACTTATCCCAACCGCCAAAAGACTGAGAAACTTTGACCGGGCTCGCATCAGGAAGATTAACGGCCATCTGAAGTTCACAAAGATTTCCAAGATTCTATCAAATTTCACACCCACCATCGGATAAAGAATCTTCTCCCTGCCCTGACAACCCTCTGACAAGATACAAAATCCACGGTGATCGCAAGATCTTAAGCCTCTGACACACTCAATGAGATTATATGTCGTTCTTCGATTCACTGACAGGATCAGGACCCTCTAACACATCTGAAAGCTCAGGTCCCATAGACAAAAAGCCACTATGAAAATACATGGATGAATCAAATAGCACCAATTGTGCCTACGTGTAATCTTGGACCCACAGATCTCTTATGAGAATCAACGGCTATCGCTATACCGCTGCATCAAAGGTCGAGCATGTTTCATTAATGGTATAACAATAGCCACAATATTAAATTGGAATTTAACTCACCTAAACACCAAGAAGACCAGTCCCACTGATAGGATTCTAAATCATAATAGGTGGACCAATGAGAGATAGCCAAATTTGCACACCTGGCAAGTGGACCCACTTGAAAAGAAAAGCTACGTCATACAAAGAATTGACGACCGTCTCAAGATCTTATGCATCTGACACATTTCTTGAGAAGATATGCCCACCATTAGATGGAGATGGTGTCAGAGCTGGGCCCAAGGAAAATAAAGGCTGCCGAAACATAGGAAAATATTAAAGCATGACTTAAGGAAAATATTTCGGTAGGGAACTATAGGGCTTAGGAAAAATTAAAACATGGGTGCATAGGAAATATAAAGGGGACCCCGCCAACACATGAAGAACCTAATCGCATGACATAAAGTGAACCCATTTAAATAGCACATGCAGATAAAAGATTTTAAGTGGCTCGAAAAGTTAACTTGAAATTATAACAAGGCTAGGGTTAAAACAAAGGGTTTTTGATGTAACGGCTAGTTTTTTGAATTTTTGAGCCAAGGGTTAGTGCCAGAGACCTAAAAATAACTACAGGGACCAAGGGAAAAGGGCTAGAGCCATGAAATTTTTCTAGGGTGCTAACAGTGGCTCTATCTAGGGATGTATGCCTCTTGCAAGCATAGCGAGGATCTAGAATCACTGGTTTAAAGCAGACCATCCCACAAGCAAAATTTGCAGACAAGAAAGAGCAACAGGACCAAAAACTTGACAGACCAGGATAAAACAGGATAGGGGGAGGCAACTATTTATAGAAATTATAATATATACAAACCTAACTACTATTCATGGAAAACAAAATACCTTCAATTGAAGTATTTCTTCAAGAATTGTCCATGAACATGCAATTCCTAAATATCACCATTTAATTCCTTGATAATATATGAATCTTGGCCCCATTTCTCATGAATTAGATATGGCCCTAGACAGATGGGATCAAATTTACCATGTTTTCCCTTATCCTCTAGTCTGGCATTCCAAACTAACACCAAATCTCCAGGTTCAAACTTCCTATCAACAGTTTTCTTATCATACAAATTCTTAACCTCCAACTACAATTTGGCATTCCTTGCAACTGACTCTCTTCTAGTCTCATCCAACCTAATGAGATCCTCAATTCTTAACTGCATCTCATCATCTATGTCATCATCATATAACTGAACAAATTTATACATTTCCAATAAATTATTCTGAGGCATTCTTGCATGTATTCCATATACTAGGTCAAATGGTGCACAACCAATTTCCCTCTTCATAGCTACCCTATTAGCCCATAGAGCTAATGGAAGCTTTGAATTCCATGCCCTTTTATTCTTTTCAAGAATCCTCTTTAAGATTTTAATCAAACTCTTATTAGTAAATTCTGCCTAACCATTTCCTTGTGGATGATAAGGTGAGGAATTAGAAATCTGAATTCCTAAACCTTTGCAAAATTCCTTATATTCAGCAGACCTGAAGCACATTGCATTATCTCTTACTATTCTCTCAGGGCAACCAAACCTTGTAAAAATGTTATTCAATAGAAAATCAATTACCACCTTACTAGTTGCATTTCTTATAGGTTTAGCCTCTACCCACTTTGTAAAATAAACAGTGGCAACTAAAATCCATGAGTTTCCTCCACTTGACTTGTTTGGTATCTGCCCTATGAAATCAATTCCCCGTTGTTGGAAAGGAGCCCAAACTTCTACTATTTTTAATGGCATATTGCCTAAAAATTTAAGCTTACCAGAGAACCTTTGACAATCATCACACCTCCTCACCAACTGTTCTGCATCCTTGAAGATTGTGGGCCACCAAAATCCTTCTCTCAAGATTTTATGAGCAGTTATTTTACCCATATAATGCCCACCACAAAATTCCTCATGCATTTCTTTCAACAATATATCAGCCTGATTTTCATCTACACATTTCAAAAGTATGCAATCTAAATTATTTCTATACAACTTACATTTCACAATTACATACTTGATGGCCTATAATTTCAATGTCCTCTTCTGATTATCATTCATGTTATCTGGACATCTCATATTTCTCAAGTAATAAATAATATCTTGATACCAAATACAATCATCCATATCACATGTACAATTAATTTTAGAATGATTTACCTAATTAGCATCAAGATTGGATTGGGCCATTAGTTTTTCCAATCCTTGTCCTCTAACCAATTTAGTAATCTAGATGTCAACATTGAATTCTTGGATCCTCTTGATCCATCTGCATCTTCTTCCAGACACCTCTTGCTGTGAGAAAATATGCTTCATAGCTGCACTTGGCACAAAAGCAATCACAACTGCTCCCATCAAGTAACACCTAAAAGCCTTAATTGCCTTCACAAGTGCATATGCCTATTTTTCATTTATGTCATACTTCAATTCTACAGCCACCAAAGATTTACTTAAAAATGCAATAGGCTGCTCAAAACCATCCTTATTCTTTTGTAACAAAACTGCAGCAATAGTGTGAAAAGATGCAAAGGAAAAAATGTGCATTGGGACATTATAATAAGGTGCCTTAAGCACTGGTGCATCTCTGATAGCCTGCTTAATATTTTTGAAAGCCTCATTAGGCTCATCCTCCCAATTGATTTCAGATCCATTCTTCAACATCTTAGAAATAGGTCTAGTAACCTCTGCAAAATTTGTCACAAACCTCCTTAAGAAATTGACCTGACCAAAGAAGGACTGGATTCCTTTAACACTATTTGACCTCTAAATTTTATCAATAGTTGCTACCCTTTCAGGGTCAATTCTCACTCCTTACTTCCCAACAAAGTGGCCAAGCAACTTACCTTCAATGACACCAAAAGAACATTTCCTTGGGTTTAGTGAAATGCCAAATTCCAAGGCCCTCACAAATATTTTTTTCTAAATGAATACAATGGTCTTCTTCCTTCTTGGAATAGGCAGTTAAATCATCTTGATATACAACAAGGAAATCATTTATGAAATTAAAAAGGCAACATCCATTGCCCTCTGAAAAGTAGCACCAGCATTTGTGAGACCAAAATGCATTCTCAAATAAACATATGTCCCCCAAGGTGTTGTGAAAGTTGTCTTGAATTGCTCTGATTCCTTGACAATTACCTAATTGTAACTAGAGAAACCATCCATCATTGACATCAATTCTGATCTGGTTACCCTCTGCAACATAGCTTCCATATTGGGTAGACAATAGTTATCCTTTAATGAGCTGATGTTCAAATTTTTGAAGTCCACACAAAGCCTGATGTCACCATTATTCTTTCTCATAGGAACAAGGTTTGACACCCAAGAAGAATGTCTTATAGGCTTGATAATGCCAGCATCTCTCAATTTCATTAACTCTTCTTGCATCTTGGGTGCCAAAGTAGGATTAATAGGCCTTTGTTTTTGCCAGAAAGGTTTAGCATCTTCTTTCAATGGAATAATATGCTGAAACAAATCTTCTCTATAAAACTTTAGGTCATCATATGACCATGCAAAAACATGCCTGAATTTTCTCAATAATTGAATCAAAGATATCTTTATCTTTTGAGATATATCTCTACCAATGTATACCTTTTTAGGTGTCTCATGTGTTCCAAGATTTATCTCCTCTAGATCAGCATGATCTTCTCTTTTGATATTCTTTTGAACCCTATCCTGGTTGTCAAAGATAGTCTCCAAAGTAGCAAGTCCCTTGGGCACCTTGTTAGTTCTAAGTTGAATGACCTCATTGCCAAAGATAACCTCTTTTCCTTCTACTATTTCAATCAAGGCTGAACATTCAAATTCCTGACCATGATATTGATCTTTAGAATTCATAAACTTTCAAATATCATTATCATCATCAAAAACCTGCCAATTTTCAATATTGTTTGGTATGCTAGGCCTAGCCTAAATTTCAACTTTAGAGATACCAGAAAATGTAATATTAGTGGGATTGATTGCAATATTGGCTAACAAGTCAGCCATCTTATTGTTACTCCTATCCCTCCACTCAATATTGAAGGCATCAAAATGTTCAATCAAATCCCAAACTGCATTCCTATATTGTTTTAGCATTTTATTCTTGGAAGCATATATTAACCTGACTTGGGACACAACCAACTCAAAATCATCAACAACACCTATGCATTTAATACCATATTTTTGTACCAACCTCTGTCCTAAAAACAATGCCTCATATTCTGCTATATTGTTGGTACAAAAGAAATTCAATGTGAAAGAAAATTTGTAAGTGTTTCCATCAGGAGAAATAAGTAAGATACCTGCTCCTGCTCCATCCTTGCAATTTGCACCATCAAAGTACATTACCCACAAATCACCCTTCACAGAATTAGCACTTACCTCAATAGAGATAGGTGACAAAATAGGTTCATTCTCAAATATAGGGATCTTTTCCCTAAAAGCATTAATATCAGTATCCACAAAACATGTATTTTCATTATCAATATTTCTCTCAATCATGTGGCATACTCTTGGCTCTCATTCAATCTTGACAAACTGATCATCAATCTTGAAAGTGGCATATGATAGATCTTTACATAAACTTCCACCCATGGTATCACTCCATCTTCTAGATAGCAGCATCCCATAATGAGGAGGGATGTCCACTACCAAAACACTCATTGTCAAATCTTTCTCTAGATATGCTGCTAGCCTATATGGCATTGCATTGATAGTCCCAATAACTGGTACCTCCCTTTGATCCATTGCAGAACATTTGCCTTGCACTGTATCAACTTTAAGGCCCAACTTCTCCATGATTTTGAAAGGCATGATAGTATTAGAGGCACCACTATCAATCATACAATTCCTCAACTTCATTCCATTCACAAGAACACTTAAAAATAATGGATTAATATTTTCAAGGCTGGCATTGACAGAACTGTCCAAATATATTGGAGGAATTTGAGACATAATTCCCTGAGCAGCAACACCTTTCAAAGCTTTATCGTGAGATCCATTGCATGCAACATCATTGTTATGAACATTATCTACCATGCAATAACTCTATCTTTTTGTTCAGGGATCCTCAACAATTCTGACAATGGAACCTTAACTGTAATTTGGGACAATACAGATAACATATCAACAGGAGCAGAAGAAGGAATCTCAATCTACACCGCCTTACTATCCTTTTATTTATCTAATACATTAGGTGTATTGGACACCCTTATTTTTTCAATTTTAGCCATTGTGTTAACTGGCTTCTCAATCTCACTAGAAGTCTTTTCAATTCCAACTCCCTTAGGCTCACAATTATTACCTTTTACAATCCTAAATTTCACCAGGTGATCACCTTTTAATTTGTTCTCATTAGTCTCTCTGGAGTTGGTACTCTTTATAAACATTCCTGCAGCTTTCTCATTTGTATTCCTTGCCACCATGCCTCTAGTTTGCACTTGGGCAATCATTTCTGCAATAATCCTATCCATCTCTTCTCTAGAAGGTCTTCTCAAATTTACTGGCTCAGAAGAAGAGTTCATGTTACATGTCTTCTTATCAATGTCTTCACTATCAGAAAAAACTTCTTGATGAAAAAGGGCCTAATTGTGTCTCTTCACATTTACATCCACCTCTTCATCAAAATCAGAATCATCTTCATATCCTAGATATGAAGAAGTCATATTTCATCCAACATTGTCTTGATCTTCTTCTTGATCTATCTCCTCATTGCCACAATCCTGATTTGTAGCCATAGAGTGTGCAACCACATAATGCTCTGTAGAATGAGGGGACTGGCATGCAACACACCAAGGTATGTCCTCCATGACATTTATTGAAGCCTTTTGTAGAGGGTCAGGGACACCACTATCATTATTTCCTCTTGCAGTAGGGACAATAGGCTTACCATCCTTCCATTGGGTGTTGTAGGGGTAATTCTACAATCTATTCTGCTTATTGCAATTGTTGTTGAACTGAGGCCTTTCATTGGTAGGAGCACTAATGTTCCTATTTTTAGGTGCCTTCAAATCCTTCAATGCATTGAGCACCTTATCCAATTTATCTTCTTCTTGCCTCCTAGCTCCAACATTCTTATCATTTTCTTTTTTATACTTCTTATCCCCAAACAACTTTGGATCATCTCTCTTTCCACCCAGCTTTGCTGATATTTTCATATTGTTCTCAATATTGACAACAATCCTAAAAGCATCCCTAAGAGTTCTCAGTTCTTTGTCCCTCAACAAATATCCCATCTTTCCATCAAATGCATTGAAGTATGTGGTCAAACAAACATTGTCATCTAACCGCATAACTTGGAACAACTTATGCATGCCCTTCTGGAATCTCATGTTGAATTCAGCTGCAGTCTCATTCTGATTTTTCCTTATGGTATTGAATTCATTCAACATGAAACTTGCATTAGGTCTATCACCATACTACTCTTTAAAACATCTCTCAAAGGAATCCTGAGTATCAATACATTTATCAAGAATTCTCTTAAATCGATCTCTAGCATCCTCCATTAGAGATTGAACAAACAATTTCATGACTACATCCTCATGCTCTACCTCATAATCATTAAGCATATCAACAAATAGCCTAAGATGCTCCTCACAACTAATAGCATTATTACCAGAAAAATTAGGTACCTTATCTCTTATATCATTTGGAAAAGCATTCAGGTAGCCAAGAATTCCATCAAAACTAATTTTCCCATAGCCTTCTAATTGCATAGGTCTTCTATGAAAAATTGAACTAGTGTTAACCCTAGGATCAACATTAGCATTTACATTTCTATCTACTTGTGCATTTGACTGCTACCTAGGATCAGTACCTATCCTAGCAGATGAAGAAGGAATTGAACTAGTAGCATTACTAAGTGGAACAGTAGTAGTCATAGATGGCATACCTAGTTCAGTAGCAGATGGACCAAGAGCATTATCTAATGAAGCCTTCAAGAACTAGATCTTTCTTCTCTTTTCTGCAATGGAGGCTTCAATATCAGCCTTCTCTACTTCTCTTGCAAGGTCCTCATCTTCTTTTCTTCTTCTTTCTATTTCTATGTCCTTACTTGAATTGGGTAGTGGGACCCCTAGTATTGTCAATGATCTACTTTTTTGATGTCCCACCATCTTCTACTTTCCTTTTTCACTAGCAGCAACAACAGGCCTAGTGATTTCATGCCCATTTTTGTCTTTAGGCAAAGGAACATAACTTTGCACTTGTCTAACCACAGGCCCCTCCTTATAAAATTCATGATCTTGCAGTAAGCACTCTTGCTCACTCCTCAAAGCCTCAAGATCACCAAAGACATCATGTTGCAAAGTCTTAGGAGTAGAAGCAAGCATCTTGTTTCTCTCCTTCATTTCATTAATCTTTCTAAGGAGAGACTATCTTTCTATCAGAGCATTCACCTTCTCAGCCTCTCTCTCCTCTTGTAATCTCTAATGTATGGCATTCTGCTCTACCAACTATAACCTTAGTGCATTTAAATCATCAGGATCTACCATAATGTCATCAGAACTTGATGAAACATCCATATCAAAAATATTTTGATATTGGAAGTGCACTTGCCTAGGTCTCATGGGTTCTCTTCTGAAATTGTCTTCATTAAGATCTAAATCAATCTCCAAACCCATCTCTCTAGCTTGTTCATCTTGACCTGTAGGCAATGCACCCTTGTCCTGAAATATAGCCTCTGGGGTATCATAAAATCTATCCTTAGAGAGACCACCATCTGATCTAGAAACTCTATCTTGTGAACCTTCCTCACTTGAGGAAACATGTGGTGCTCTACCTCTAGTATTTCTTTGTTCTCTGTTGGGAGCACTAGTAGACTCACCATTCCTTCTGATCCAACTCTTATTCTCCTGTCTAGGCAATTGTTCTAGAGTGACCTCTAGATTCTTTCTGACAAAGGACCTAGTATTCCTCCATTTATCCATGATGCACATTATATAGCACTGGTTCAAACCTTTTGAGTCACCACCCACCTTAATGGGAAATCTTTTAATTGAATACAATAGGAAAACAAGAGTGCATTTAACAACCTTTATCTCTAGACTCTCCCCAGTAGAGTCACCATTTTGTTGGTGACTCGGATGGGTACATCAATCTGGAAAATATGATTTTGAATATTACAATTAGACCACAACCAGAGATCCTAACAGATATACTACTTCATTGTTGTTCTCCCTAGTAGAGTCACCATTTTGTTGGGGGTTCCCTTTGATCTTCAACTTGTAGATTTGTACTTTGATGGATAACTTAAATAATGCTTTGACTCTATCACCACTCCAAAGTCTACAAGGAAGAGGGCCAATTAACAAGGATCAAAAGAGATCCTCCTACACTTTGAGCCTTAATGCTCAGGCGGGTATATCCTTGATTCACTTCTGAAAAGGAATCCAAAATTATATAAAACTATGTCTTCTACTAACTGATTTAAGATTTTATCATTTAAATTGTTTGTGTGTGGTTGACAACAATGAAATGCCTCCAGAGGATGGACCAGTGCCTTAACTGAGGGCAAAGAGTCAACCAATTACATACATCAACTGAATACCTTAATTCAAACATAATTGAATCTAGGATAAGTGCTTTGCCTATTACCCCTCTCCTTCAGACACAAGGACATTAGATTCTTGTTTGGTTGCAAACTCATTGAACCCACCTAAAAGACTTTAATCCTAACTTTGTTAGGAACTCAGAGATGACTTCACAATACTCTTTGTTTACCATATGCTAATACACTTTGTGACACTAACATATATGAGCTTAGAACCGAAATGAGAAGACATACACAAATGCAAGATTGGAACTCAATAACATTCTCATTAATATATTCAAAATCAATACACAATCAGAACAACACAAGGATAGGAAAAGATACAAAATCCAGCTCCTCTATCAGTCAAACACCATGAACAACCAGCCTGGGACCAAAGAAAGTTTTGGAACCCTTATCAAATGAAAACTTTTGCAATATATACTCCCTAGTCATCTTGGAATTCTCAAAGAGAATGCAACAAGCTACGAATGACTTAGGGTTAGGGTTTCAACCACCCAACCAACTAGAAATGGTCATAAATTAATTGTAGGGGAAGAAAAATAGTTGGCCATGCCTGAGAAAGATTTGCACTCATGATAGGTCTCTGGGAAAGTACTGCAAATCATGAAAAATTTAAATTGTCAACCCTTTGTGGCCATCTGCAACACACCTCGAGCACAAAACCACATGGTACAAATGTTGCAAATGAACATGGCATACCCTGGACCACGTTGCAATGGAAAACAGATCATCTCCCACTAGCACCAATCACCTCTACATTGAATTCTAGTCATTCCTCTCACTGGAAACCCTTCAAAAATTTGAATTTGAATAATAATGGTCATTTCCATGGTGCTTGCAACAAATCGGCAGTCGACGTTCAAATTTAAAGCAACCTTAAGTCCTGGCCATTAGATCCTCCCTTTTCACGGTCTTTTCTGATTTAACCTTACAAGGAATCTTGGTTTACATTTAGCGATCATGCGAAAATGGTTTTTGTGTTTGTGGAAGGAAAATATTAACCCACCTTTAATGTCACGAACTGGTGACTTTAGGAAAACATCTAGCCTTGGCCCCACATCTAGCTAACAAGTGACAGAATACTTCCGCCAATTTGCGAAGAACTTTATAAAATTACCAAAAAGTTTAGCGATTACGCAAATGCTTTTTCACTGAACTGCTAAAAAAATTAGAGAACTACCACTATTTCACGCGAACAAGTGAAACCTTTGTAAATTTGTCAGCCGCTAAACACTTATCCCAACTGCCAAAAGACTGAGAAACTTTGACCAGGCCTGCATCAGGAAGATCGACGGTTGTTTGAAGTTCACAAAGACTTCCAAGATTCTATCAGATTTCACACCCACCGTCGGATGAAGAATCTTCCCCCTGCCTTGACAACCCTTTGACAGGATACAAAATCAATGGCCGTTGCAAGATCTGAAGCCTCTGACACACTCGATGATATTATACACCATTCATCAATTCACTAATAGGATCAGGACCCTCTGACACATTTGAAAGCTCAGGTCCCACTGACAACAAGCCACTATGCAAATACATGGATGAATCAAATAGTGCCAACTGTGCCTACATGTAATCTCAGACCCACAAATCTCTTATGAGAATCAATGGCTGTCGCTATACCGCTGCATTAAAGGTTGAGCATGTTTCATTAATGGTATAAGGATAGCCACAAGATTAAATTGGACTTTAACCCACCTAAATGCCAAGAAGAATAGTCCCACTGACAAGATTCTAAATCATAATAGGTGGACCAATGAGAGAGCCAAATCTATACACCTAGCAAGTGGACCCGCTTGAAAAGAAAAGCTACGTCATACAAAGAATCAACGACCATCTCAAGATCTTATGCGTCTAACACATCACTTGAGAATATACACCGACCGTTAGATGGAGATGGTGTCAGAGCTGGGCCCAGGGAAAATAAAGGTTGCCGAAACATAGCAAAATATTAAAGCATGACTTAGGGAAAATATTTTGGTAGGGAACTATAGGGCTTAGGAAAAATTAAAACATGGGTGCTTAGGAAATATAAAGGGGACCTCACCAACACATGAAGAACCTAACCGCATGACATAAAGTGAACCCGTTTAAATAGCACATGCAGATAAAAGGTTTTAAGTGGCTCAAAAAGTTAACTTGAAATTATAACAAGGCTAGGGTTAAAACGAAGGGTTTTTTATGTAACAGCTAGTTTTTTGAATTTTTGAACCAAGGGTTCATGCCAGGGACCTAAAAATAACTGTAGGGACTAGGGGAAAAGGGCTAGAGCCATGAAATTTTTCTAGGGTGCTAACAGTGAGTTTGCAAATGTTACATAGTCAGTAAAAGAAGAAATAAGAGTTGATTACCTATTGGTAATCACTATACAAGGTTAGTCGACAACAGTACAAACTGATGAAGAAAATATATGTTAACCAAGCAAAGGATATTGTAGACATTATCAAGCTGACAGTTGTTTCGTATCAAAAGTTAGGTTATGCATTTAATGCACATAAGTTTGATCTGGAATATCAAAAAGTCTATAAATACACACGAAATAGAGTTCATTGTTACATTGCGATTTTGAAGAATAGAGATTTTAGAGAGAAGAGTTCAAGCTAAAGATTTTCCAGAAAATATTCAAAGCTACTGTAGATCGAACTGACAATAATTCTTCGACCATATCAAGTAAGTTCATTTACTACCGAACATTGGTTATCTATTGCTTGCCGAAACCCTAGAAACAATTTATGCCATCAACATTGATTGGAAGCAAATCACAAAACATTGAGGAGGAAGTAGATTTAATTGTTAGGGATAATTTTTCTGAGGCCAAATTCAAACCACATCCCAAGGTTGCAGTACAAACAGATGATATGGGTGCATTTTTGAGTATTCCAGATAGGGTTTTGTTAACAGAAGATGTTAGGGCCTATATTCACTACAAAATTAGAGAAGTAGGTGATTTTGAGACCATTGTTGCTTATCAAAAAGTTTGCGGACTAGATGGAAAGTTAAAATCTGAATATGAGAAGATTGAGAACTCAGGATTATCATGCATTAAGTACTACCCACAATCTTTCAAAACTGACTAGATAAGAATTGTATTCAGCAGATTTCATGATGGGAAATTCTGGCTGGACAAACCTGTTGAAGTCACAACGAAGATTATCAGTAGGGTTATTGGGTACCCTACAACCGACAAAGCAAAACCCTTTCAAAATTCATCTTGTCCTGACATTGAAAATAACACTGGAGCTCAATGGGATGGTAGGGCACTGAAAATCTCAACAATCAAAGACCCAGTGGTAAAATTCATAGCTCATGTCATTGGGTACAAGATATTTCAATCTAGCAGACTAAACAGCATACCCTGTAGCGTTGTGGACATGGCATATAAAATTGTGAAGAAAGATCACCAGGTAGATCTTGTCGAACTACTACTATGCCAACTACAAGAGAATATGAAGACAATAAGATCAAAGAAGTCCAACACATGTAAGTATGGATCACTACTTGTCTGTACATTTTTCTATCTACAAAGATATGTACTTGGTATTGGTAAAGTAAACTAGAAATCTGATAAACCGATAACTGCACAAATTGGTGAAATGATGAAAAGTCAAGGAGACAATTTGAACAAGGAATTTGATGCATATTTCAAAGAATTTCAAACAAAAATGCATAAAAGGAGTAGAATTCCAAAGGAACTAGTGAGTAAATTTGAAGATCACATATGTTTTGTAGTTAGCATAAACCACTCAATGATAAAGGTAGTACAATCAAGAAAAAAATGGCTAGCATCGATGGGATACAAAATGAATTATGATTTCTCTTTGAAATCTATTAATGCATTGCTAGCATTACCGATAGATATCATTGCCACTAGGTTTGGCACATATGAGGAAGCTAAGTCGCGAATCACTACAGACATAGAGATCAAAAAAATGTCTAGAAGGGTGAAGAAAATGAGAAAAGGTCTCTCAACAAGATATGGAAATGCATCTACCTCATCTATGGAGTCACCAGTTAAAGATACAACCAAAGGTCAGTTACAGTTGGCTGACAAACCCTATGATAGTGAGGAGACCAAGTCAAACAAAGAAAAGGATCCCACACTAGTTCCTCCAAAAAATGTTGAATAGGAAATGCAGTTACCAGAACTTGAAGGAATGAAGACATGTTCATCAACTGCAGCACAGCCTACCAAGAAAGAAGAAGCAGTAAAAGTAGCAAAAAGAAGAGCAGCTACACCGATGAAGATATACATAAAGAGAAAGACAAAGGTTGTAACTAAGACACTGAAGAAAAAGAGGAAATACATAAGAAGTAAAGAAGATATAGAGGAGACTGACACTGAAAATGATCCTAATCAATTCAAGATAGTTCATAATAGGGAAAGTACAATAGAAGAAATAATTGAATATATAATTGAAAATGGAAATCTTGCAAATCCAGGCATAGGCAAATTTAACAAAATGTCAATTGAGGACAAGACAAAGCTAGAACATGCTATCATTCAGATGATGATTAAATTCAAGAGAGTACCAATGGAATTTGCATGTCAATTACCGAAGGAACTAGATGACAAAATAAATGAGAGATGGGCTACTACACTAGATAATGAGAAAAGGAAAAGAGAACAATCATTAGTTCATGTAGCCTCACACTTTAGCTATGATGTTGTAAGTGAATACTTGACAAAGTACCAAGAATGATTTATAGTCAAGAATAGAGCTATGTAGATAATGGATGAGAATGTGGCTAATATGGATGTCACATGTGATTCTCTATGGACATCAATTCTGAAAGCAGAAGAGAAAGCTGAACAGGAAGCATTCCTGAAACTGTCTAAGAAGAGACATGGTTCAAAAGGGAAAGGTATTTACATCGATGATGCCAAGGGAAAGAAACTAAAGGACTCCGATATATCAATTATTGAGGTAATTGATATTAATGAAAAAAAGGATGAAATAAGAATTTCACAGGATGCACCGGATCTAGTAAAGATCCACTTGCAGAAGAAAATCGACGATGATGTACTCATTGAGGACATCACTAACGGTGATCCTAATGATAAGGATGATGAGGATTTGAATATTGCACCAAACAAAGATGAAGCACTATACACTGATAGTGTGTTGACATCTCTACCAGGTGTACTTCCTATACTTACAAAGGTAGTTGAAATACTTTGATAAGTACAACTTGATGTTTCTCATTCTGAGAAAAATAAAGATACAACTGAGATACAAGCACCCGAGCAACCTGCAGATACAAATGAGCCTACCAAAAGATAGGCATAGTTTATAGAAACAAAGGAACTAGAAGAAAAAAAGTTGACCGAGGTGAACCCACCTGACACTACAACGGAGACTCCCACACCATATACTGAGGAGTAGAAGAAGGAAGATACAATGTCAATTGGGAAGGATACTCCGAAGAATGAAGAAAAAGCTATTGTTATTAGTGAGAAGAACTCACCTCTTGCCCATGAAAAGAAGAAGAAGAAAGGAAAAGGGTTAGTCACCATTGATGAAGTCATAATTATACCAAAATGTGACTATTATACACTAAGTTTTCACACTTGTTTCAAGCTCTCTTGGTCTTGATAACCTAGTATAACATGGGAATCATCTCTAGGTTGTGGGACCTACGCTAACTGAGATGAGACGTCCAGGTTCTAGGCTAGTTCCTCTTGGATAATCACCTTAATTTTCTTCTTGACAGGAAAGTGAAACTTTGAGGGGAAAGGGATAGAGGGAATGCATGAAAGGGAAATGACTTGAAAGAAAACTACCTAGTAGGTGATACACCGAAATGAAGGTATGAATTGCAGCATAAAAGGTGGATTCAATGAATAAACTTAGGTCTAGGAGATCACAAGTCACTGAATAGGCTTGCATAAGTATTTCAGAGAAGGGTCTGCAAATAAAAGGGGTCATTCAAGGAAAGAGGGAGATTCTTCCACAAACAATAACACTCTTAGGATTAGACAACAATCTATGACTTGCAAACAAACATACACTTCTCCAACTAGGTAGAGGAATGAGACAAGATTATTAAGGGGTTGTAGTATACCCACAAAAGAATTCACATCAAATCATCCACAAGAATACACATGAATTGTAGAAAGAGAGAGGGATCAAGAACCCTAAGATATCACTGAAAAACATATAAATACTGAATTCATTAAGAGACAATTCAGACAAGAAGCATAGGGACATGAAGAATGTCACAAAATACCTTACAATATCTGAATAATCAATGGGAATTTACAACTGTAGAAGCCAAAGGGCAAAAAGAATACCACAGATGACTCTTAAGAAAGGTAAACTTCCTTTTACAATTGTCCAACTCTGAGCCCTAAAAGCTCTCCAAAAAATCAATATATACATCTCCTATTTGTACACAGGCAGGAGTCAAAAAACCTAACTAGGGTTACATAGATTTGCATTAGAATAATAGCCAACCCTAATTCTATCAAATATGATCATAAATACATCTCTGCAATACCATGGCTGATCAGATATTTGTGTGCCCATCTCTGCATTGCATCCACCTGCAGACAAGCAACCTTGACTTATCTACCTTTCTGCAACTTAGGCTCGCCATGAATGCTCAAATGGTACTTCTAGGAAACAAGAATCGACCTATGATGGCTGCCGAGACCTCCCTCATCATCTTCTCAACTGAAAATGTCCTGAAGACATAAATTATTTAGCTACCTCTGCAGCCGCAGCTTGTTGAATCAAACGTTGGCAAAAAACCTTTGCACAGATATTTAAATTTGGATAACAATGGCTAGCCGGTCAATTTAAAATGTGGCCATTGATATCTATCATTTCCCAGTAGACGAAAGGCCTAGATCATTTTTGAAATAGTCACAAACCTTCCTAAAATGTCCTCGGCCATAGCAGCATATCACAACCAATGAAAATTTAGCACGTCGACACATCTATCCTTTTGGACCCACCCTGACTTTTCTTTACCTTTAGTCACTTGGTGAATGCATGACTGAAAGCACCTTTCCCATTCATGAAATACTTCTCCTAATGCCTGTCTGGTCAAGCGACTATGTGAACACTATAGTCGTCGAATATCTAAATCTTTTAGCTGACTCTGGTTACATCTTGCGAATAAGAGAAAAGCCTTTAGTCACCAAGTCATGAAAAATTTGGAGCATCACTATCTTATTACACGAATAAGTGACCAAATGGAACCTATCAGAATTGCCAACCACTTGTTAACCCTAGGTCCATCCGCCACTTGTCGTTCTTTCATTCACTTTTGACCGCTTCATCAGTAGGAACCTCGGCAACCTTCTGACAACGGACCCACTGCAACCTTGATTCGCATCCAATGGTGGGTGCATGATATCATAGCCCCCAAATATTCCTTTCGATCATGTGCCAGCTATTGATCCATTTAGAACTGGGACCCCACTGACACATTCCAGTCATCACTCTATCAGCCAATAAAACGTGAGCACATCAGCAAGAAAGGACCCACCTGATAGAGCCTTTGGAATAAAGAAAGATTGATGGTCAGTGCATAATCTCATGGCTCTGACACAATTCATGAGATCATGCGCCAGCCATTGGATTAAAAGCAAGGCAGTTCACTGGGCCCACTCTGAAAAACTTTACAAATCACCAGCCTTAGCCAATCACAAACCTCCATGTCAGACAACATGGCAATGGACCCACTTAGCGGTTGATGTGTTGAGCTAGGTTGAAGATCAACGGTCGGTGCAAGATCTCATGTGTCAGAAGAACTTCATGAGAAGATACGCCAGCCGTTGGATCTTCCTAACTCGGACCCTACATACCGAGACTGCCAAACATCTGGCGATTATGCAACTAAAGAAAGAATTAGACTTTTCACTGGGTTGCTAACTGTTAAGGACTTAACCACTAGGAATAAGAGATTGCATGAACCACTACATTCACCAGTGCACCGAAACGAAAGGATAACCACCAGAGAACTTAGAGAACTAGCAACCGAAGGTTTTAAATGTGCGCATGGGAATTTTGAGAACTTAAGTGGCTGATAAAGTAACAGCAAATTAGAACCTGGCCTAGGACTTTCAGAGTTTTTTAAGCACAATGGCTACTTTTATGAAATTTTAGACTTGCAGACCAGGGAGTCTAGAAAAAAATTGTAGATGACAGGGCAGAAATCCATGAAAATTTTAGAGGTGCTTGGCAGGGTTATAATGGAGACCAAGAAATAACATTCATCCTGACCAAAATGTAATCAATAGGAAATTTTGTGCAACAGTGACCTGAGAACCCTAAGCCCTGAGGAACTAACTGGATATGGGGAATTATGTTCAAGGAAAGTAGCACAAGAAAATTTAAGACAAGAACACAAACGTAAAGAAGTGTTACATGATGTGAGGGATATTATGCAACAAATAGTACTAAAGACAAATATTGATGAGAATACTCCCATCATAGATCAACTTGCTACACTCACCAACAAAATCAATGCCCTTGACATAGATGCAGACAAAAGAATAGAAGAAAGGGCAGAGTCAAAGATTCAGGACAAATTGGAAACAAGGATTAGCACAGAAGTGGCACTGAACAAGGTAAAATTATCTGAGGTCATTACTAAGCTAAAATCTATCACCTAGATAATCTATCAATTTTTTATCAAGCTTTGTACTTTAGACACCTTCACCATAGAAGTCAGTGAAAAGATAAAAGGTTTAGAAGAAGAAATAAAGTTGAGTACATAGGAAGCTATAACCAAGCCAAATGCTTTCTTAAAGCATATTCACCAAGTTCAGGAACTCTGGCAGTTGATAGCAGATCTAAGAAAACAAAAAGAGAAAATCGTTGATTAGGTCATAGAGTTACAAATAGAACTCACTCGTTACCTGAAAATTTTTGAAACTCATATTGTCAAAGCTGAACAACTTGTAGCAACACCATAGATTTCATTGTTAGATAATATCTTTGACATGCATGCACAAGTCGGTCTTGAGCATATTGCTCTTACCAACTTGAAAGAGGAATGGGACAACCTCTTGGAGTCTGTACAGAAAACCCATCCACACATTTTTTATCAGATGTAAGTATACATTCTATTTTTTGTATTTGGCATTATTATCAAAAAGGGGGAAAACATGTATATGCCAAATAAGTATACTTTGATATGTACATATTATCGGGAGGATGCACCGACGGGGAGTACTTACTTTGTACTTAGAAATTTTTTGTTATGGTTATGTATATGGCGGAGATATAAGGAATATATAGAAACATTTTGTCTATATACATTCAAAGTTTTGATACTAATGCCAAAGGGGGAGATTGTTAATCTTTATTGAGCATGTAAGGTTGTCATTAGTATCAAAGGATATTAAATAGGTCAGTCAGTCACTTATATTGAGTTGGTCAGTAACCAGAAATAAGACAGAATAGTCGGTAAACCCTTGACACCAAGCATCACATAGTTTATCGAGCATCGACGAAACTGACACCAAAAAATAGTAAACACTGAGCATCACAGTATACACCGAGCAATTTATACAATGTTTACCGATGATCACATAAAATGGCATAGTAATCTGAAATGGCACATTCTTCTATGCAAATTATTATAACAGATCGTAAAATGGTTTACCAAGATTGAGGAGCATTTATTGTAAAAGATACTCATTAAATGTAATGTTTATCTTATTGTAATAGTTGATCTAGGTTAATTTTTCACCCTAGATCTTAGGGTTGTGATTATCTTTGTAACCTAAATTTTGCTAAGGTGGCAAAAATAGAACACTATATTTTGTATGTTCGATTCATTTTAAGAGAAGTTACTGAACTAATATGTATGAATGACGGAGCACTTGAAGCCATTGCCTAACTTCAAGTCAATCAGTTTTCAAAGCATAATAGAGTACAGAGGATATCAGATTGAGCAGAATCAAAGAAGGCTACCGAGCAGAATAGAGTAGAGAATCATCATAGTCAAGGTGATATTTTATGAGCATTTATTGATCTATTTCAGACAATTGAGTTGTCAACTAGCAGATAATTGCCTATTACTTTCTGACAATTGTAATAGAGTTTTTGATAAAATCTCTTAATAGAGTAGACTTAACAGTTTTATGTAAATCTCTTAACCGAGTACACACTTCATTAGTGTTATTAAAATCCTATAACTAGGTAGATCTAGCTGATCTAATATGTTACTCCTAATAGGGTAAGATTGCCAAAAGTGATCAGAACTTGTAGCCTTAACAGACAAACCTTTTCTATCTGCAATAGTGAAAAATTTGTGGGTGTCATCCCCACCACAGTTTTTACCTTCTTACAAGGGTTTCTGCATTACCAAAATACTCGTGTTATGTGATTGTCATATTGATTTCATGTTGTTTACTTTCTCAAGTTAACTAGATGATTGATTTATGCAATTAGATTCAAGTTATTTTGATCAGTTATTACAGTATACAGTTATAGATCTGAAAGGTTTTCCAAGTGAAATTTTGAAGGCACTGATTCACCCCTCCCCTCTTAGTACATATCTCTCTAAATTCCATCATTTCAATATTATGGTTGATTCCAAACCAGGGTTTGACCAAGGCAAACCCTTCAAACAAACAACAAAAACCCTCTTTTTCTTGTAAGTATAGTTGCAGAACTGCGAATTTGAGATTGGATTTGGATACCCTTTTCGAAGAGCTTTCAAAATTTGTGAACATAGTCAAGGCCAACAATTTCAAAATCTCAAAGTAGTCATTGACCTTTTATTAGGGTCAAAGACTATATGCTGTCAGAAACATAAAAGTTTTCTAGGTTTTCTTCATCTCGTTATTTCGAGTCCAAAACATGTTTCATAATTGCCCAAAACTACTCACAGACATCATAAATCAGCATTGTCCAGATCTTCCCTATTTTGAGGTTAGTATTTGCCTTTCAATTATTTCAGATTTCAAGCATATATCATCCATAGGGAAATATAAAGTTTTCTCCTTTATTCATATTCTCCATAGATTGATTCTTTTTTGTATTGACCTTTTGGTTGATTAATTTGGATCTTTCCTTTGGGAATTTGGATTTAGAATTAGATCTCATATTTCCCCCATAGATTTTAGGGGGGATCTGATTCCATCCTATTCATTTTGGTGAACCTAACAAGGTTACTGTCTTTCTTTTTGGTGTTAGATTTCCCTTAAGATTAGATCTAGTTTATCCTCTTGCATTTTTAAAATTAAAAAACATAAAAAAATCTATATATTCAATAAAATATAAAAAAAAATTCTTGCATTTTATGGAGATTGTTAAAATGCTTTGGTGTATGGTCATGTTCCTTATTAACCTTCTTTCAGCATCTCTTTACAATACATATGATGTTTATGAGAGTACCATTCACTTTATTATGTTGATGACCCTTCACTTTGCTCTTGCCTATGCTTTTGTGAAGTTGACTGACAATAGTCTTCCTACATTCAAAACTTTCATTAAAGATTCACGTGGTAGGCTTATTACTCTTTTTGGATTATGTGAAGAATTTGGTAGATGATACACCATCTCCTAATCCTAATACTATCATTCCTAATTTTCCTAATCTTAATCTGATACCTAATTCTCCATCTGTTGATCCTCGCTCTTCCCATACTTATGATGGGATTCAAGCTATAGCTCAGGATGCGGATGTGCAATATTTCTTTGATTTACCTTCTCCTATAATTCATGATGATATTAAGGGAAAGGATAAAGAAACTTCTTCAAAACCTTTTATTCCACCTTATATAACCTTTACTCATGAACATGATAAACAATATCCTCCTATAGAAGATTTACATAATATGTACACTACCAAATATAATATGGTGACTAAACAAGGTTAAAAAGGTTTAGGGATTGGAGTCAATGAGCATGGTATTAGGTTTCTAGTTCATATACCCCCTAAACTAGATATGTATGGTGTTGGTAGTTCAAAATCTTAAATCAATGTAAGTGATGTTAATCATCATCCTCCTCTTCACATTCTTCTCCCTACACCTATCTTGGATAACCCTAATGTCTGTCAAGAAGTGGCTAAGAAGGTATATGTTTAACTAATGAATTCCAAGAAAGAAATCATTAGAGCTATGCCGATAGATGCTTTATACAAATATAAATGTCCTTCTCATTATAGTAATACACATTTACTCGCTGATTGCAAACATTTCAAGTTATATGTTAGAGAAAGGGCCACTTTAGGAATTATATCTCACTCATGTGCAGTTTTGCAATTCCTTCATAATTTTGATATAGGAGATTCCCCTCCTGATATAATGTAGCTTTCCTTCCCTTATTGTCTCATGACTGGGGGGCAAGAGGTGTATTTTCATCCAGTCACTTAGGATCCATTAAGCTTTCAACATATATTATGTCTTAAGCTTAATTGGTATTCTTTCTCTCCTATATTTCTATGGTTTTGCATTATGGTTATAATCATCAATAAATCTTATTCAAGATGTCTTTCCTAAGACATTTGTTTTACAAAGATACCCCTTGTCTCTATCCCTGGGGGGCAAGGTACCTCCTTTCTCTTTTTCTAGGGAACTGCTTTCCTTAACTTAGTGGCCTTTGTTTATATTGCAATATTATTTCATCATATTGACAGATGTTTTGACTATGGATAACCTTCTTACATGAGAAGTTGTTTTCCTAGGTCGTCACTTCTTCTCTATGTTGTATGTTATCTTCTTTATAAAATCTCACCCTTTCTTTGGTGTTAGAGTTGTTTCCCTCATTCCAAAGATTCCTCTTCCTCTTCATTATAAGGAGCTTGATGATTGAATGTTTTCTCTTGAATTTGGAAACATGATATTTTATCTAAACAACTCCTCCTTGGTGGGGGTCTTGTTGATAAGATCTCTTTCTTTGAGGGTCCTTTTTCCATGAGTGACATATTATTTTCACAATTATCTATACTCTTGGCAGTTGTGATCACTATCCCTCGCTAAGAATATGGTATACATTATTGTAAACAAGATATCTCCTTGCATTGTGAAGTAGGTATCATCTTCCTCTTCCTTAACATGCCCAGTAGACTGCTACGATAAGGAGGGGGGCATATATACGGTCTCCCTTATACTATAGTTTTTTAATTTTTACATGCTAAATCTTGGAAGGTAACACACATAAGTTGCTAAACCCTGAAAAGACACACATTTATATGCTAAATCTTCTTATCGTAACACACATCAGTTGCTCAATCCTGAGGAGACACGCAGTTTTCAAAATTTTCAATATGCTAAATCTTGGAAGGTAATGCACATAAGTTGCTAAATCCTAAAAAGACACGCATCTATATGCTAAATCTTTCGAAGGTAACACACATAAGTTGCTAAAACCTGAGGAGACATGCATTTCATATTCATAGTGATACAAGAAGGTGGATCTATGGGTATTCATGAAACCATTAGAAGACGCATTACAATTGCAAGCATAGTTTATGGGTGAACCTATTAGGGCCCTTCCTCCAGGGTGATTCATGGTAAGGTGGGCATCTTACTAGGTGAGGTAATCACTTTCTCTTTTCTCTCTTTTTGCTTTCATGCTAGTAGGACTGGATCATGAAGCTATGTTATTTATAGTATTTCTCTTGTCTTTCTTATGTAATCATTTATGCTCTTATGATAGCTTTCTAGATATGATATTAGTATGAGAAATGTATCTTAGCGAGGTTTCTTATGCTAGTTGATTTGGGTTTGTTTAGTACTAACCCATCTTTTGTGTCTTTTTCCTTTTTCATTTTCACACCCTCATGCGTGAGTGTTGAGTTAGAATCCTTAGCCTGGGGGCTTTTATCCCTAGCTAAGTGTTATCCTATCTCATTTTGAATCCACTTGGATCTCTTATTTCTACTCCTTTACCAAGAGTTTTCCTTGAATCCATACTCTTGCCAAAGTTGGGGCTTAATATATCATCTTAAAATGGAAGCACTTCCATGATAAGAGCATTTAGCCCTCCGAGTAAGGAGTCTGGGGTCATGTAAAGCACCTTGATCAAGTGTTTTCTTGAATCTGACTTTCTCCCCCCGTTCTACTTCTCTCTCTACCTGATTTCACTTTATTTCTACATTTCCTAGCATTTTGGATTGAGGTCGTCAGGATTTTGACCTCAAGGTCAAAGACAACCTTGAGGGTCAAAGATGAGCTCGACCGTGAGATAGGTTTGGGATGATCTCGACCCTGACCTAGAATGGGGCTGCCTCGTTCTTGACCCAGATTTCAAATTTTAGATTCCCATAATTTCTAGGTGTTGAAAATATTTATTTTCTCGCTTCCAGGTTGGCCATTTCGGGTTTCAGAATGGTAAATCTTTAAATTGCATTTAATATGGGTCCATTTCTAAGGGCTAAAGTTAATTGAGATTTAATTCTCCAATGTTGGCGTTCTCTAGAGGATTGTGCCCTAGATCACTATAAAAGGAAGCCTTCCTCTCTCATTTCATCATCCACAATCAAGCAATTGACATCTACACTCATGATGAAGCCATCACCTATTCATGAGCATTCAAGCAAAAGATCAAGCAAGCATTTCATCAAGCATTTTCAAGGAAGTGTTCAAGTCCTCTTCAACATTCAAGCTCTCCATTGAAGATCAAAGATTCAAGCATTCAAGCCTTTGAAGGGATTTGGTTCAAGTATGCAAGATTCATCATACAAACCCTAGATCTAGCCATCATAATGGTGTGATCTCCCTTCAAGATCCTTTGTTCATCTTCTAGATCCATTTATTCTTCTATCAAGGTGGATTCCAAGCATACAAACATGGAGGTTTTGTATTTACTTTCATGGTTTTGATTTACATTTGCTATTGTTGTGTTCAAGCTTTCATATGAATATACTTATTTACATTTCAAATACAATAGCATACCTATTGAATTTCATAGCTTCATTATTAGATCTACTTCTACTACTTTCTAGCATTCTCAATTTCAGTTTTAATATTAAGGTTGATTTCCAACTGGGGTTTGACCAAGGAAAACCTCTCAAACAAATAACAAAAACCCTCTTTTTCTTGTAGGTACAGGTGCGGAATTGCGGATTTGAGCTTGGATCTGGATACCCTTTTCAATGAACTTTTTCTATCTGCAAACAAAGTCAAGGATGACCTTCAAAATCTCAAAGTAGTCTTTGACCTTTTATCGGGGTCAAAGACTACTTGCTGTCCAAAAGATAAAAGTTTTCTGGGTTTTGTTTGTCTCGGTAATTCCAATCCAAAATATGTTGTAGAATTGCCTGAAACTGCACACAGACATCAGAAATCAACATTTACCAGATCTGCCCTATTTTCAGGTTAGTATTTGCTTTTCAATTATTACAGATTTCAAGCATATATTATCCATAGGGAAATATAAGGTTTTCTCCTTTATTCATATTTTTCATAGATTGGTTCTTTTGTGTGTTGACCTTTTGGTTGATCAATTTGGATCTTTCCTTTGGGAATTTGGATTTATAATTAGATCTCATATTTCCCCCATACATTTTAGGGTGGATCCAATTCCATCTTATTCAGTTCTTTATTCAATGGTTAAAACTTGGTTAATGAATCTAAAAAACATATGGTGTCTTTTGCCCTGATGTAAGATGAGTGACAACAAATGCTTTGTTTAACACATGTTTGGGGCTTTTTTATATCTATTATAAGTAAGGGCACCTACACCTCAATTTTCTTTTGTCAATATTGCTCTATTGGTAGAAAGGTACTCATGTTGCCTAAATCTCATGAACAGGTTATACTCTTAAGTATGAGAGTGAAAATTCATTTCTTCGAATGTGTCTAACATTGTTAGGGTATTCCTCCCTAGGTGTTCTTTCCTTTTATTTATATTTTGACTGTCGATGCCTTTGTATGAATAGGTATATGCTGGTAGAGGGTTTTACAAAGGCCTTCCTCTTTCTACAATCATTTACGGGAGTTCATTATTGGGCATCTTAGACATGGCCAATGGGTTGATGATGCCTAAAGCTCGTGAATAGGTTATACTCTCAAGCATGAAATAGATGACATCTTCCAATGTATCTAACATAGTTAGAGTACTTCGCCCGAGTTTTCTTGCCTTTTCTTTATATTTTGACCGTTGATTCCTTTGTTGACGTTGTAAAGTGGCTTCAACAATTATATAGAAAAGGTTACTAATTTATCTCTCATCTCTTCCTTGTATAGAATACTATGTTTAAGGTAGGTATAAATTATTTGGAGACCATATTGGTTTCTACCGCATGACATAATTACTTTCCATACTAGTATAGATAGGATTTAAAAAAGGATCTGCCCCTTTGTACAATTATTCAGTGGGGTTCACTCCTAGGCATCTTAGACATGGCCAATGGGTTGATGATGATGCCTAAATCTGTACCCCTGCAGTTCTATGTTCCAGAAAATATATTCAACCACGTGACAAGCACAACACAAGTTAATCATTTTGCACATCTCTGATACTCCTTCAGGAAACAAGGAAGAGATCGAAGCTTTGCTATGTGCAAATGGGGAATTTGCTTCTTATTTATAGAACCAAAAGACTGACATTGACACAAGCGTGAAAGATGCTATTATAAATAAATATTTCCAGGCACTAGAACCTGATATCTTGAATAAAACACTTGATTTGATACCAAACTTACAGTATTACCATTTTCGTAAAAGATTGTTGAATTTCTCTAATGGATTTCACAAACCTGAGTTACATCCTATGCTAGTTTTCACCTTCCTCTCTCTTAGTCATGATATTTGGCCACAAACCCATTTTCATATTTTAAAAAGTCAACAAAGCCCTTTCTTAATCAAAGACCATAATCGAAGAATTTTATCTATCAAGAAGAAACTACTAGTTTTTCTCACGAAATGGCCAAGCAGAGAACATATTTTGATTTCCTAGAAAATTTAATCTATCAAAGATTCTATTGAAATTCAATCATTTACATTGAATGTTAATAAATAACACGTCGCAATGAATGATTGTAGTACCTCTGTTTGGTCTTTTTTTAGTGTAAGGCCTAGAAAATAAATATTGTTCAGTAAGATTTTAGGTGGTCACCAATGAATTATTTTCTTGTTGTTTTTCTTTAATAGTTGAAAAATAAGATTCACGAGTGTTTGTTGAACCATTCTGTATGGAACAATAAAAAAACATTAGCTCCACATTAAAGCCCCATTTGGTTAGTGAAATTGGTGCAGAATTAGGTGCGAAACTTTTACTTTTTTGCCAAATCTATTGTTTGGTATGCTAAACTGCAATTCAGTTTTCACAGATCACAATTCGATTTAGGCACCAAAATCAGCGATACTATCTTCCCACCCAATAGATGAAATTTGAAATCATCTTCTAAGTTTTGAATTTTTTTAACCCTATTTAATTGGATGAAACTGCAATGCGGCAGGGCCAGGTGAATTTGAGGGCATTGACTACGTAATGGACATGGGCAACGCGTTCTATTTGTTGATTCAGATCCCCCTTATGGGAAAATATAAGTGCCCCGAGATCGTGGTAATTTACGTCAGTGGCGGCATCAACTTATACGAAGCCCTCGACCTTGACGCCAGTTCTTGTATTTTTCCAGCGTCAATAATTTTTCTATCGTGCCAACCGCCTTGGGTCCTCCGCCTCAGCCAAGGCATAACAGAGTTGTTAACGAGACACTTAATCATCATGCTCATTCCTTTATTGGCGATGCTCATCCTTGTCTTGGTCGCCGTTTATGGCTACCTAGGAAGGCTTTACATCGTGAGGGAAATGCAACAGAGGAAGCTGATCCAGAGATATGAGATTCTCAGCAAGAGTACCGGCCTGATCTTATTCACTATAGGTTTTGTTTGGGTTTTTTAGAACCAAATACAAAAATAGTAATATCTCAGTTCTAATTTAAAATTTAAAATTGGCAATCAAATATAAAAGATAGATTGTTTCAGTCATTTTGTGAGTCAACCAAACGGTCTAAACTATCTTCCGAATACACAAAATCAGAATTTCAAAACTTTATTTTGAGATAATCAGATTTTAAGTCAAATTCTAATTCTTCAACCAAATAAAACATAAGACTGAACATAAACTTTTATAAAGAAAGATCTAATATAATTGACATTATTTTCCACCACAAAACTAGTAAATCAAAATGGCTACTTATAATTTAGTTTTACAACGTGCTCAACATTTAATATGTATGACTATGATGAGGATGATTTCCTACCACACCATCTACAATCTAGGAAATTTTGTTATTCCTTAATTTGTAAGGTACAATAAAATATGGGTGAGCGCAAAGTCACATATCAGTGAAGTAGCTTGTAGTGGTTCAGAAAGAGTTTGGTCAATATTTTCCTTTGAATTCTCAATGCCTACAACAAAACTCCTTAGCCAAGATCCAATTGGCTTTGTCGAACATAAACATGCAACATTCAATTTAATTCATTTCAAGCATTGCAAAACATGAAAAAATAGTGAAAAATATGAGTTAATGCAGTTTAGTCACTTGATTACAAATAGGCCACAAATATAACCTTTACAATATGAGCTTTCAGTGAGTCTCTATACTACATCATCTTGTTGAATCTTTCTCATCTTAGGACCACTTTCTTTAACCTTCACCGCATCTACAACTTTAGGTTTTTCATATCCTGAAAGATCCAACTACCTGCAATTGATTTGTATGCTACCATCTATTGGATTTGACAGGTTTTCAGAGCCCTTTGCAACAATACAAGAAGAGGTGCATTGAGGAGATCTGACATTTCTAAGGAGTGGGGACTTCAAAAGGCTTGTGTGCTTCCAAGAACTATTTCCTCCAGATTTTTTTCCATTCATGGTAAGATTTCAAAGCTAAAATACAGTCTACAATTTTTGTGTATAACCTGGTTGCATAACAGTATTAGACAATGTCACAAAAGTATGGAAACCAATTATTTGGAATTGAATAATATTGGAATGAATTTGCTCACTGGTTCAAAATCAGAAGCTTCAAAGGCATGCAATTTTAACTCCTTGACAACTACAATAAAATTTCTAACATTCTGAAAATATTGATAAGGAGATAAAGGCCGTCCTTCAGGACAAAGTGATGTTATATTTTAAACCACGTTTTTACGAATTATAGACATTATTATCATGATATTCAGCATAATAAAGTAGAAAATAAAGAAATAAATTTGAAATTTATGAAAAATATGAAGTGTTGATAATAGAATTTAACTAGCTAATGTGAACAATGTGCTCCCACATTAGGCACCCTTCCTGCTGAACCTTATTAATTAAGATACACAAAATCAATCCATTTCTTAAAAACACAGATGAAAATCTTCCTCAAGATGGTTCACATGGCATGTATGAAGGCTCGGTCATTCTTCTAATCCATGTTGCAACTTGAAACGTTTTTCTTTCTGTGAAATGATATACATAAATAGAACTCATGATAACTCAAAATCCCAAGGTAATAAAACATATACTTTTCTATAAACATCCATAACAATGTGTTATAATTGTGATGTGAAAATAAAAAGAATTAATAATATAACTATCAAAAGTTTTCATGGACTAAGCAAAAGACAAAATTGAAACTATAGCACAACATTGTCATCCAGATTCAAAATATGAAACCGTACCAAAGATGGCGGGACTAGTCGATAATCTGACAATAAACCAAAGATGCAAAGTAATAAATGCTTTAACACAAATAGCCAATGCATCCATAAATTGATGATGATTATTATAAGCTTCTAGATATTAGACCAGGCTTCCTATGTCCTAGCTCAATAAGAGTTGCACACTGACGAAAAAAAGAAGATTTGATTAAAGTACAATAAATAGTTTTGATCAAGAAGAAATGATGCAAAATAATTTTTCTATCATCATTACTAATTAATAAGATTGTGAATGATGGAAACCATATCTACAAGTTTCTATACTCATTTCTATGGCCTTGGGAACATCATTGTTTAAGTCACATTTGATTTCATCTCTTTTTGTGGAAGATTCCAAAATGGCCAGTCTATGAAATTCAATTGTCAATATTCTCCTCAACATTCAATTTTCAAAACATACAATTTTAAGCAACATTTGTGAACTTGACAATTTTCTTATGATCAAGCCCAACTACCATGATCATGTGTAATCACTTTGAGTATCATCCATTTCATATGTGAATTAAGCTCTTCCTACAGATAGAGATAAGGTTTTTCAAATGGTTGATCCTACACTAAAAGGACAGTTCTCTTCCTACGAAATAGTATGGTAATTAACTAGAGTTAATCTGCTATGATTTTATTTTTAATTTATTCATTTTTTTATGAGCAATATCACCTTATATTCTATTCATGCAGGTAGCAACAATTGAAGCCACGTGTGTTCAACCTGAAGTAATTTATCGCCCTTCTATGAAAGATGTGGTGCAGTCTCTCATTCCCCTTGTCAGGAAGGGTTTTAGATCTAAAAAAACCATCACCATTTCTAACTTCTTCATTGACTTCAACAGAAAGAGAGAATAAGGGAAAGAAGATAAAAGAAAAGAATCAATGCCCTTTGAAGTTTAGGTCTGAATGGGTGGTCTTTAAGTGCAACCCTACTTTAAGGCCATCTTAGATTCCACAATTTCTTAAAATAGAAAATCATTAAAAATTCAACATTGAGATTCATGTGGAGTAGTTGTTTCTATTCAAGAGCCATCTTCTACCGATGTTCCAGTTTAACATAACCCGGACTTTGTATTGATGGTGTATATTTAAACTGTATTGTTTTTCTAGATTTATCTGTGTATCATTTTTTTCTTCGTGGCTTTCTGATTAGAATAATGAATCATGGAATGTGGTATGAAATATTAATAAATACTACACAATAGATATTTATTTGTGCCTCAATATAATAGCTAGAAAGTCTTATTTTAAATATTTTAAATAGAAAAAAAATATTTATTAAACAATTAATTGCATGACCAATTATGAATATTAATATTGCCACTTATTGTACTAAAGAGTTGGAATAGTTATGGATTCTTAGTGTAATATTCTGTCATCAAACTTAATGTTGTCTTTGTAATTATTCCACCCTTGACATAGGTTGCATGAAACTTTTCAATTATTAAGATATAAAAATATTCTTCAAACAATCAAATAATTGATTTTATGAATAGTAAAATTCTCACTCTTATTAATTGACAAAATTAGGGAAAATAGGTAGGTATATTTTCATCATACAATATCATAATCTAAAAGTTGAACACAACATCAATTCTAATTATGACATAAACTTAAATCATTATCCTTACCGTAACTATAATAAAAACCCTAATTTTAGCCACAAAACTAACAATATTCTTAAATGTAACCTCAATGGTTATCTTAATCCTAATCCTAATCAAAATCGTAACCCTAACCATGATGTAACCCCTTATCTTAACCATAATTGTAACTCTAAATATTATTGACAACCCTAACTCTAACACTGCCATAATCCAAACATTAAACCCTAATTCTAAACAAGATCATAATCCAAACTCTACACCTAATCTTAATCCTAACTCATGACATTAGAGACTAGTATAAAGTGATTAATACTTATACTATATGAAATTTGAACTTAAAATTATATACAACAATAGTTTAAAAATAATAGAAATTGAAATTTTAAATAAATAAAAATATTGATATAATTTATTGTCAAATAAATTGATCCATATAAATAAATTTCACTTTTCTTTTTATTCATTGAATATTATAAGATTAAATTCTATATTTATTTTTTAATTACATATTTCCTATTTCATATAGATAATTTAGAATTACTATTAATACTTCACAATTTTCACTATTCCTAAATAATGTTTGCAAAACCAAATATAATCATCACTATAAAATTTAATCAAAACCTAATAATTTTAAACATTAAAAATATAACTCAATTTAACAATTTATTAGAAATATTAAATAAAACAAAAATAGTAAAAATTTGAAACCCAAAATATATTTGAAAATGAAATTCAAATGAAATATCTATTATAAATATTAAAAAAAAGTAAAATTAAAAATTGAACCGACAATATAAGTTAATTATTTCTCTACCCCGCACGGACAAAAAATCCATCCTGTTTATATGTGAAGTTTGAATATATAATATAATTGTACCTCTTCATTTTCATGAGATCAGTGAGAGAAAAAGGCGGCAAACAAAGAATAAGAAAAATCATATACTAAGAAGTAAGTACTAAAAATCACGATAGAAGAGAATAAGAACAAGCATACCTTCATGTTTTTAATTATATCGTCGAGCACCATCATTAATCTACTCAACTCACACGACCAACATCTTACACAATGAAATTATTTAAAGCATAATAAACAGGCATTAACAAGAGCTGTGCAACAGCAGGAGTCCCGTCTAATGTAAAAAAGAACTAAGATTATTCTGCATCATAGATTAAATAGTTTAGAAAATTAAAAGAGGAGACATTGATTACTAGCATGAAGAATTTATGTTGACCTTTAGACATGTAATAAAATAGGGACCATATTAAGAACTATGACTTAATGATTTTTTATATTTTAGCAAGTTTCCCATTTTATTTTTGGAAGGTCTAATTACAATCAGATATTAAAGATAACAATTAAGTTATGGCTAAGCAATAACGGTTGTTTTATGGCTTTTTGGGCTATATCCTGTAAATAAATGTGTTTGTTTTACTCAGTGTCAAACAGTCGAAGTGGGTGTTGTTGTGGTGAAATACAGGTTGTATGTTCCCATTGAGAATCAAGGTCCAACGATTTGGAAAGTTGTGAACTAATTTGTCAAAAAAAATTATTGACTACTATCTATATTAATTAGTTTCAAATTTCTTTCAGCTACTTACAAATAGCTTTATTCTTGTAATTACATTAATCGTTTCAATTAAAAAATAATAATAATATATAAACATATATTTAATGTAGCCTTAAGATTGTTCCTAAAACCATACAAGTTTACCTTCCACACTCTTCCCTTTGTGTTAGGGTTGTGAAAGCACAATCTACCATTTGGTGGAAGGATGGTTTTATGATAAGTAGGAGAAAGTTTGCACAACAAATCAAATTTATAACAGTTGAGCCATTTCATAACAGAAAGTAGTGGCTTTATGATATCTAGTTTTTGGAAAATTTGATCATTTACTATTATTCTCTAAACTGTGTAACATTAGATTTGTGTAAATCCAACCATCGATCACCATCAATGAAGGATATATTCAAAGCTAGAGTAGACTCGTCATCTGACAACTGATGAGACCAATCAAGTCTCTTATATCTGTCAACTCCTGAACCTCTGCATTTTTTGTTTGAAGGAACATTAATTTATGTTTAGGTGGTTTTTTAATATTTGATTTAAGATAACAATAAATGAGGTTATGTTTTGTAGATATACGTGATTTGAATATTTTTAATAAGATTTATAAGGCTAGATTGTTTTTATGTTTAAATTATGTTTATAAGGATACTTATTTTCTTTCAAATCTCTGTCACACATTTTATAGTACAATGATTTTTTTGTTTTTGCTATTTACATATTGTATTAACTTTCCTAAAATGAATTCTTTCATATTAAATAGACGAGTTGAGTTTGTCACATTTAATTGGAGGTAAAAAAAAATAAACATAATTTCAAATTCCCAATACAAAAATAGCTTGTAAGTTTCAAAGTTGAACTTTTTTTTTTTCAAGGTTGGAACGATGCAATTGCTATTAAATAAAAATTTCATTGATTGTGAAGGTGAACAATTAAAAAACTAATGAATTGTAGTATAATTGTTCAAGTAATTCCTATCAAATCTACGCAAAATGTATAGAAAATGGTCATCTACTTTGTAAATTATTTATTTATTAATATAAATGCATTTTTCCAAAATAAAAAGTATAAAAAATGGTGGATGTTTTGGAGGATCTTAGAAGCTTCATTGTATTTTTTTTGTTAGGATGATCAAAAGTTGAGATTTACTGGAGAGATCTATGGTGGAGGTTGAGTGAGAAGATCTGTAAGATTGATGTCCATAATTAAGTTTGTTTAAAATGAAGAGATGTGATTATTTAACTAAAAATATAAAAAATCATAATTAACTAGTTGCAACAAAAATAAGAATAAAAAATAATTAACTTGTCATTTATTACCCAACATCATATCTTAGCATTTAATTAATTAACAATGAGGATAATTTTAGTACAAGTTGATTTACCTAATGATGACATCAATATGACATTGGAAAGGATAACATTATTTTCAGAACCCAAATAATTTTTTAATACATTGTTAGATTTTTGTGTTGTCCGATAATAGAGACGCATGTTCAAATTCAAGAAAACAACTCATCCAAAATCAAGTACCATGGAGTACAATGGCCTAATTCATTACCATGAGGTTCTCACAATGTTCAAATGAATTTGATAGTATAGTTACCCTTCAAACGAAAAGGATAGGCAATTACATTTGCACATTTAATATCATATTAAATAATAGATTGAAATGTTCATAAATGATATTCATTAAAAAATTAAATATTGTAAAATAAAAATTCACTTCAAAAATTTAAAATGTATACAAATAATTCTTTACAATAATTATATGAAAAATACACTTATTTAAAATACAAATCACCATATTATATTCTTTTAATTTATTTATTTTAAAAAATTCATCCAACTATATTTTTGTTGTTATTAATATCAAAAACATTTATAGCTTTTAATACTTCTTATCGACCCTCATGGAAGGCAATATATTAGAACATGTCACTTCTTTTTAACATATGCTTTCACAATAGTATTTTATTATATCTCTAACACAATGATATTCTTGCTTCTTACCATGCTTATATAATTTCATATTATTATACCTTTCACTCATCTTAATCAATTTTTTCTCCATTATATGTTTGCAATCTCTTAAAAGAGGACATATAATACCACCAATATTCCTTCAAAGAATATGATTTTAATTACTATTTGATGATCACTTTCGTTCCATATAAAATCACTTTAATAAAAAAAATTAAAAATTGAAACTCAAAGTTACCAAATTTAAACATACAAATAATCATTACTTTTATAAACATAAAAGCCAATTCCATACTAATAAAAATGAATCAAATTACGACCCCATAAATTAATCGTTCTAGATGTAATTGTTTGACAAATCTTGAAGTTTAGTCATATGCTTCACATATAACATGAAATAAAAGGTAAAGGGGTCTCACTTCTTGGAAGAAAATCTAAATTCAAAATCATCTGTGCGTTCATGTGTCCTGAACAACCATCTAATTTATGGACAAGAGAAAGAAAACAAATCAAATGGTCTACAAAACACAAATTAATAATAATAATATACAATCGAGCAAAACAACTTTCACTTTTAACTTTTATGTGTCGGATTTGATATCGAGAAGAGAACCCGAGTAGTGGCAACTGGTGGTAGTGGTGCTTGTCATGGCAAGCCGTGGAGAGTTCTGTGCAGAGAATTAGACATGGCCTGTGTGCATGTTATTTTAACATGGGCATCAACCTGTGTCATTTTATTACCGCAAACGTGGGCTCTTCCAGTGTATCAAACAAGTAGTTTGTATTCAAGTTTCTGTTCTCTGACAATTTCACATCCGATTCCAACTATAGGTATATGTTGATTCATATTAGCTTAGACCAGCTAAAGTTGTTTAATTTCCAAATCCGCTGCATTTTTTGGAGAGATATTTTCTTCATTGGGCAAGGTAAAGATTTGCGGGCGGGCAGATGAGAACAAAAGCTAAAGACCCATTTCCGAGCTTCAATATTCCTCTCACGATGTGAAGTGGAGATTTGCTTATAATATAGAAGGCCCTGTAGGAGAACATCAGAGATGGGCGACCAATATGTCTAATTTGAGCTTGGAGGCTATCAGTTATGGATGGCAGTTTCTTGAGACTTGTTCTTGGGGAAATTTGAGTCTCTGCAAATGGGTGCCACGATTTCCACAAACAGGGTAATTTGAAGCTTTGCTACTTGCTTTAATGAGTTTTTGAAGAAGATGGGCCTTTTATCAGGTAGCCATTAAAGAATGGTTTGCTATTTTGTAATAGAGAGGTGGCATTCTGTTCAGCGTTGCTCCAATAATGGGGTATTGTACGCTGGGTGCAAAACCCCCATCTGAACAATGCATCTTGTAAAATGTTGGAAGGTGTGTCTGTAATTTTGATGTTTATATATTTATCTTGAATTCTGCCATTGGTACTAAAAATACATTTCTGGCTTTTGGCGGACTGGAAAGAGGATTGCGAGAGTTGGAATCAGTTGTCAAGCACTCTGAATTTCTTAATTCCATTAAATTGGGTATGAACGAAGGCAGGTTTTCTTCACAGGACCTTGGTAGGATTATGGGGTTTTGCAGATGAGACTATGCAATCAATATAATCTATCTGGTTCAGTTTCTTATCTTGTAGTATATGAATAGGTTGTAGATCAGTATTTATCTCTAATATATGAAAAAATTGTTTTCCAATATTTATACTTGTCTTATGCAATTAAGCTCATTTTACAAAGGTACATTTTCTGTTAATTTTCTCTAAAATATTTTTTGTTCAAAATTTTGATTTTTTGGAGTGCTCAAGTGGCTTTTTTCTAGTGTTTGGAGGAACATTTAAGCACTTCAGATTTTAAGAGCACTGCATTAAATTTATGCTGCTTTGTACTGGTGATTGGACATTTTTTCTGAATTTCTGAACAAGAAAATAATTATACCCCTAGGAAAAATTTAAACAGCCAATGACAAAAAAGAAATATTTTTCAAAAATTAAAAATAAAAATTAAACCACTGCCAAACTTTAGAAATCATGTTTAATTTTTTTTTATAATGCACAGTCTCCAACACAAACTAATAGCTATAATCTATCGAAAATATAAGTCTCCGCCTATATATAGGCGGGACTAATAAAGATGCGTACAATGCTGCTGTGTAAAGATTTGCAGAATTATAATGACAAGTGATATAACACATTTGCCATTAGTAGACCTATGTGATGCGTATTTCTCCTCCACAAAGTGTCAATTAAAGTGAAAATCAATACACGATATTCAATGAGAGTTTCTATACATTTGTAAACTACAATATTTAATGTCACTTTTCATTTTTGTTCGTAATATAATAATTAATAATAATGTAATATTTCTTTAAAAAAATGATTTTTTAGGTTAAAAGCATTATTTGTAATTTCGAAAATAAAAGTTGAAAGTTAAATTATTTGTAAAGTATGTAGTTAATTATTTTTATATTTTGATAAGATTTTTATCAATGTTGAGTATTGTATCATAATTGTTGTTTTTGTTTTTTGTGATGTGCAACTCTTTAATTAAGTTTTATTTATTGTTATTTATTAAAAGTTATTGTTAAATTTATATTTGATTATATATAAAGATTTATAGTTATTTTACAAATATAATCATCTAATTAAAACAAATAAAGTGATTGTAGGAAATCTATTATGTAATGATTACAAAAAATTGTTTTATGAATAGGGAAAAGATATATGTAAGAAAAGTGAGATTGATAGGAGAGGTATATCAAATGGAAGCTTAAAAACTGAGGGAAAATAATCACATGAGAGGAAAATGTGTTGTTACATATAAATGATTGGTTGTTTGTTAGCACATGAGCTTGTTTTGCGTGCTCTTGTGATCTTTTCCATGATATTTTATCCCATTCTTTCATAGAATTATGTTAGAAATGCTTCTGGGTGACACACTTTTGTATGATTCTTGTGTTCTAAGTTAGAAGTTGCATGCATTATTCTCACTCTCTTTTTTCTATGCCTCATTATTTTTCAGTATTATTTTTTTTTTACAATCAATGAATGGTGGATGACTTTATCACAATGCTATTTTATTATTGAAGTTTAGCACAATTTCTATCAAGCCCGAAGATGATGTAGCACAAAGTCCTCTATTAACAATAATATTCAATTACCAGATAGAAACACAGATTTGAAATCTTCAATATTATTCATTCATCACTGACTGCCTCTACAATTCTCTGCAAAATCTTAAGTAACCAAAAAACTAGAAAAAACAAGAAATCCAAAAATTACCTTTTTTGGTAGTTTTTTCCATAGGTGTTTTTTTGCCATTTTTGGTAATTTTTGAAGCAACACCTAAAAAGATGAGATTTTTCCTAAACATGCCCTCGACTAAGTTAGAATGAATTGCCAACTAATATCCGAGATTTAATAAGATAAACTCAAATTTATTACAAAATAGAACTTTCTAAAAACTAGAGAAAAAACACTAAAAGCTGATTTCGGAGCCTGAGATGAAACTTTCAGCTCCCAAAAATGTGGTAAAACGGAACCCAATCAATCTGAGATCCATTGGCAAAACAAATGCCACCACCTGAGGCACGCACCCGAAATTTTTTAGCAAAAACCCAGACCTGAGTCAAAAGTTATGGCCTCCGGAAGTTTCTGTATGAGATTATGACCTACGGAGGGCCCTGCATCATTCTCCCCTTCTTTAAAGGAACACAACTCCTGGAAGTGTGTGTCTATGAACTGCTGCAACTTTGTGGGGTCCAATTTCATCACCTCCCATTCTAAGATCCAGGTGCTATCTGTTGTTGGTAATCCCTCCCACTGAATCAGGTACCTATTATAATGACCATTCCGGGTGACTATAGACTGCTTGTCTAGAATGTGGGCAATCTTTTCCTTCTTTTTTCTTGGAAGGTGGTGATGCCAATCCACCTCATCTGTATTGGTTGGCTTAGGTAGTTCTCCATGAAATGCATATAAATCAGAAACATTAAAGACAAGAGAAATGTCCAGATCATCTGGTAGACAAACCTCATAAGCATTATCATTGATCTTCTTCAAAATTTGGCAGGGACCTATCTTTTTGTATTTCATCTTATGATATGTGCCAGTGGGAAATCGCTCACGCCGCAAGTACACCATCACCAAATCACTTGCATTAAATACCTGTCTCCTTCTACTGGCATCTGCAGCAGCCTTATATCGCTCATTGGTATCCTATAATTTACTCCTCACATCTTGTTGAAGTTGTTGAAGGTGTTCAGCAAATGCTTCCTCATCATCGCTAATTTTGTCTTGCACGGGGAGTTGTACTAGGTCCAACACACCTTGAGGATTCTTACCATATACAATCTGAAAAGGAGACTTTCCAGTTGATCTGTTAACAGAACTATTGTAAGCAAACTCTACTTGAGGCAATGCTAAGTCCCACTACTTGGGCTTTTCACCAACAATACACCATAACAGGTTTCCCAGACTCCAATTGACTACCTCAGTTTGCCCATCAGTTTGGGGGTGATAGGCACTACTGAACTGCAACTATGTTCCCATCTTCTTCCATAAGGTCCTCCAAAAATGACTCAAAAACTTAGTATCCCTGTCAGAAGTGATAGTATTTGGAATGCCATGGAGTCTAACAACTTCTGAGAAAAATAAGTTGGCTATCCTGGTGGCATCATTAGTCTTTTTACAAGCAATAAAATGAGCCATCTTAGAGAATCTATCGACAACTACAAAGATAGAATCTATACCTCGGTGGGTGTGGGGAAGCCCCAATACAAAATCCATACTCACATCTATCCATGGCTCGATGGGTACAGGTAGAGGTGTATACAATCCTATGTTTTGGGAGTGACCCTTAGCCACTTAACAGATTCTGCACCTTGCCACGTACTTAGTAATGTCCCTTTTCAGTTTTGGCTAGTAGTACTTGTCTTCAACCAAGGCTATTGTCTTGTCCTTCCCAAAGTAACCAGCCAAACCACCACTATGAAATTCCCAGATAATATTTTCCCTCATGGAACCAGCTTGTATACAAAGTTGTTTCCCTTTAAAGAGGTAACCAGGCCTTTCTCAACTAGTTCTGTTACTTGTTTGTTGAGCTTTGCATGTTGTGTCAGGTTCAATTGATAAGTTTCTTGATTAGGAAGAGTTGCTCCGAGAATCAGATCAATATGGTGTTGTATACCCCTTTTTGGTGGGAGACCATCAGGTAGCTCATTTGGAATAACATTAGAAAATTCTTCTAGTATCTTTGCTACATCATGTGGTATTATGTCTTCTAGTTCTTCTCCCCTTTTTACTACCAATGCATAGCAACAACCTGTCACCTTCATTTCTTTGACAACATCCTTTGCAGACAACATGGTCTCATTCTTCCTTTCATCCTTAAGTGGTAAGAGAGTCACTTTAGAGCCATCCTTCCAGAAGGCATATGTATTTTTCTCTCCATCGTGCATGATCTTCCTATCATACTACCATGGCCTTCCCAACAAAATATGACAAGCATCCATAGGAATAACATCACACCATATCTCATCCTTATAGATTTTTCCTATAGTAAACCTAACCAAACATCTTTTATCAACAGTAAGCTCATTTCCTTTCTTAAACCATGCAATACGGTAGGGACGAGGATGTTTCTCACATTGTAGATTTAATTTCTCTACCATTTCCTTAGCTACCATATTCTCACAACTACACCCATCAACAATAACTTGGCATACCTTTCTGCCTGAGGTGCATCTAGTTCAGAAGATGTTGGTTTGAAGCCATGATTCATCAGAGCTCTTTGCAGGGACTTCTTCCTTTTTTGGAATGATCATTGATCTCCTCATCATGAGAGTTTCTCCCATGTCTGGTAGGACTTCTTGTTATGTTCCTGCTTCTATGAATTCTAGCTGAACTAGGTTCACTCTAGGTTGTCCTCCTTGATTTATTTCTGGTGCATTATAATTTGAACATTCGAAGGCTCTGTGTCCTTCTTCTCCACACCTAAAATAAGTGAAAGGCCTTCTTTGATTTTCCCAGCCTCTTCCCTTTCGTAGCCTCATCTCTTTGGAACCCCCTTCCTCTTTCTTGATTTGGAGGATCTTGCCTGGTGTCTATATTTTTTTTGAATCCTTGAAAAGGATCTCCCCGACCATTATTAGAACCTCCTCGAAATGGAGTTGAGGTACCCCTTCGACCACCTCTATTCCTCTAGATATATTGCCTATTCTGCTTTTCTTCAGCCTTTAGGGCTCATTGGTAGGCTTCTTCCATACTGTTGACATGATGCATGCTCAACTCATCTTGGATGGAGAATTTTAGGCCATTCATATATCTAGCAGCCATCTGCTCATTATTTTCTTGATGCTCTATGCACATGGATAACTTGTAGAATTCATTTGTATAGTCTTGCACCAAAGACAAGTTCTGTTTCAAATTCTAGAACCTACGAAAGAGGGTTTGTGACTAATCCATGGGTAAGAATTTTTCTTTGAGCTTTTTCTCCATCTTGCTCCATGTCTTAATCTTTTCCTTTCCTTTTCTAGTTCGTTCCTTTTGGAGATGATCCCACCATATCATTGCATGTCCTTTTAGTTTTGTGCATGCAAACTTCATCTTCTTTTCTTCTGTCATAGGCTTCCATTCAAAAACATTTCCCATCTCATTTAGCCAGTCTATTAATTCTTCTGGCTTAAGACTACCAGCATAGTCTGAAACATCAATCTTGATTGATTCACTCCTTCCTTCCAAATCCTTGAGAACTCTATCTTCATAGCTCATTTCTTCCAGCCTCTCTCCTATATATTCTTCATTTTGGTCAGCACCTCTTTGGTTTCCCTCTTCATCAGATTCATTCCCTCCTTGTATCCCTTGATTATCCATTCATTCACTGAGTCGTTCAATCTATCTTTGCATATCCAACATCAATCTTTACATCAGTGTTACGCCTCCTCTTCCTCTTCCTCTTCCTCTCCTAGCCATCTTCTTCCTATGATACCAAATGATGTAGCACAAAGTCCTCTGTTAACAATAATATTCAATTACCAGATAAAAACATAGATTTGAAACCTTCAATATTATTCATTCATCACTAATTGCCTCTAAAATTCTCTACAAACTCTTAAGTAGCCAAAAAACTAGAAAAAATAAGAAATCCAAAAATTACCCCTTTTGGCAGTTTTTTGGCCATTTTTGGTAATTTTTGAAACAACACCTAAAAAGATGACATTTTCCCTAAACATGCCCTCGACTAAGTTAGAATGAATTGCCAACTAATATCCAAGATTTGATAAGATAAACTTGAATTTATTACAAAATAGAACTTTCTAAAAACTAGAGAAAAAATACTAAAAGTTGATTTTGGAGCCCGAGATGAAACTTTCAGCTCCTGAAAATGTGCTAAAACGGACCCCAAACAATTTGAGATCCATTGGCAAAACAAATGCCACCACTTGAGGCATGCACCCAAAAAATTTCAAGAAAAACCCAGACCTGAGTCAAAAGTTATGGCCTTCGAAAGTTTTTGTATGAGATTATGACCTACGGAGGGCCCTACATTGAAAGAGGTGCTAAGATTCGAGTGGCTAGAGGAGAATCATCAAACTTGGATCAATGACTAGGAGAGGAATGTGAATCCTCATTAACACTTTCTCCATTTGAAGTGGAGGAAGAAGAATCTTCATTAAAATTAGGTGCATTAAGGTTGTCTGAAGAACTATCTTCATCGTATGAAATTCCCCAATGTAATGGTGGATGTTGAAGTAGTATGAGAAGAATAGGAAGCAATCTCATAAAATTGAACCCTATCTTAATGAACAATTCATGAGTTGTTTGATTCAGAATTATATAAGATTTGAAATTATTTGGATACCTAATAAATATGGAAGGTTTACTTTGTGGATTGATAGCCTTGCATTTATCAACTACAATGTGGATCAATGCAAGAGAACTAAACACTAATAAGTTTTTTATTGCATAAATTTTACTAGTCCAAGCTTGAAAGATTATCGCCCTTCCATGAAAGATGTGGTGCAGTCTCTCATCCCCCTTGTCAGGTAGGGTTTTAGATCTGAAAACCATCACCATTTTTAACTTCCCCATTGACTTCACTAGAAAGAGAGCACAAGGGAAATAAGAGAAAAGAAAAGAATCAATGCCCTTTGAAGTTTAGGTCTCAATGTGTGGTCTTTTAGTGCAACCACACTTTGAGGCCATCTTTTTAGATTCCACATTTTCTTAAAATATCAAATCATTAAAAATCCGACATTGAGATTCATGGTGTAGTTGTTTCTATTCATGATGCATCTTCTACAGATGTTCGAGTTTAACATAGCCTAGACTTTGTATAACATAGCCCGGACTTTGTATTGATGTTGTATATTTAAAATGTATTGTTTTTCTACATTTAACTGTGTATCATTTTTCTTTTCTCAGCTTTCTGATTAGAATAATGAATCATGGAATGTGGTCTGAAATTTTAATAAATACTACATAATAGATATTTATTTGTGCTTCAGTATAATAGCTAGAATGTCTTATTAGTACTTGCTGATAGGCTAAGCAAGTACTATTGTAATGATTTTTGGATTTATTGGTTTAACTCGTGATTAAAATAATGTGTATGAACCAATTAAAAATTAGGATATTTGTTATTTTATTATATATTTATGTAAAAATTATTCATTTGAGCTCTTACACATGAAATTTCTGAAATTCTATTTTTCTTGCACCTTGCTTTATTTTAGGCAAAATTTGTACATTTATTCTGAACAAATGTAATTGATCTACAACTCTCATCACACCAAACTCAAAGTAAATAATTTTTTATTCTGTTAAAAATAGAATTATTACTAAAAATATTTATTTTAAATTTACATTATTTAAAAAAAAATTATTATAGATTATTCAATTATATAAAGTATTTTTATAATATATAATTATAATTATAATTTTGATATGATTTTTTATTAAATTTAATATGTACTACAAATAAATTATAATTTTTTTTTTCAAATATATATTAACCATTTCATAATCAAATACACCTATCTATTATTCAAACAATACAAAACTAAAGGCAAGTACTGGCCACTAGTGGCTCTTGTTAGTACTTTCTGATAGGCTAAGCAGGTACTATTTTTTGTATTATATATAAGGGGATCAAAAAGATACAAAGAACCACCGAAGAGTATCAAAAGTTACAAGAGGCAAAGCCTCCACACAAGAGTGTCAGAGAAACATAACTACATACGAAAGTCTAAAAAAATTGATAAGAAAGATTAATGCAGCAAATCTTCATGAGTGTCCACCCAAGCAGTCCAGCCTAGGCTACCTTCCATCCAAACAACATTTTTCTGATTCTGAATTTGGTTGAGCAAGAGGATCATGTTGCCAGTGGTTTTCTTGTTGGAGCTTCTAACTTCTTTGTTGAGTTTCTTGATGGTTTGTTCAAATAGATAGATGTTGTCCATATGCCTTGTCCACAAGTGAGCTTCCTTGAGTTCACGAGTGAAGAAAGTGGCATGACTAGTTTCAAGCAGCCTCTTGAATTTGTCTTTATTAATCTTCATTGTGATATGAACTTGGGAAAATTTTTTAAAATGTATGAGACTTCGAAAAGACTCAGTAAGGATCTTGGGAGTGTTTTTAAATCTCTCCTTGTTCCTGCATTTCCAGATCTACCATAGGATGTTAGAAGAAAGAATGTTCCAAAAAATATTAGTGTCCTTTTTAATCCCAACAATATGACCAGTAATGATTTCAAATATATTATACTTGGTAGGAATAGAGATACCAAACATGAGCCAAACCTCTTTAGCAAAACTGTAGTCAAAGAAGATGTGCCTCCCCATTTTCGGGGTTCTACAGATATTGCAATAGTACATCTCAGCAGGGTCCTTTCTGATAGGAAGTCTATCCAAAATAAGCAACCATTTAAAACATTTGATCTTAGGATCAATCATACTTTTCGAAAGTTTATCAAAGAGTTTCTTCCAATTGGGGATATTAATATCAGTGTACTATATTTTGTTAACATGGTTGATGATGGAATCATTATAATCAATAATAGAGTATATGTTTTTGGCTTTAAGCTTGGTTATAATGGTTCCATCAGGCCATTTGATATTTAGAAATCTATTAGAGTCAACATGGCAGAGAGAGGGGATGTCTTTGCAAGCTTTGACAAGCATATTATAGGTTTTCTTTTTGGATGAGGGAATGTTAAATTTGTGCTTCAACTCATTCCACAACATGAGATTGTCATTATCAAAAATATGGGCAAATTGAGAGATGCCCAAGGTGGACCAATGTTTGGCAGAGAAACCTTGGGAGAGGGATAAAGGCTTACCAGCCAACTGCAGATTCCACCAAATGGATCTTTCACCAAAGATCTGCTTGTCATTATAAAACTCTTTATTAGTGATATATAGTCTAACGTCGTTCCAAGCTTTCCAGATAGATTTGAAAACACTGGAACCTTGAACCACAATGGTGAAGTTACCACAAATTAAGTCACAAAAGGGTAAGTTCTTCCAGCACTTAGCATTCTTGGGGTGACCCCTTTCAATGTTATTTCTAATAAGAACTTTCCAAGGCTCATCCCCATCTAAAGCATGAAAGATCCATTTGGAGGCCAGAGCTATGCCACTAGTCTTTAGGTCCTTTAGCCCAAGACCCCCAAGGAGCTTGTCAACATGACACCACTCCCACTTAACAGCATGAAACTTCTTATTCCCTTTGCCATCATACCAGAGGTAGTTCCTGATGGCCTTTTGAATTTCAAGGATCTGGTAATTGTTAAACATCCAGGCCGAGGCATAGTAAATATTGTAGGAGGATAGGATTTTTTGATAGACCTAAACTCTGCCAGCAAGAGATAAAGAGCGCTTATGCCATTTGTTAAGCTTTTTGACAATCTTATCTTTGACACAGAGCCACATCTCTTTAAGGGAAGGATCCAGGGAGAAAAGAATTTTAAGATACCTCGCAATCTTGTTAGGGCCTCCCCATTGAAAACTATAATTCATAAACCAATTTGGCGGCTGATCCTTCTGTCCAAGGAAAATGGATTTAGCCTAAGAAAGCCGAGCACTAGAGATATCATAGAACAAATCGAGTTTTGTAATTAAAGAAGCAAAGTTGTCTTCCATAGCTTCATGGAAGATAGCAGTGCCATCAGCAAATTGACAATTGATAAGACTAGTGTCATTAGGGAGAGTGATACCTTTAACCGCTAGGGATAACGAGTTATCCCTGAGAATGTAGCCAAGAGCATTAGAGGCAATGACAAAGAGGGCAGGTGCCAAGGGACATCCCTATCTGATGGAACAACCTAAAGGGAAGGGTTCAGAAAGAGAGCCATTGATATCAACTTGGGCAGAGGCATCTTTAAGTAACATCTTGACAGAGCTACAGAAAAGAGGGGGGAAGCCAAAAGCTTCCAACATCATAGTAACAAAACTCCACTCAACCCTGTCATAAGCCTTTTCAAAATCCAATAAGAACATAGCCGAGTTCTGCTGGGAGTGCTTAGCCCTATTAATGGCCTCCCAGCTAGTAATCAAGTTCTCAAGGATATACCTCCCTTTTATGAATCCAGTTTGAGTAGAGCACACAAATTTGGGGAGGATGGTTTCCAGTCTAAGAGCCAAGATTTTAGCAAAGATTTTGTAAGAGAGATTAAGCAGAGTGATAGGTCTACAATTCTTGATTAAGGTCTTATCCCCATCTTTAGGAATTAATTTGATGATACTAGTATTAATGGAGCCACCCAAGGATCCAAAGCTAAGAGCTTCATTATAGATTACAAGAAGGTCTTTACAAATCCACTATATGTTAGCTTTGTAAAATTCAACCGGAAGGCCGTTAGGGCCAGACGTCTTGTTAACTAGTGATTAAATAAAATTCTTTAGACCAATTAGAATTTTTTAGATTTTGAATTTTGTAATAAATTTCATATTTTGTAAAGTTGGATGCAATATTTTTAACTTTATAATTTATTAAAATCATTTTTCTATCATTTGATTGGTTAAATTAGCTTGGGTCTTATACACGAAATTTTTGGATTTGTGGCCACAGTGCATTATTTTTGCCACTTATTTCTATACAAAATATCACTTAGATTTTTGGAAACTAATTTCGTTAAAATTAAAAGATTATATTTAGTATATTATTTTATATTATTTATTATATTAATAATTTTGTACTTCAATTATATTTGATTACCAATTTAAATTATTGATATATATAAATATTTATTATAATAAATTATTACAAATTTCATTATATGTTATATTATATTATTCAATATAATATAATATTAATTAATATGATATTATATTGCATTATATTATATTTAGTATATTATAATATATCAAAATTTATTAAAATATTAATATAATTATATAATAATATAATATAATTAACCTATAAATTGTACTATAAATCTTAATATAATTTAATAAATAGTTTAAATATAATATAAATAATATATGAAAATATAAACCTATATATAATTAAGATTTGGTAGTAAAAGTTGAATTTATATAAGTTTCACATGATTATTCATTATTATAAATTATATTATATTATTTTAAAATATTTGTTATCTTACATTATCATATTATAATAGAAGATATTACATACTTATATTTTTACAAAAAAATTTACATAAACCACTAGTAGAACATAAAAGTGAATATTTTGACTATATCTATAGACTATAATTTTTATTTTTTTTAATGGGTAATAGGCCGAAGCTAAGATCAACATGGGGCTCAAGAAGACTCGAACCCAAGACCTCCCAAATGAAAGGCTCGCAACTTACGGTTACATTGTGGGGTGTTCCCATATAGACTATAATTTTTATATTATATTTTAATATTAAAATAAAATAATAATTCAGAGTTAAATTTATTAAATTAAAATTACTATTATTTAATTAACTCTAAATTCATGATAAATAATTTTATTTCAACATTTACAATACTATAAGAGTACTGGTGGCATTGTTATAAATATTGTAAATAGAACAAAAATATTTATTAAACAATTAATCGAATGACAAACTATGAATATTAATATTGTCACTTATAGTACTAAAGAGTTGGAATAGTTATGGATTATTAGTGTAAGATTCTCTCATCAAACTTAATGTTGTCTTTTTAATTATTCCACCCTTGATATAGGTTGCATGAGTGTTTTCAATTATTAAGATATAAAAATATTCTTCAAAAAATCAAATAATTGATTTTATGAATAGTAAAATTCTCACTCTTATTAATTGATAATTATTTGGTTTCTCAATAACTTTGTTGTTAGCTAAGTGTCTTTGATGTTAGATATTCACTTTAGTGTAATTGAGCTCTTTCTGTTCTCCTTATTAAAATTTCTTCTTCTTTTGATAGAATATTAATGAAACATTGTCATTTTAGTTTTGTCTTTGCCTCTTGGGTGCATTTATTTCCCTGTCTGATTGCTTGTGTGGTTTGTCCTCAGCTCTCAATGGAGCCTGAGCTAGTCACCATGCCATAAAATACTCCTAGCCCTGACTGATACTTCAACCTATTCTCCTCTAAAAAAGATCGTTGCTGAAATAGTTGATCCTTCCAGCAATGTTGTCTCCCCTGCTACGAGATTTATTTCAGCTTCTTGAAGCAAATGACCCAATGGCAACGGTAAGAGCCCTATCACTGCCTCGAGTGACTTCTTCATGTCCCCAAACGATGAAATTTCAAATGAAATTGCTTTGGAAAGAACTAGGTTAAGCAATACAACCATTTTCTTTGCTTGTGTTGATGTGGAAAAATGGCCACCATGAAAATTTCTAGATGACTAGTTTCATAGTCTATGGAATTTGAAACTTGGATTGAAGATTTCCTTTTGTAGGAAAATTCAGCATGAGCTATACATTATTTTCTTTAGCAATCATGAGTCTCATCTTGAAGCCCTTAAGCATCATTACTGGATGGTTAGAAAAACCTCCTTCTGTGCCCTAGCCTTGTCTCAGGAGGTGGTCAACGAAGAGGTTCTTGCGCTTTCTTGTCCTAGGTGGGTCATAATTAAGGATGTCCCCCCCTTTCTCTGGAAATTTTTACCTCAACTGTTGGATGAGTATGGAAAAATTATTTGAAAAGATGAGACATCCCATCTGGCTCCTAACCTTGATGCTAGGGTTTTAATTTCTATTAAACCTGGGATTGATATCCCCCCGAGCTTGAATCTTAACATTTGTGGAGAAGTTTTTGTCTATCTAATCAAGATTCTTGGTGGAATAAATGCTTGCTTTCTCTATAAAAGAGAAGGACATCTTAGAAAGAACTGTTTGATAATTGCCAGTCATAGGAAACCTAGTTCGATTGAGGCCTTACGAAACCCTATTAATGTCAAAGCTTCATTGACTAAGATGCAACCAGCTACCTCTAATGATAACCCCAAATCATCATCTGATTTAGCTGCTCCTAAGGATAACCGCAACAACCCCACCGCTTCTACCTCGGCCTCTGGTTCTACTTCGGAGAAGGCTACACACTGTGTGGACATTAACCCACCTAAGATCCCTAAAAACATTTCTAATCCTTTTGATTTAACATCTCTTAAGCCACCAACTCCTGATGACTTCCAAATCATTTTGAATAGGAAGCATCGATGGAAAAATGCTCAACAACTTGTGTTGGAGAAAATTCATATTGGCAACCCCAGATCTAATCGATTTGAGATTCTTAATACCAGCCCACTCATGATTGAAGCTAGTCCTCTTCAAAATAACTCAGAAAAAGTAGAATTTAGAAAAGATATTGACATCACCATGAAAGATAATCTTGACAATAACAGGGGTGTGCCTGATTCGACTATGAATTTTAACCCCATTCCTTCTTTAGAGGCCTCTTTGGAGGATTTATTTACTAATCCCCCATCCTCCTCACTTAATGAAATTGAGGATAATTTGGTCATTGAAGTTATATAAGCTAAACCTAATTTGGAATCTGGCTCTACTCCCTTGAGATCACAACCTCTAGAGTATTCCACTAAAGACAAACATGAATCAAATGTTGACCTAGCTGGTGTTAGTGATGAGGATGATGATATTATGAAAAGCTCTTCTGCTTCAAAGAAGAAAGGTAGAACCCTTGGTTCTAAGAATAAAAAGAAGAATGGAGAGCTCTCAGGTCTCCCTACTAGTTCCCTTAACCATATCTCCTCATGAAGTTCATTTATTGGAACGTTAGAGGCCTTGAGTCTCCGGATCACAAGTTTATTATTAAGAAGTTTATGAAATGCCACTCTAACATTGATTTTATGATGCTGCAAGAAATTAAAGCCGTTGGTTTCACCCTGGATAATGCCCTTAGTTGTATCTAGAAAGATGCTTTTAAGATCATCACTATGCATCCTAAAGGGAAAGATGGAGTTTCCCTCTTTATTAGCCCTAAATGGACTAGCTACATTATTGACTCAAGTATCTCACCTTGTAATAGGGTAGCTTAGGTCACATTAACTATTAATGGCTCTTCCTTTGGTATTTTCTCTCTCTATGCCCCTAACGACTATAACGAAAGAGTTCTCCTATGGGATTAGATGTCCACCTTGCCCAATATTATGTGGCTAGTTGGTGGAGACTTTAATATGATTGAGAATTTTGATGATAAGATTCGAGGTTCCCCTTTTGAGTGGAAAGGCTCTAAAAAATCTCATTGGGATAGGTTTAAGAAGCATCTCCAATTATTCGACCCGCTTGAAGGCATCAAATCTAAAATTTTGGCCCTTTGGTATACTTGGTGTAATTTCCAGAAAGGACCTAATCACATCTACTATAGACTTGACAAATTTTATGCTAATAGTAATTTCTTCTCCTTCTCCCCTCTAGAACTAGTATAATATCTCAGTCGCTACCATCCCTGCTACTCTTTCTGACCACTACCCCATATTAGCTATCGTTAATCTTAGGAATTCTATTTTGGCCACCTCTCAGATCAATCAAAATTTTATTCTTAATACTTCCCTACTAGGTGATCAAGATGTTCTTATTGCCATTAAGATGGTTATATTGTTCAACATATAGAATAAGACCCACTCTCATACTAGTAGATGGAATCTGAATATCTCCTCTTGGCAGAAAATATTCAAAACTTTTTGTCAAAAGAAGGCCAAAGACTATAGACGTGTGGAGAACCTTCTTACTGACTGTCTTCACTTGTTGGAAAGAAGCATCCAGTCTCAACCCAACTCCCCTTCCCTTGCCGAAGAAGTCTCTCTGGCTAGGGACTCCCTTAGGAAACATCAAAAAGTCAAAATCAAAGGTGTCTTTAGTAGGGCCCACAATCATTGGCTTCAATATGGTGATAAAGGATCAAAATTTTTCTTTAACCTCCTTATGCATAAGCATTGCAAAGAAAGAATTGACAAAATTGTGGTGGATGATAAGGAACTCTTGACCCTACATGACATTAATAATGCCTTTGAGATGTTCTACAGAACCATTTTTACCACTAAAGATACTGAGACTTCGAAAGCTACTAGAAATAGATGCATTGATCTCATCCCCAAGATGATCTCTGAGAGTGATTCCCTTCTCCTCCAGAATAAGCTCTCTCTTCAATAAATTTATGACACCATTTGTAATCTCAAAGACACTAAAGCCCCTAGCCCAGATGGGCTCCCTGTAGAATTTTATAAAACTAACATTGACTGGATTACTAATGACCTTCACGATCTTTACTCATAAGCCTTTACTAATGGTACTTTGGGGAACTCTATCAACATTGGCATTGTTAAACTTATCCCTAAAGATGGTGATAGAGCTCTTGTTAAAAACCGGTACCCTATTACTCTCCTCAATGTCTCCTACAAGATCCTTGCCAAGATCCTGGCCTCTCGCCTGGAAAAAATTCTTCCCAAATTCATTTTCTCTACCCAAACTGGATTTATTTTGGGTAGGTATATTCTTGAAAACCTTGTTACTAGCTGGGAGGCCATGGAATGGGCCAAAAATTCTAAACAGGATGATGCCATGCTTCTTCTTGATTTTGAGAAGGCTTATGACAAGGTCAAATGGGATTTTATCCTTATGATGCTTAGGGCTTTTGGCTTCCCCAACATCTTCTGCAAGTATGTCCAAATACTTCTCAAGGATGCCTCTACCCTGGTCGAAGTCAATGGGGCTCTTTCCCAACCCATCCTGCTATCTCTATCCATTAGACAGGGCTTCCCTCTTGCTCCTACCCTATTTGTCATTGCTTTAGATGCCTTATTTTACCTCCTTAGAGATGATACCATTTCTCCTAGAGTATGTGGCATTACTCTCCCTAATGAATCTAAGCTTCTTAACATTTAGTTCACCGATGATACTTCACTTTTTTTGGAGCTTTCACAATATAATAGTTAGTGTCTCAATCAAAAACTTGAACTCTTTGGTAAAGCCTCAGGGGCTCGTATCTCCAATTCCAAATCTGTTATGCTTGGGTGGAAAGGGAAATCCCCTGATTGCCTTGAACATTTTGGGTATGTCTAGGGGGAACCTAACAAGACTATTAGATATCTTGGTATCCCTTTTTCTATGGCCCTTTCACTCAAGGATATGCAGCTCTGGGTTAAGGATAAGATTGACAAAAAACTTAACAAATGGAACAATAGGTTTCTTTCCCTTGCGGGAAGAGTCCAGGTTTGTCAGAAAATCCTTTCTTCCTACAACATATATTAATCCTCTGCTCAGATGTTTAGCAACTACCAAATTTTTGAAATCCAAAAGGCCATCTATCGGTTCCTGTGGTCTGATGGTAAGGGAAATAGAAAAACTCATGCGGTTAAGTGGAATTGGTGCCATTTAGAGAAAAGGCTTGGTGGGCTTGGCCTGAAGGATCTTACACTTCAAGGAATGTCCCTTGCTGCCAAATGGATCTTCCATGCTCTTGAAGGAAATGACCCCTAGAAGGTTCTTGTCAGAAATAATATCCAAAATGGTGCTCCTAAATCTACCAAGTCATGGAAAGCCCTCCCCTTCTGTGACCTGGTTGCTGGTAGGTTTCCCATGACTGTTCAGGGCACTTGGTTCTTTAGATCCATTTGGAAGGCTTGGGAGAATGTGTGTGGTTTCATTGATAATTCCAATTTTGACTATAACCACACCTTGCATGGGGAACAGTCTATTTGGTGGAATCTTCTCCATTTAAATAAACCCCTTGGTCTTACCAAAGGGTGTTCCACCAGGCTTTGGTCTAGTAAAGGTATCAATTGTATCATGGAATGTAATAGGCTTATCAACTAGGAGAGGCTCTCCCGGGACTATGGTCTCCCAGAGTCTCACAAAAGAACTTACAACCTGATCAAAATGGCCTATGCTCCCCTTAAACGTCCTAGGCACACTGATGTTGACTCTCATAGCTACCTCACCTTTAGATGGAAAGATGGTTCCCTCCTTACGATCATTAAAGCTAAAGGTATCTATAAGTTCCTCAATCATGATACCTCTGTGACTGACCATATCAACACCATATGGTATATTACCACCAGTTCAACTTACTAGTAGAAAGTCTTTGATAAGCTGTGGAAGTCCCCCATCCCACCTAAAATTTAATGTTTCAAGTGGCAGCTCTTGCTTGATAGGTTACCTATCCTATATCACCAGGCCACCCTTGATATCTGTCCTATTTGTAGAATTCTTGAGACCATGAGACACATTTTCTTTGACTATAGCTTTGCTAGAGAAATTTGTCTTATGTTTGGTTTTTCTATTACTAAGCATATTTACACTCTTGATATTATTACTGGTTTTATTGATGGGCTCTGCAAAGATTCTAACCTATTTTGGAAAATTCTGCCATCTTTCATCCTTTGGTATATTTGGAAATTAAGAAATGAGTCTAAATTCCAAGGCACTGATAGGACTCTTACTGGGTTTTTTAGAAAGCTCACCCATTTCAAAATTGCTTCTCAGGTTTGCTGCGTGATGAATTTGGAGCAGAAGAAGCTTTTGAGGTTTCTCTGTGATGGCCATGCCTCTATGTTCATCTATGAGATGAAGGATGGCTTCGAATGGGCCAACATTGTGGACAACCAGACTGCATTCAATTCTGCACTTGGGAAGCTAATACAGGACATCAGAGATAACAAAGACCCCAGTTTTGATAAACTAGAAATGTTTACCTAGATCTTAAAGTAGACGAAGGTGGTCTGGATGGACGGCTCGCTTGGTTGGACCATGTGGATTGAGAATCTTGATGATGTCCTTCATGTTGATATTATGGCAACTGATGAAATATTTTCCCCTGTTGTAAAAATGACTTCAATTATAAATGTACTAAGTCTTGTGGCTACAGATAACTTGCATCTTGAATAACTAGATTTCAAAATGACTTTTCTCCATGGAGATTTGGAGGAGGAAATTTACATGCAGCAACCAAAGGGATATGAGGTCAAGGGTAAGGAGAATTTGGTGTGCATGTTAAGGAAGAGTTTGTATGGCCTAAAGTAGGCACCCCATCAATGATATTTAAAATTTGATAGTTTCATGGCTGAACAAGGTTACCATAGATGTCATTCTGATCACTGTGTATATTTTAAGAGATTGGATAATGAGAGTTACATTATCTTGTTACTCCATGTTGATGACATGCTTGTTGTTGGGTCTAATATGCAACATATAAATGAACTTAAACATAAATTAGCAAGGTCATTTTCTATGAAGGATTTGGGTGCTACTAAGCAAATCCTTGGTATGAGGATTACATGGGATAGGAAAAATAGAACCTTGAATTTGTCCCAAAGTGAGTATATAAAGGTGTTGAAAAGATTTAATATGAAGGATGCAAAAGTAGTCAGTACACCTTTGGCTAGTCATTTCAAATTGACTAAGGAAATGTACCCAAAGGCACAGGAAGAGGTAGATAAAATGTCTAACATTCTGTATTCATCAACTATTGGCGGTCTGATGTATGCAATGGTATGCACATGGCTAGATATTGCTCATGCAATGGGAGTTGTTAGTAGGTATATGAGCAATCCGGGTATGGAACATTGGAATGCTGTCAAATGGATTCTTTGATATTTGAAAGGTACTACTAGAAAGGCATTATGTTTCCCAGGATCCAGTTCTACTTTGAGTGGATTTGTTGACTCTGATCTGGCAGGAGATATTGATACAAGGAGGAGTACTATAGGGTATGTTTTCACTATAGGGGGTACTGCAGTCAGTTGGATTTCTAGATTGTAGAAGGTTAATGCACTTTCAACCACTGAAGTTGAGTATGTAGTTGCTATGGAAGCTAGAAAGGAGATGATTTGGTTACAATGTTTTCTAGAGGAATTGGGTCAGAAGCAAGAAGATCACCCATTGTACAGTGATAGCCAAAGTGCCATTCATCTTTCAAAGAATTATGCTTTTCATTCAAGGACAAAGCACATATAGCTCAGGTACCATTTTATAAGGTCTATTTTGGAGGATGGCCAATTACGGCTTGAGAAGATTCACACAAGTGACAATCCTGCAAACATGTTCATGAAGACAGTCCCCAAGGAGAAGCTGGTTTGTTGCTCAGCTTCTATTGGGATTTTTTGACTGATGATCATGGAGTTAATGCATAGCCAAGTCCTTTATCCAATGGGAGTTGCACATACTACATTGTCTTCTGGATTCAGCCTCCAAGTGGGAGATTGTTCTGGTGTGGAGCTTGATTAGTCTCCAAGTGGGAGATTGTTGATATTGTGGTGACTGATCATGTAGTGGGTGTTGATACTGTGATGACCTGATCATGTAGTGGGTGTTGAAAATTTTTGTGCTTTCTTGGGAAGAATATTTTGCTTTTTCGGGAAAAAAGAATACCAACATTGTAAAACCCTAAAATGGTCAATTTTAGAGGTTGCCCTAAAACATTGTTATAAGCGGCTGAGATGCATAACACATTGTAATGTTGGTGTATGTTTTTTTTGGATAATAAGAAAGGTTGGATGACTATGTAGGTGGAGGTAGCCCAGGTTTTGGGTGAACCACATTAAATCTATGTGTTATATGTTTTGTGATTGTTTTCTTCTTCTGTTTCTACATATAACTATTAATTTTATATTGTTCTGGATCTATCAATCCCTAACACTTCATTAGGAAGTTCCTTTCTTTTTTGGAAGATCCTTTGTGCTATTACATACTGTAATTATGTATTAAACTTTTGTTGATTAGTGTTTCTCTAGCTGGTACTCTTGGATTGGTGGGTCAAGGCCTAGCCTCCCCTTTTTTGTTGTAATTTCTTTTCTGAACTCTCAATCTTTAATACAAAAAACATTGTCATTTGAATTTAGCTTGGATATTAATACATGATTCTTTTGAATTTAAAATATAAACTACCCTTTTTCAAAATGTAAAAAAGATTAGATTTTATAAAATTTGAATACAAGTATACTTCTCAAAATATTTAAATTATAGAACAATTCACTAATTCACTAATTGTACACACATGAATACAATAATAAGAAATAATAATTACCTTAAGAATGTAAATAGTTGAAAAATTTCGAAGAGTGATGGCATCTTCAGGAGAATTTGCAGCAGGAGGTGGTGCGAAGGCCGCGACATTTAAGGATGTTGCAGGAACGTGAATTGGCAATGGTGGCTATGGTTGTAGTTCACAGCTTGGGTATGACAATCCTCTTCAAATATTTTCATCTACACCAGTTGTCCAACCGACTAGGGTTACATTGTATGATCCCCATTTTCAGACTTGCAAGTTTTCAGAAAAAAACTCAGCCCAGGGGTTTAAATCCATTTTTCATGGCAAGGTAGCGGTTCAACCTGCTAAGCCTTTTTTTGTCAATCCAAGATTTCTTGATCGACGAAATAAATCTCCTGCTGACAATCCTAGGAATGTATCCCTGAATCCTCCTTTGAGTATTCCCTTAGAAGTGGAGTGTCGAAAGAACTAGATTTGGCATGGTATTTCAACTTTTGAATATGGCGAGACATCTAAACGGGCCATGCAACAGCCTTTGAAAAAGGGGGATTTTGAAAATTTTAGGAGGGATTTCAAAAATTCAAAGAAAATGTTCTTAGAACAACATTTTTAGGGTTGCAACATCAAGAAGAGGAAACCCTTTGCATCAAACCGCAAACACTTCAAGAAGCAACCTGTTTTCAACATCTTCCATGGAACTCCCCCTGGTTCCCCTGTTCACATATCATTCTCTAAATCTCTGTCTATAGAGCATGGTATGGAGTCTAGTGTAAATAAGCCCTAAGGTTTGTTGCCTGATTCAAACAGAGTTCCCTTCAATCCAAAGAAACAGAAGCTTGTGTGGAGAAAGAAGTCTTCTTCGCGTAATATGACACATGAACCTCACCAGCAAAACCTTGATCAAGTGTCCATTACTTTCCCAAGCCATATGTAGCAAGAATCTATTGGTACGCTCCATCAATCCACTCTCATTAGTAAGTTCAATTTAGACTCCCTTGACATTGAAGACATTAAACTGTGAGCTTCTAAGAATTGGGTAGGAATTAAAGATGTTTTTTTCATTGAACAAAAATCTCATTATTTTGTTGCAATATTTCAATCTAAAGAATATAGAGATTATGTTCATAGATTTAAAGGCTGGTTCTGTTTAGGCTATGGTTTGTTCACTATGAACTGGTTTCCAAACTTCAACCCAGAATCATTAGAGTTTCAATTTTTTCCATTCTAGATCTCATTTCCCCGATTGCCACTAGAATACAGGGATCTGAATATTATTGAAGTTCTAGCAAACGAAGTAGGCATTTTCTTGAAACATGATCTTATCCCATATGATCGCCCTCATCTATCTGTTAGAGTTTGTTTGCTGCTAGATATGCAAAAAAATTTCCCATCTAATATTCAGATTAATTCTCAGTGGGGTTTATGGAATCAACCTATTTTGGTTCAAGATGCAAGTATAGTTCATAAATTCCAATCTATTCTTGGTCATTTTAACACTCAATGCCTAAAAGGGGATCAAGATTCAATAATAGTGTGCTCAGATCATAATTCAGATCCAAATCTTTATAGTCTGAAATCTACACCAAACGCTCCTCGATTTCCAATTGAAAAATCTCCTTTACTTCTAGATTCTTGACTTTCAGATGAAAAACCTCAACATGATACTCCATCAGATTCATACGCATCTTCTGTTGTGTGCAAATTTTCAAAGGTCATGTTCTCATATTTATTAAAAATGGTCTTGTCATCTATTCAAGGTCTGACGGATCATTGTCATAAGAATGAGATTGTTTTGTTCAAGAATGATGCTTTGTTTACAAATTACTTGAATATCCCAAGAACAATTTTGGAATTCTCCATTGTGCCATCAAATTTTGATATTTAGAAAGGGTTGGCTGATTGGAAGACCCTTCAAATTGAAGAGCAGATTGTTTCAGAAATAGCTTCTAACATATTATTTGGTATTGCAGAAGAGGAAGGTTTTCCCTTTACTAGCCAGAAGAATACAAATTTGGATGATCTTTTTCAGCAATATCAGTTCTGGTTTAACAAGTCTTCTCATTGTTTGCTGGATAGTAATAAATTACTTGTTACTAGGAACAATTCAAAAGCTATTTTTATTCAACCTGAGGAAGACATTAGTGCTAAGGATCCATTGGGTCTTGAAGAGTGCATTTATAAAGACATTCAAGACTGTGCTATTATTCAGTCTTCTTTACATGAGGATTACAACTCGGGTCATCTTGAGACTAATAAGGATTATTCTCCTCAAGATCGGATAGAAACATCTCCTTCAGGGCTATTTAATTATAATCAAACTCTTTCAATTGTTCAGTCTCTTTCCATGAATTAGCAAGCTATTAAAAGTCCAAAATCAAGAGGTCGGCGTAAAGGATCCAAGACCAAAATTGAAATTGCTTCTGGTATTCAGACTACTCTAGATGATAAATTTGTGGTTACTAAATGAGTGACAAGGAGAACAAAAGGTTGTCCTTGTCCAAAATGAAGATAAATTCTTGGAATGTCAGAGGTATTAATGCCTCTGAAAAAAGGAATAGAGTTAAACTCTTAATTGATGGTATGAAGGTGGATATTGTTTTGCTTCAAGAGATAAAACTTTCGCAAGAGTCATATGATAAGACAATAATAAAATGGTCAAAGTGGTCCTCTTTTCATTCACCCAGTACTGGAACTTCAGGAGGCCTTACAGTTCTATGGAACCCTTTAACAATTCAAGGGCAACTCATCCAACAGTAGTCCAGTTGGCAAATGGTGCTAATATCAAATTATGAAATTTCTTTTCTTCTTATCAACGTTTATGGGCCAAATTCAACACAAGATAAATTAAAACTTTGGGATAGTTTGACTCATTTAATACAATCACAACAATCTCAGCTAGTCATTCTTGGAGGAGATTTTAATGCAGTGCTGAGTCGGGCAAAAAAAATAGGAGGCATTTCTCCTCCCATCAAAACAATTCAAGATTTTTCCCATTTTGTGGATAATAATGGGCTAATGGAGATTCCTCCAATTCAAGGCAATTTCACATGGAAAAATAGGAGAGACGATTTTGCACAAATTGTTGTTCGGCTTGACAGATTTTTGCTGTCTCAAGAATGGAAGTTGCAACATTTTCAGCTTAGTTAAAAAATTTTATCTTTTCCAGAATCTGATCACTATCCAATATCTTAATCAATCATTCGATCTGTTGATATTAAGCACAATCAGGGAAAATCTTCGTTCAAATTTGAACGTATGTGGCTACGTCATTCTCATTTTATCCAACACCTTAAGTAGGGGTGGGTTAGTGCACTTTTTGTCTTGGGATCCAAGATGCATCAGTTTTCTATGAAAATGAAACATGTCAAACAACATATAAAAAATCTTCAAAAATGTCTTGAAGCAAAAAGAGATTGTCAAGTTACAATTTGAGGACATTCACACACATATAATTTAGAATGGGATGTCAAATGATACTTATATTAAACAAAAAAACCTTCAACAAGAGTGGGAGGAATTGTGTGGGCGAGAAGAGGAATATTGGCATCAAAAATCAAGAGAGCTATGGCTTCAGCAAGGGGATAAGAATACGAAATATTTTCATGCTTCAACACAACAGAAAAGAGTTGCTAAAACAATATTCCAAATCAAACATTCAGAATCGGGTAACCTTTTAACAAATTCTTAGCATATTAGAGAGGAAGGTGTTAGATTTTTTAAGCATCTTCTTGCACCAGCTGAATACCCAGCTCCCTCTCCAATGCAAGTGGCAGATATTCTTGAGGTCATTCCACTTTTGGTGTCTTCTAAAGATAACAACATGCTAATGGCCCTAATTTCTTATAAAGAACTTCAAAAAGTCATCTTCTCATTCCCACCGGACAAAGCACCAGGCCCTGATGGTTTCACAGTGTTATTTTTTCAAAGTAGCTGGGATTTTATTGGATATGATCTTCTAGCAGCAGTGGAAGAGTCTAGAAAGTGTAAGTCAATGCTCAAATATTTTAATACCACCAACATTGCAATTATCCCTAAATTGAAAGAGCCCAAAAATTTTGCTGATTTCAGGCCTATCTCATTATGTAATCTTACATATAAGATTATAACTAAGGTAATTTATTCCTACCTTTAGCATCTTCTCCCAAAGTTAATTTCATTAGAACAAGGGGGTTTTGTTCTAGGTAGGGAAACTATGGAGGGGGCAATGGTTTCTCATGAAGTCTTTCATTCAATAAATATTAATTAGTCATCTACCTTCATTATCAAGATAGATATGATGAAAGCTTATGACAGAGTTTGCTAGTCATTCCTTCTTCAAGTTCTTCATAAAATGGGTTTTTCTAAACATTGGTGTAAATGGATTAGAGCTTGTATTTCTGGGGCTTGTTTTTCAATCATTATTAATGGAGCATCCTCAAGAATTTTTTCTTCTACACAAGGGATTAGATAGGGAGACCCACTTTCTCCAGCTCTTTTTATAATTATGGCTGAAGCATTTAGTAGGACCATTAACCAATGTCATCTCTTAGGTAAATGGAAGGGCACAAATATCATTAGTACATCTATTTCCATTACACATTCTTTATTTGCAAATGATACACTCCTCTTTGGGATATCACAAGTGTCAGAAGCCAGACAGATCAAGAAGATTCTATAGTTATATTAAGAGGTTTCAGGGTAGAGAATCAATTCAAATAAGTCAAAAATATTTCTTTTCTATACAAATAAAGTAATATCAGATAGAATTGTTAAAATTTTGGGCTTCTCAGAAAATTTTCTTCCATCAACATATCTTGGAATACCTTTTTTCATGGGATCTAACAAAGCAAGCTACTGGAATTTGGTTCTTCAAAGAATTAAATCTAGAGTGGTAGCTTGGAAAGCAAGATGGCTTTCTTTATCTGGAAGAATTCTGCTTATAAAATCTATACTTTCAGCAATCCCCAATTACTACATAGCAGTCGTTAAAGCTCCATCTTTAGTTATATCACAAATCCAAAGCTTGATTAGAGGTTTCCTTTGGGCAGGTAATATGAATGGGGATAAGAAGATTCCACTTGTTTCACTCCAGGACATGGCACACATTCTAGCTATAGGTGGAGCAGGTGTTCATGATTTGACTAAGAGAAATTCAGCTTTTGGTGGGAAACTTATTTGGCAAATGTATACTAAGCCTCAATCAACATGGTGTCAAATTATGCAACAAAATTTTTTAGACAATAATGACCCCACAAGAATCTTTTCGATTCAAAATCCTCCAAAAGGTTTTGTCATTTGGGATTTTATGATTTCCTCCAGAGATATTGTTCTTAAATATATTTCTTGGGAGTTGAATAAGGGAGCTAGAGTCAACTTTTGGAGGGATTCATGGAATGGATTTCCTCCTCTTGATTCTTTGTAGATGTCTCAGGACTTAATAGCCATTTCAGAATTAGTATGGGATACCAAAGCCATAGACTTCATAGAAAAAATCCATCCCTATTCTAGGAAAGTCATTTGGAAAGATCCAGAACTTCTGCCTGTGTCTATTCAAGATAAACAAGATTTTAGGGAAAATTTAGAAAATAGACATGTTTACATTTCAGATGGTGAGGATAGATTGATTTGGGCCCTAGTTAAAGATGGTTGTTATTTAGTAAAAGAAGGTTATAAGTTGCTATAGAGAATGTCTGCACAAAAGAATCCATCACGTGCCTATAAATTCTGCTGGAACCATGTTGTTCTTCCAAAAGCAGGGTGCTTTGCTTGGCTTGCAATCAAACACACAATTCTCACAAGTGATAGACTGTCTAAATCGAATATTGCTCCTCCATTCAAATGTGTGTTGTGTAATGACATATATGAATCAGTGGATCATTTGTTTGTTACATGTTCTTTTTCATATGAGTGTTGGGTTTTTGTTCTTAGAAAACTACATTACTATACACCATTACAGAACAATTTATGGGATATTTTTCAATCATGGCCGATTCCTTTTCCAAAAGCATTATTTGCAAGAATTTGGAAATGTATTCCAGCTCTGATTATTTGGGCTATTTGGTGGGAGAGGAATAAAAGGATTTTTAGAAATGAGTCAACAAATATTGACATAGTGTTACAAGGCATTGAAAAGTCTATTTCAGAAGTCATTAATGCAAGCCTTTTTAGATGTAAAATAAATCCTACAATTATAGTCTGGGATAGTTTCATCATTAGGGAGTGGAAATATCTTGTTATCCCATGGGGGAGTGGGATTAGTAACAATTAGCATATAAGGACAGATGAAGATCTGTGAAATGGCTACCTCTGAAGCTAGGAGTTGTCAAAATCAACTTCGATGGTGCATCAAGAGGAAATCTAGGTAAATCAGGTTTTGGGGCATGTATTAGAGATAGCAAGGGTTCAGTGTTGGCAATCACATCTTCTCTGCTACCAGTCATGACTAATAATTTAGCAGAATCTCGAGCTCTCTTAGCAGGCCTAGTATTAGCTAAAACAAGTAATTATCATAGAGTCCATATTGAAGGGGATTCCAAGATGGTTATTAATAGCTACATCACAAGACAAACTTTTTCCTGGCATTTGTAGTATATCTTTAAACAAATTTGGCATTTGGTTGATCAATTTTTGGAGGTTACAATTTCACATACCCTGGGAGAAGGAAACAGAGTGGTAGATTATATCTCTAATCTCGGGTGTGATGGTGTCATTGTCAATACGAATCAGCCCACATCATTCCTTAAGCAATTCGAGTTGCTTCAAACATTGATTACATCTGAATACAGTTTATTATGACTCAGAAATACATTCAAATGAAGGCAGTCTTTTCAATTATATCAAATGAACATCAATTCCTTTTTTAGCCACCATTGATCTTAGTAATAAATTCAGTACTGGTACATTACAATCATTCAACGGTTGAGTGGCATTTTTTAGTTTGTGGGTATCGTGCACAATGTGGGTAGTGGCATATGGCAATTTAGCAATTCACATGGTATTAAGTACTTAGAATTTTTGGCACATACCAGATCCGACTTGCTTTCTAGTCTGCACGAGTTGGAGTTAATAAATTTTGCCAAATTTTCAAGATGTTCACATTCAAAAATATCATCTTTGCTTCTGGTTTCGACTGGTTTAGTTCAGAATGTCAAGAATGGCAGACATTTGTGTCAAATGTGATGCTTGTATCAATTTCACAGGTCAATATTGCCAAAGAATTACCGTATTCGAATTGAGCCAAGTCTAGATGAAGATGTCTTGCCCCTGCATATTGATGATGCTGCTTTGGAGGTAATCTTCTGGATCAACTCACCCTCAATTCACAGGGCAATAAAACTTTGATTGGGGAAGAAATTCTAAGTCCTTCTTCTAAACAATTTCTCTATCCATCAAACTTGGTTTCTATGTTCTTTTCAAATGCGATGGACCTTTTTCAATCAGTGCGTCTATTGGAAATGGGGGCCATGAAGTGTGTATGGGAGATATACTAGAATGGCAATAAACTGAAGAGAGTCATGCAAAATTCTGATATGTGGATAGGTAGTGCTCTGGTTGGGGGTTTATTTCTAAGATCCTAGCTACTACAAAAACATGAATTCTTTGTTATGTTTGAAGCTCTTTAGAAAAGTTTTGAAATGAGGTCTCCTAAGTTCATGAAATTGGGGTTACAAGTCTCTGCTCACGCTTTGGGCTTTTAGTTGGAGGGGAGGGTTAAGAGAACAGGGTATGCTCTGTTAGACATGTTAACCTTTTCCAATCAAAAATTCAATCCTTGGGTTTTGCAGTAGCCGTCTACTTCTGGTGTTAATGCTGGTTACAAAGAGGAAGGCTTTGTCAATGTTCGGGTGTTAGGTCAAGGATGTGCTACAAGTCAAGCTGGAGGGGAACAACCTTTTATTGTTCCTCATGATGGTAAAGCTGAGATTGGGTCTACGAGAGTGTTCGGGGTATTGTGGAGTTCAATCCATGGTAGTGTTGATGTAAATTTGTCGGCTTGTGCTCAACGACAATTAGGAGATGATCCACAAGCTTCCGGTTGATATGGAAGAGTGACTGATATAGGTTGATTGTAAATATTTTTTGTTTGATTTGATTACCTCTTACATTGTAAAATCTTGAGGTTTTTGAAGTAGCTCATCTGGTTAGAATTTAGAAAATGGGATATTTTTTATTTATGAGCTTTGATATTGTTGATATAATATATATTGTAAATATTGACAAATATCTATATGTAAATTTGTATATAAGTGACGATTCCAGGTTTTCTTTCTGGTTCTTTCCTGGTTGAGCTTTTTTGAACCAGCTTTATTTATATATATATTCAGTGGCTCGCCCACTTTCGCCTAAAAAAAACAACAAAAAAAAACAATATAAATAGTTAGTCATCATATATTAAAAAACAATTATAGATTCAATGTTTATTATAGTTATCTTGAAATCAAAAAAGATGGAAAAAAATAATAAACAAAGATAAAAAAATAAAATAATTAAACATATAATTTAAATAAAAATGATAAAAAGTTAAAAATTAACGCGTTGATGGTAATACGTAAATAACATTGTTAGCCCCAGAAAAACACGTCACTGGAAATTGTGTAGATAATCAAAAGTAAATAGAAAGAAAATAAACCAAAAATAAAAAAAATATAACAGTAACATGGGTAATATTGGTAATAGGAACAGACACGTAAATTATGAGTTTTGAAACGAGCTTGTCAGAAAAATGTTGCTAAAAAAATCTGTCATGGAGGACGGAAGCAAAGAGCATTGGATAAAACTGTTGAAAAAAGAATCACAAAATTCAATGGTGACAGAAAATAAATGAAGAATACAAATACGGCAACAGAAAAATGAATGGTTAAGATATTTTCAATCATCTTGAAACTGGTTTCTATCATTGCAAACCATTGATGGATAAAGTTAGTTGATCTTGTTCAAAAAAGGAAAGCATATAACCTCTTTAAGAACTAGCAATGGCACCTTTGTAGATATTGAAGGTCAATTAAGGAAAATAGGTAGGTGTATTTGCTTCATACAATATCATAACTTAAAAGTTAAACACAACATTAACTCTAATTATGACATAAACTTAAATCATTATCCTAACCACAACTATAATAAAAACCCTAACTTTAGCCACAAAACTAATCATATTCCTAAATGTAACCTCAATCATTATCTTAACCCTAATCCTAATCAAAATCCTAACCCTAATCATGATGTAGCCTCTTATTTTAACTATCATTGTAACTCTAAATCTTATTGACAACCCTAACTCTAACGCAAACATAACCCAAACGTTAAATCCTAATCCTAAATAAGATCATAATCCAAACTCTAAACCTAATCTTAATCCAAACTCATGGTATTAGAGTCTAGTATAAAGTGATTAATACTATACTATATGAAATTTGAACTTAAAATTATATACAACACTAGTTTAAAAATAATAAACATTAAAATTTTAAATAGATAAAAATATTGATATAATTTATTGCCAAATAAATAGATCCATATAAATAAATTAAACTTTTATTTTTATTCATTGAATATTATAAGATTAAACTCTATATTTATTTTTAAATTACATATTTCATTTTCCATACTTCATGATTTTTACTAATTCTAAATGATGTTTGTAAAATCTAAAAAGTATCAAATATAATCATTACTTTAAAATTTAATCAAAACCTAATAATTTTAAACATTAAACATATAATTCAATTTAATGATTTATTCAAAATATTAAATAAAACAAAATTACTAAAAATTTGAAACCCAAAATATATTTGAAAATGAAATTTAAATTAACTATATGTTATTGTATTGTCTTAAAATGGAAGCACTTCCATGTTAAGAGTATTTAGCCCTCTGAGTAAGTGGTTTGGGGTCATATTGGATGCCTCAAATTGATCTTCACTTTAATCTGGCCTTCTCCCCACTTTCCACTTCTTTTCTGCTTCATTCTAGGTGAAATTAGGCTTAGGATCTTAAGGATTCTCCTGAATTTCCCTCTTTCATAGCTCTATTTCTAGGTAGGATTTAGAAATGGATCCTCCTGGCCTTCATCATGATAATAATAGTATTTTATGTCTATCACTAACATTCTATCCTATTCTGACATCAGTTCTAGGTTTTTGGGCATCCCCGGGACCTCCTGACTTGGTTCTGAGTCAACCTGGGACCAGGGTCAGGGTCGAGTTAGAACCTGACTAAGTTAGGGTCAAGCTCAAACTTGACTAGGTCAAGGTTGAGCTCGACCTTGACTAAGTCAGGTCCAATGTCAACTTTGACCCCTTCCTCCAAAATTCCAATTTCCAAAATTTCTGGGCTTCAAGCTTTCGGAAGATTTATTTTCCCACCTCCAGGTCAGCCATTTCCGGTTTCAAGATGGTAAATCTTTTAATTGCATTTAATATAGGTATATTTTATAAAGGTGAGGACCTAATTGGGATTTAATTCTCCAAGGTGGCCCATCTAGAGGAATGTGCCCTAGATCACTATAAAATGAGGCCTTCCTCTCTCATTTTCACATCAAGTTTTCATATCTCATCTCAAGTTTTCATGTGCAAGCTCTCAAGGTGATCAAGGAAACATCCACTCAAGTATTCATGTCTTCTTCTCTATCCAAGTTCTCCATTGAAGGTCAAGGATTCAAGCATTCAAGATTTATCATTCAAACCCTAGATCTAGCCATCATGATGGTGTGATCTTCCTTCAAGATCCTTTGTTCATCTTCAAGATCCATTTCATTCTTCTCTCAAGGTGGATTCCAAGCATACAACCATGGAGGTTTGATTTATATTTATTGTTGTGTTCAGGCTTTCATATCAATATACTTGTTTACATTTCAAATACAATTGCATATCTATTGAATTGCATAGCTTCATTGTTAGATCCTTTTCTACTACTTGCTAGCATTCTCCATTTCAATTTCAATATTAAGGTTGATTGCAAACTGGGGTTTGACCAAGGCAAACCCCCCCAAAAAAACAACAAAAATCCTCCTTTTCTTGCAGGTATAGGTGCAGAAATTCAGATCTGAGGGTGAATTTGGATACCCTTTTCGATGAACTTTTGGGATCTACGAACAGAATTGAAATTGGACTTCAAATAAAGAATGTGGTATTTGACCTTTTATGAGGTATAAACCCGAGATGAGCCATCTTGAGGAAATATTTCTAGGTTTTCTCGATATTTCCAATCTAGGACAAGTTTTAGATTTTCCTAGAAGTGTACATAGAGATCAGAATTCAAAATTTTCCAGATCTGCCCTAATTTGAGGTTAGTACTTGTATTTCAATTATTCTATATTCCAAACATAATATCCATCCACAAGGGAAATATTAGATTTACCTTCTCTCTTTCATATTCATCCACAAATTGATTCGATTGTGTATTAACCTCTAGGTTGATCAAATCCGATCTCTTCCTTGGGGAATTTGGGTTTTGAGAATAGATCTCATATTTCCCCCTCTACATTTGAATGGTGGTGAATCCATTTTACCATCATTCATTTTGGTGAACCTGACATACTTACCCCTTTTCTTTTGTGGATTTAGATGCCATATTGTGTTAGATCTCCCTTTTTATTATCTTGTGTGTTCACCTTTATCCTTTAATTTTTGGTGAACCCGTTTACGACAACTCTTTCTTTTTTCGTGTTAGATTTACATTTTGTGCTTACAAAAGTAGGTTTATTTTATGCTCTTGCATTTACATTTCAAAAATACAAAAAAATTATAAAACTTCTTCAAAAATACAAAAATATTTCATTTGAATGCATTTAGATATATCTAGATCTATTTTATATGCATTGCTTTATTCGTTATCATGTTGCACAAGTTATCTCAAATGTGGTTTATGTTCTTTATTGAACCTTTGGATGGGGATGTTGATTTTTCACTTCCTCATGAAACCATTGTGAATGAACCGTTCGATGAAGACATTGATTTATCCCCTCTTCATGAAGAAGCTTTGATACAAGAGGGTGATTTATTACATGATGAAAACTCTTTTCCTAAAACACACTCCCCTTATGCAAACATTTTAGTGAAAGAAGATGATATTATAGATGATTTACCTCCATTTGAGATTCCTTCTAGTGATGAGGCAATAGTGGAGAATGATATGAGTTCCCTTAATGCTCTCCCTTTTAGTGATGATCCTATGGAGAATCAAGATTTTACCTCATCTCCTCCTAGGATGTCCTCTTTTCTTCCTTCTTGTGAATCTAGTTGTAGTGTTGAGACAACTAATATGGTTTATCCTAAACCCTTGTTGACTGTCAAAGGTTGTCCTCACATTACTGTCAAAGGTAAACCTATGGAGTCTTTCAATGATGAAGACTCTATAGCTCACACATATCATACAAGGAATAACCCTCAACCTAATCCGGTGGTTTCTACTTCTTTGCCACCTTCTCAACCTATTCTTCCTCCTCTACCTCATCTTCCTAGCAAGGAGTATGATTTGATAACTCAATTGAAAAATAATCCTGCCAAGATTTCTTTATGGGAGCTTCTTCAAACTTCACCTACCTACTATGAAGCCTTGCAAAAAGCTCTAGCAACTCTTCCTACTCCACCTCTTAAGCAAGAGAACATCAATAACTTCTTACAATGCATGCATGCTACCCCGGGTCCTCCTGACATTGTTTTTACTCAAAAAGACTTACCTTCTAAAGAAGTTCAAAATTAGTATGATGCTCTTATGGTTTCTATTACTATCAATAAAAGTATCATTCGTAGGACCTTGATTGATAATGGATCTGGGCTTAATGTTTGTAGCATGGACATGCTAAAAGCAATTGACACTGATCTTTCAACTATTCAACCTGATAATGTTGCTATTTGTGGCTTTGATAACATTGCTAAGAACACTTTAGGCATCATTACCTTACCTATCAAAGTAGGACCGGTCATTTTGAATACACCTATTCATGTTATGCCTGGACCTCTCAACTATAACCTTCTTTTGGGTAGACCTTGGTTGCATGAGATGCATATCATTCCTTCCACCCTTCATCGTAAAGTCAAGTTTATACATAATAATGGGATGTATACACTTCATGTGGATGATGCACCTAATCCTTGTCTTAATATTCAAATTCACACTAATCATATTTCTAATAGTAATCCTTCTTCCTCTAAGGCTCTTCTTGGCGATGATTGGGGATCCTTGGATTTTAATCCTACCTTTATTGGAGAGTATAAGGTTAAAGATCTTGATTTTATGAAGAAACAAAGAGAGTTTGAACAATGAGTTTTTACTTCTAAAACCCTTTGTAATAACTTTGTCATTGCTTCCACCCACAATGAACCTGTCAAACCTACTAAGGATGATATTGTGACTACTGAAGTTCCATTGACTTCTTCTAATATGGCTTCTCATTATGGTCCTAGTTATCACTTCCTAGTTAAACAAGGATTTGATGCTCAAGGATGTGGTAAGCATAAATAGGGAATTCAAATGCCCTTACACACTGGGGGGCATGAGCATTCTTATGGATTTGGATTTAATCCTCGACAACAAATCAATGTTAACAACATCTCCAATAACACTTAAAAACATGATGAAACTGTGAAGGAATTTGACCAAGATGTTCTTTTGCCCAAACTCCTTTGTGCTAAGATGATTACTAGACCTAAACACAAAAATAAATGTTGTCCACACTTGAAGATTATTCCTTTTTGTTTATATCATATATTACATGATCACTCTACTAATGAATGTCAAGCTTTACATTATAAGAACAGGCAACTCATTGATAGTAAGGTTATTTATATATCATGTGACAATGAGTTGTATTTCAATCCTATTTTCTCTAAATAACATTTATGTTCCTCTTATGGAGCTCAACATTATGTAAACAATGGTAGCCTAATACTTGGGGGCTCATTGTCTTGCATAGTGTTGCGAGCAATATAATAGGTCCCTTTCCATCCTTGTTCCTACACTTGGGGGGCAAGGATGTCATCTCCTTCATTTCTGTCTTTCCGAGATTCACCTCTTTCCTTGGTTAAGTAGAATTTATCTATTATGTGATATCCAATTATACATGAACATTTTGGTTTGCATTGAGGATCTTTTCCTTGATCACAACCTATTTCATTGTTTGACATTAGGTTTCCATGATTGATATATATCTCACCTTGGAAATTGAACAGTGTGCTATCCCTCACAAGGGTTACTTTTTCACTTCTTGCATGATATCTCTTTGCATTCATCCCTTCCATGGCCTCATAGGACCTGTGACCTTCTTGGGTTGGACTGGGTTTTGTCTAAGGATATTGTCTTGATGTTGAAGAGGGCTTTATCCTTGTTCTTTTTTTTCCTTAACATGTCAAAATAGTATGTTTTTTTCCATATTAAGGAGGGGGGCATATATACGGCCTCCCTCATTCTATATTATGTATTTTTGTTCTAAACTTTTCTTTTGCAGCATGGTAAATCTCGGAAGGTAACGCACATAAGTTGCTAAATCTTGAGGAGACACGCATTTTTCAATTTTTTCAATATGCTGAATCTTCCGATGGTAACACACATAAGTTGCTAAATCCTGAGGGGACACACATTTCCAATTTCAAATATGCTAAATCTTGGAAGGTAACGCACATAAGTTGCTAAATCTTGAAAAGACACACACCTATATGCTAAATCTTCCGATGGTAACACACATAAGTTGCTAAATCCTAAGGAGACATGCATTTCATATTCATAGTGATATAAGAAGGTGGATCTATGGGTATTCCAGAAGCCATCAGAAGATGCATTACAATTACAAGCATAGTTTATGGGTGAACCTTTTGGGCTCTCCCTCTAGGGTGATTCACAATAAGGTGGGCATCTTACTAGGCGAGGTAATCACTTTCTCCTTTCTCTCTTTTCTGCTTTCATGCTAGTAGGATAGGATCATGAAGCTATGTTATTTATAGTGTTTCTCTTTTCTTTCTTATGTAAACATTTATGCTTTTATGATACCTTTCCAAATATTATATTAGCATGAGGAATATTTCTTAGTGAGGTTTCTTATGCTAATTGATTTGGGTTATTTAGTGCTAACCCTTGTTATTTTTGTTTTATTGTTTTGCACCCTCATGTGTGTATGTTGAGTTAGAATCTTTAGTCTGGGGGCTCATGCCCTTAGCTAAGTGTTAGTTTATCTATTTGTGAATCCACTTGGATCTCCTCTTTCTTCTCCTTTACCAAGAGTTTGCATCGAATCCATACTCTTGCTAAAGTGGGGGCTTAATGTATCATCTTAAAATGGAAGCACTTCCATGTTAAGAGCATTTAGCCCTCTGAGTAAGTGGTTTGGGGTCATATTGGATGCCTCAAATTGATCTTCTCTTTAATCTAGCTTTCTCCTAGCTTTCCACTTCTTTTCTACTTCATTCTATTAGAAATTAGGGTTAGGATCTTAAGGATTCTCCTGAATTTCCCTCTTTCATAGCTTTATTTCTAGGTAGGATTTAGAAATGGATCCTCCTAACCTTCATCACAATAATGATAGGATTTTATATGTATCACTGACATTCTATCCTATTCTAGCATCAGTTCTATGTTTCTGGGCATCCCTGGGACCTCCTGACTTGGTTCTGAGTCAACCTGGGACCAAGGTCAGTGTCGAGTTAGAACCTGACTAGGTCAGGGTTGAGCTCGAACCTAACTAGGTCAGGGTTGAGCTTGACCTTGACTAGGTCAGGGTCAAGCTTGACCTTGACTAGGTCAGGTCCAACCTTGACTTTGACCCCTTCCTCCAAAATTCCAATTTCCAGAATTTCCAGGCTTTAGGCTTTCCGGAGATTTATTTTCCCACCTCCAAGATGGCCATTTCGGGTTTCAGGATGGTAAATCCTTTAATTTCATTTAATCTAGGTATATTTTCTAAAGGTGAGGACCTAATTGGGATTTAATTGTCCAAGGTGGCCCATCTAGAGGAATGTGCCCTAGATCACTATAAAAGGAGGCCTTCCTCTGTCTTTTTCACATCAAGTTTTCATATCTCATCTCAAGTTTTCATGTGCAAGCTCTCAAGCTCTCAAGGTGATCAAGCAAGCATCCATTCAAGTATTAAAGTCTTCTTCTCCATCCAATTTCTCCATTGAAGATCAAGGATTCAAGCATTCAAGATTTATCATTCAAAACATAGATCTAGCCATCATGATTGTGTTATCTTCCTTCAAGATCCTTTGTTCATCTTTAAGATCCAGTTCATTCTTGTCTCAAGGTGGATTCCAAGCATACAACCATGGAGGTTTGATTTACATTTATTGTTGTGTTCAAGCTTTCATATCAATATACTTGTTTACATTTCAAATACAATTGTATATCTATTGAATTGTATAGCTTCATTGTTAGATCCTTTTCTACAACTTGCTAGCATTCTCCATTTCAATTTCAATATTAAGGTTGATTCCAAACTGGGATTTGACCAAGGAAACCCCCCCCCCCCCCAAACAAACAACAAAAATCCTCCTTTTCTTGCAGGTACAGGTGCTGAAATTTGGATCTGAGAGAGAATTTGGATACCCTTTTTGCCGAACTTTTGGGATCTACGAACATAATTCAAATCAGACTTCAAATAAAGAATGTGGTATTTGACCTTTTATGAGGGTCAAACTCGAGCTGAGCAATCTTGAGGAAAGATTTATGGGTTTTCTCTATCTCGACATTTCCAGTCCAGGACATGTTTTAGATTTTCCCGAAAGTGTACACAGACATCAGAATTCAACATTTTCCAAATCTTCCCTAATTTGAGGTTAGTACTTGTATTTCAATTATTCTATATTCCAAACATAATATCCATCCACAAGGGAAATATTAGATTTACTTTCTCTCTTCCATATTCATCCACAAATTGATTCGATTGTGTATTAACCTCTATGTTGATCAAATCAAATATCTTCCTTTGGGAATTTGGGTTTTGAGAATAGATCTCATATTTCCCCCTCTACATTTTAATGGTGGTGAATCCATTTTACCATCATTCAGTTATAAACATTAAATTAAAAATAAATTTAAATAATTAAACCCACAATAAGTTAATTAATTATCTACCCCGCATGGACCCAAATAAACTATCATGTTTATATGTGAAGTTTGAACATATAAAATAATTGTACCTATTCATCTTCATCTTTACTCCAAGGTGACGGATACAGAGAAATCGTAAGAAAAATCATAAACTATTCTTACAACACTAGAAGGAAAGTACTCCCAGGTAATACTTATTTAATATACTAAATTCATGATAGAAGACAATAAGAACAAGAATCCCCTTATGTTTTTAATTATATCATCATAAATTTGATGAATAAAAAATATTCAGATAGCGTGCACCAGTATAATAAATGTAATCAACTCACACGACCAACATCTTGCACAATGAATTTTTATTTTTTTTTGGATCAGTAAGGGGCCGAAGCCAAAGGGTTTCTATTAATATATTTAAAATATCATAACATACAATAAGTTAATTTTGAAGCTTAATACCAAATATGTCCATATCATATTTGAGGTAGATCAAAAGGAGAGCAAGATAGCTCAGTACCTCCTCAGAGTGCTAAAAAATATGGCAAGATTCCAACTTATAATAGAAAATTAATATTGTAAGTAACAACTATGAACTAAAAACATTGAAAATTAATGAGAAGGAAAATTGCACCGGTATTAATCCAAAGCAAAAGTTGAATCCCACTCTTAACTCTTTGCCAAGGAATCCTGAGTTTCCTCATCTTCAGTCTCGGAACTGGAATTGTTCCTATAGTCCATATGATCTGCTACATCCTTGTCCTTGTCCTTGTCCTCATCCTCTTCCTTAGCTTCATCTTAATCAGCATCAGCATCATCATCCTCATTATCCCCTTCGACCTCATCATCTACCTCATCTTCCTCATCTTCATTAGACTCATCCTCCTCCTCTTCATCCACATCCGAAGAATTCGGGCTCCCAAGACCATCCATTCTTTCATCGTATCTGTACTGGTATACCCAGTCCAGGTTTTCATCCAAATCATCTCCATATGGAGAGTCCATGCCCTCTTCTATTCCAAGAAATATGGATAGGAAGTTCATTTGCTTTTTCATTGAGGATAGCCTCAGTGGCAAGTATTTCCATTCCCAACCCCAAAGGATAAAAAACCTTCTAGGGGGACCTCCATAAAATTTCCTTAGAGGATTTTTGCATAGCCCAGGGATAGGAGAACTCATTTTCATAAAAATGGGGAGATCCCATGGAAAGGAGGTGAGAAAATCATCATCAATCCCTACAATTGTGTTATGGAGGCCGTCGAGATATTTGCTATCAAAGATTCAAAAGCATATTTCCTCTACATGGTTTTTGTCTGCGCCTGCCACCAGAATACTAGCCAAGAAGCCAAAACAAATGTCTATATTTACTCTGAATCTATGGTTGGTGAGAAAGAAATTTATTTCCAGAATTTCTTTGACTGCATGGAGGACCACTCTTTGATGGAATAAACAATTTCCCTTTAATTTCTTTGAGTAAATGGGAGAATCAAAGATGCTTTTCTCTACACTCACATTCAATTTGATTGGGGAATCCATCAAAGACAAGAGATAACTTTTTGAAGAGATAGGAGAGAACTCAGGGTGATATAAGGACTTCCATCGACCTAATCAAGCAATCGGCTCATCCTTTCACAGTAGATGAGATATCATATCTTACTCCACCTTGCTTTCAAAGAGTGATCCTGCGACTCCCAAGAAATTGTTGCCACCTTGTGTCCTTTGGTGAACACTTATTGTTCTATGTAAACTAACAAAATGGATTTCCATGAACTCAAAAAGGCTGGCAATGCACGTGAAGTGACAAATTGACTTGATGTGATACTTCCCTTATTGGATCAACTTGCCGAGAAGCCTTAAGCTTTATAAATTTTTTGAAAACTATTGACCATAGCTTGAAATAGGTGAAATTTGAAGTTATTAAAGATTTGATCGGTCCTCCAATGATATTGTCTTCATAAATGTACCATTGGCTGCAATATTGGCTAATTCATCATCCTTGGAGTTTCCCTCATGAAAAATGTGATTAACTATTGTAGATTCAAATTTTCTTGTCAACTTTAATATGACTTCCAAAGAAGCTTGTAACCGTCAATTTGATGTCTCCCCTATTCTAACTGCATTTATAGTTATCATGGAGTCTCCTTCAATTTCCAATTTACTCAACCCTATTTCATAAGAAAGAGCTAGACCATGTAATAAAGCTTTGGATTCTGCCATGTTAGTCAATTTTGCTACATGACCCTGCCCATCTGAGAAATGGATAATGCAACCAGCCCATGATGGACCTGGATTCCCTTTTGATGCTCCATCAAAGTTGAGCTTAAACCACCCTGGTGATGGAGACTTCCACACATGGGAAGCCTCTGAAAATAATTATCTTTTCATCCTCTACCTATAGTGGTTGGGGTTTTGAGGCCATACCATCTTTTGATCATTTGATCATCCCAGCTAGTGTAGAACTTGTGTTTAGTTGTTTGATCTTGGATGCGGGAGTTCATAACCTCTACTATCACAACTCTTTAATTTTATTAGGAATGGAATCAATTTCCATTGATTTATCTTGAAAAATTCTCATGTTTCATTCTTTCCATATCTCCCATGGGTATGTGCAGGATCATGGTATGCCAAACTAGGCCCTTAAGTGGCAATGAAAATTCAACAAATTAGGTTTAGGCAAGTTGACATAAAAATTTGAACAAGTTATAAATATTATATCAAAAATATGTAAAAATAGAATCTGTAGAAAATTTAATTTAGTTTCTAAGATCCTTGGCCTTTTTTGAAAAAAATTATTCTATATTTTGAGAATTTTTAATTTCAATGTAGTAGTATGAAAATTTCAGGAAAATAATAAGAAGTAGGTGTATGTCTGACCACCTTAAACATAATCAAATGGTAATTTTGTTTTACAAGATTCTAGATATAATTAGTAGACTCATGTCTAGATGTTACACATATTTTTTTGTAATTTTTTTCCAAGTAAATAATTAATTATTATTTTTCTTCTACAAATTTTCTAGAATACAAAAAGTCTCATGTCTGACCACATTAACTTAGTCTAAACTTTATCAAATTAAAAAAACATTTTTTTTTCTTGTAGTAGGCAAAGCATAGAATGTGACACATGTTTTGGATTTCAAAAATGTTATACAGTTTGAAAGTTATATCTATTTTTTAATAAGTCTATCAATCAGGACTAGAAAGATAACATGTAGGTGTATGTCTGACCACATTTAATAAAATCAAATGATAATATATTTTTATAATATTCTAGATAAAAGTAGTAGACTCATGTTCGGATGTGATGTATATTTTTTTGTATTTTTTTCCAAGTAAATAATTAATTATGATTTTTCTGCTACAAATCTTCCTGAATATAAAAACTCTCGTGTGTGACCACCTTAACTTAGTCTAAACTTCATGAAATTGAAAGAACTATTTATTATTATTTTATTAGGTGAAGCATAAAATTTGATGTATTTTTTAGATTTCAAAAATGTTATATTGTTTGAAAGTTATAATTGTTTTTAAAAGAGTCTATCAATCAGGACTTCTTTTTCACATCACCACTTTTTGGCATACCATGATCCTGCACATACCCCCATATTAAAATGGATGGTGATATGATCCATAAATTTCCACATAAGATTTCTTCAAAGTTCTTAGGCCAAGATAATAGATGAGAAAGGATTTCTTGGGGGAAAGCAGAGAACCAATCTAATTTTGAGCACAACTAGTTCCAGCATTTCTTGGTGAAAGGGCATAATAACAACATATGATTATTATCCTCTTCACATTTGTGGCATAGAGAACATCTAGATGGACTGAAATATCTGATTTTTAGAAACCTTCCTGTAGTTAAGATTACGCCTTGAGAAGCTACCCATGTGAAAACTCTTGCCTTTGGAAGACAAACCTTATTCAAGCATAATTGGATTGGGATTGTATCTATCTTTGTTTGAAAGGGCCTTGATAAAAAATTTTAGCCATCCTTAGCATTTTAAATACCCAATTTAGCTCTATTGCAAATAATTTCATGACTCCCTTGCTTAAGAAAAAAAAATATGTCGTTAAGAAGCCCTTTTAAACTTCTTAGTTCCAGTGGATCTAATCTGAGATCTGAAAAGTCTTTTCATTGCCAAGAGCCTTCCACTGAGGAGGATGAAGAAGGAATGATATAATATTTTACAAAGGGACCCCACGTAGCCAAGAAAATCTGACTGATTTGATTCTGACCCAATGAAAAATTGATGCTTGGGAATCCTCCCCAAGAATCCTCCCAAAATCTAGCTTGATTGCCTTCTCTGATATTCCATGTAATGTTCTTGTCCACAATGTGTCTTGACTTGGAGATGAAATTCCAAATTCTGGAACCTCTAGGAAAATCTCTAATTCAAAAGACCTCTTCTACTTAACCATTGCCGATATATTTACCCCTTAAAATTATGACCCATTTATAATTTTGGTTCTTCATGATTTTCCAATATAGTTTAGCTCCTAGAGCTTGATTCTTCCAAAAATGATTTTTAATGCTTGTACCCCCTGCAGTTATTGGTTTACAAATCTTATCCCAGGATATAAGCTTGAATTTTCTATTAGAGTTTGTTCTCTTCCAGAATAAATTCCTTAACTTCTTCACAATATCCATATACCCACTCATTGATAAATAGATGCAAGTTATTAGGTAAATGGGGATTGTAGCCAATGTAGCTTTTATCATTACAATTCTGCCCACCCAAGAAAGCCATTTTGATTTCCAATTATCCATCTTACAATCCATTCTTTCATTAATAGGTTTCTAAACCACTATTGTTCTTAGAGATTTGTCAATGGGGATTCCCAAGTAGGAGCATAGAAGGGAGTCTGATTTGAAGGCCATAACTATTTCTATTTTTTGTTGGATTTTATTTTTAGTGTGGAAGAAAAATATCACTGATTTATCCTTATTCACTACTTGTCTAGAGGCCTTAGCATAATAATCAAGAACTGAACTGATCTGGAAAGCTTCCCTGATAGTTCCTTTATCAAAAAGAAGAATATCATCCACAAATTGTTGATGTGTGACTGCTCTTACTAAGGAAGTGATTTCAATCCCTTTAATACTTCCTTGGTCTTGAAGGTTGATTAAACTCCAGCCCAATGTTTCTTCCATAATCATGAAGAGAAAGGGAGATAAGGGATCTCCTTGTCTGATTCCCTTTTAGCCTTCAAAAATACCTTGAGGAGATCCATTTACAAGAATAGAAAATTTTGGGGTAGATATGCAATAGAAAATCAATTTTATCCAGGCCTTAGAGACCAAAACTTTCCATACACTTAGCTAACAATCTCCAGTTGACTTTTTCATAAGGTTTTTTAATGTCTAATTTGATGATCATGCTACGTTGTTTGTTACATTGTATGGAATTAATGGCTTCTTGAGAAATCATAATACCATCTAATATTGATCTTCCTAGCACAAAACCTATTTGTTCTTCTCCAATAATCTTTCCAAGACCATTTTTAATCTATTTGCTAAAGACTTTGACAATATCTTATAAATAGTATTACATAAAGCAATGGGTCTAAATTCATCCATACAATTAGCATTTTCTTTTTTGGGAATAAGAGCAATGAAAGTATTGCTGATTTCAAATAAGAGTCTACCCGAAGATCTGGCCGACTCCAATGCTACAGTGAGATCTTTCCCCAAGACACTCCAGCAATGCAAGAAGAAGTTAGGAGGGAATCCATCTGGGCTAGGAGCTTTGTCTGGAGCCATTTGTGATAATGTTTGAAGAATTTCATCTTCAGAGGACTCACTTATCAACATTTGATTATCAACATCAGTTATGATTTTAGGGATATTAATCGGTAAATCCTATTGAATCTTAAGAGGTGAGCAGTCAGAATGATACAATAACTTTGAGTAAAAAATGACTATTTCCAACTATATATCTTTCTATTCTTGCAAAGAGCCCCCTTCGAATTGAAAATTTGCAAAATCTTGTAGACATTCCTATGGTTTTTGGTGCTGGAGTGGAAAAATTTAGTGTTTTTGTCAACTACAACCAGCCAATTTTCTTTGGATTTTTGTTTCCAAAAGATTTCCTCTTTACTTAGAATATCTTCTAAATCTTTTAATAAGCCTTTTTCAGCAACAAAAAGGTCTCGATCCATCCCAGATTACATGATAGTTTCATTCAATGCCTCGAGCTTTTGTTCTAAATATTCTTTTGAGGAGAAGATATTCTTGAAGTGAGTTTTGTTCCAAATGAGTAAATTTTTCTTAATAGATTTTAATCTGGACACAAAGTAGAAAAGCTTGGATCCCTTTACTTTAGCCTCTTCCTACCAATATACAATCATGTCAATAAAATTTTCCTCTTTGAGCCACATGTTTTCAAATTTGAAAGAACAACGATGAGGTTTGTCTTCCACCAAAATATCCAACTGGATGGGAAAATGATCAGAGCCTTAGGAGGGAGAGATGGAAGCTTTAAGGTCAAAAGAGAATTTTGTAAGATCTCCCCTAAAAATAAATGTATCCAATTTTTTTGATATGTTATTATACCCCATCCTTCTATTGGACAATGTAAACGATCCATTATCAGGCTCAATTTCCATAAATTTTCTCTTTGTAGCTAGTCTTTAAAATCTGTTTCGGATTAGTAGACTCTGAGAGAACTACCCTTTTTCTCCGATGTGTGAATGATAGCATTAAGGTCACCACCCAGTATGAAATTGTCTTTCAGCAAGGCTACAAAACATCTGTTGATCACCTCTAAAACCTCCACTTTTCTTCTACTCAAAATAGGTCATAAAAATTCACAATGTATGTATTCAGATTTGATTGAGTGCTTACAATTTTACCCCCCATCCAGTCTGAGTTGCTATCTAAGTGAGAGTAAGAAGAAATTATGGTGTTCCATAAGATGGAAAAAACCCCTTAAGACCCTATTGCCTCGACCCCTAAAGCTTGCCAATCACCAACTGTCAAGAGAAAATTGGATAACTGCTCCTTGCTCATTTTAGTTTCTTGGAGTAAAACAACCTCATCTTTGGATCTTATTGTGCAGTGTTTCACCATCTGCTACTTGTTAGGGGCATTGAGTCCCCTAACATTTCATGATAAAATATTCATTGAACCTTGGGAAGGAAATTCCCCTTCCCTACATTTAGATAGGCTATGATTTTAGTTTGGTCATGTTCTTCCCCATCTTCCAATCTAAGATTAGTTGATGACTTTCTACCCCTCCCTTTTTTCTTGATCGTTCCACAATCCAATGCACTTGTGTGAGCTCATTTATAGAAGCCTAGATTATTAATGTTCTAATTTAATGTTTTGTTGGAATATCTTTCCTATCTATTTTCTATAATAGGAATGAGGGTTTTGTGCTCTCTAATTTCCATACATCCTGTTGGATCTTCTATGTCAAAAAATCTCTCATCCTCTTCCACATAATCTTCTTCTAACACTCTTTCAATAAAGGAGGGAGGTAGAGAATTATTTGAAGGATAATCGTTAGCTAAACAACCAAAGAGATCATACACTTCTAGTAATCTTGGAGAAATGGGAGTCTCTGATACTAATTGAGAAGGTTTTGGAATTTCTTTATGTGAGCTTTCTGAACTCCTCTCCCGAGCCTTGTGTTTTAGAGGTTTGAGCGAAATTATGCCCCCTTTCATTTTATTTCTTTTTGTATGATTCCCTTGATAAGGAGGAGAAGACTTCTTCAGATCTTTTTGTTCCTTGTTTCTTATCCTAGAAGACTTCCAGCAATCCAAATTTGTATTTGACGAATGAGTCTCTGGAGTTTTAGAAATCTGAGGGTCTTGTGAGGAAGGAAGTGTACAAGGGAAGCTCTTGGCCTTTGTTGAGTGTCTTAAACCACATAATATTATTTTGAGAATATCATCCTGTACTACTGATGTTGCCTTGATATTTGGTGGCCCTTCAAATGATAACTTATCTTCCTTACGCTAGATAGATACTATATCATCTTGAAGCACTTGGTCTGCAATTTTCTCTAACATTTCCATTTGAACTTCCATGAACCAGTGGGAAATTATTTGTTCCATTATCTTGTGGTTGAATCTAGGAACTTATTGAATGAGGGATTTATCCTGAGGACATGGGTTAGATATGTCTACTAACCATCTTTTCCCAAGAATCACATTGAGGGCTTTTGTGTTTATTTGAAAAAAATTTCCTGAAGGAATTTGGCAATCTTTTACCTCCAGTGATCGCCCTGAGATTGGTTCGGTGTCTAAGAGATCCTCCTTCCTGACAAAAGTTGAAGATAAGAGGTACCTATGACAAGTGTATTGAGTGTTCATAGACCTTTTGATCTTCCAAAATAAAAGCCAAAGGAAAAGTTTCACATTTCCTGAAAACTTATCCTTAAAACTTATCCAAACCATGTTCTCTTGAGTTGTAAACCAAAGAAACCCCCTCTCCCACCCCTATAGGAGGATCTAATATGGATGGATGATGATTGAAATTTAGGATTGGGAGCATGTCTTGAATTGTCGATTCTGCATTTCTAGGGGTACCCTGCTCAGGGGAAAATTGCCTATTTGGATCATACAAGATAATTTGGACCCAAATTCCAAATTTTGAGATGATTTTGATAGATTTGGGAAGCTCTTTCTCAATATTCATGAGAAAGGATATCAAGGTATAATCTGAGGCCTGATCAAAATGGTGAGACAGATAGATTCCTAATTTTTTGGCAATGATTTGTATAATATCCATCTCTCTGTATACCATTGGAAGATTTTGTAAATTGATCCACAAAGGAATAAACTAGATGAAATTTTTTGAGCTGTTAAAATTAGGACTCCAATGTTCCATGCGAAGGCCAGAATTTTTGTAAAACCACCCTTTCTGTTTGAAAATATTGTCTTTGTTGAGCTTTTCTTGGAATGTGACTAAAAAATACCCTACTTCATTGTCTAAAGAATCAATCTGGGAGAATTTTTCCCAGTTTGGGGAAGCCCATGTCTTGAACTTAGTGTAAGAGAGGTTAACATTCCAAAATTTACAAATAACTCCATGTTGAAGGAGGAAAAAATTTCTTTGCTTAAGAAATTCATTAGAGAAAATGATACATGGTACTTGTTCTCTTTTTGAAGACTCAAACTTGTCTGAAGGAAGTTGAGGAGATATGTCTTCAGTTACCATGGCACCCCATGTAGACTGGTTGTTAAGATTGGAAGAGAGATTTTGAAGATTTTTGGAAAGAACTTGCTCCAAGTGATTTTTCTATATCGGTTTCTACATTTTGGAAGAAGCTTTAGAGAGGTCATTAATTCTGTTGGGATATCCTAGAATCCTGTTTGATCTAAGGAGTTCATTTCTCTTTCTATGAATTTCCTAATGAATTCATGTCCAAGCTTTTCTGGGAAGAGGAGGTTTAAATGGTCTTCCTAAAGTAGTGGTTGGGAAGATTGGAATCATATTTGGATTAATGGATGTAGTTCTATGAATTCTTTGTCCAATCCCAAGCTTTGAAAAATTAGAAAATGACCGTTTATTTTTAATTTGATGGAAATTTAAATTTCTTTGTTCTTTTCTTATAACTCTGTTCCAGATAAAATGGCCCTTCCATTGACTATTTTTGGGATCCTGTCTCCAAGGATATGTGTTATTCTCTCTATCTCCATGATTACTCTAGAGCATTCTTCCAAACTGGTGCCATGCCTTCCATATTTGAATTCTTGAAACCCATTACCATGAAATGTTGAGTCATTTCTGGTACGTCTTTGATTGTTGGAATAAGGTTCTTGCCTAACCCGTGAGTCTCTTGGAAAATCTCTCAGCGTTCCTAGAAAATCTCTCAAAAGTCATGGATGTCTTCTTGCTACCATTTCTTAGCCTCTTCTAAAATCAGAATTCTTATAATAATACAATGAAATTATTTAAAGCATAATAAACAGACATTAATAAAGACACGTACAATGTTGTTGTGTAAAGATTTGCAAAATTATAATGACAAGTGATATAATACATTTTCCATTAATAGACCTATTTGATGCGTATTTCTCCACCACAAAGTGTTAATTAAAGTGAAAATCAATACATGATATTCAATGAGAGTTTATATACATTTGTCAACTACAATATTTATTATTTCTTTTCATTTCTTTTCGTAATATAATAATTAATAATAATGTCATAGTTCTTAAAAAAATTGATTTTATAGGTTAAAAATATTATTTATAAATTAAAAAATAAAAGTTTGAAAGGGTATGTCCAGGATCATGGTATGCCAACAATTGGCAATGTGAAAAATAATTCCCGATTGATTGACTCTTTGAAAAACAACTATAACTTTCAAACAATATAACAATTTTGAAATCTAAAATAAAAATCACATTCTATGCTTCACCTAATATAATAATAATTAACAATTCTTTTAATTTGATGAAATTTAGACTAAGTTAAGGTGGTCAGACATGAGAGTTTTTATATTCAAGAAAATTTGTAGCAGAAAAATCATAATTAACTATTTACTTGGAAAAAAAATACAAAAAAATATACATCACATCCGGACATGTTTCTACTACTTTTTTTTTAGAATTTTATAAAAAAATATTATCATTTGATTTTGTTTAATGTGGTCAGACATACACCTACTTGTTATCTTTCTAGTCCTAATTGATAGACTTATTGAAAAATAGTTATAAATTTTAAACTGTATAAAATTTTTCAAATCCAAAACATGTGCCACATTCTATGATTTTCCTACTACAAGAAAAATAAGAATAGTTTTCAATTTGATAAAGTTTAGACTAAAGTTAACGTGGCCAGACACGAGATTTTTTGTATTCTAGAAAAGTTGTAGAAGAAAAATCATAATTAATTATTTACTGGGAAAAAAAATACAAAAAAATATGTATCACCTTTGGACATGAGTGTACTACTTATATCTATTATCTTGTAAAAAAACATTATCATTTGATTGTGTTTAAGGTGGTTAGACATACACCCGCTTCTTATTTTTTTCAGAAATTTTCGTACTGCTACATTGAAATTTGAAATTTTCAACATATAGAATAATTATTTTTCAAAAAAGGCCTAGAATATTAGAAACTAAATTCAATGTTCTACTGATTCTCTTCTTACATATTTTTTATATAATATTTATAACTTGCTCAAATTTTTATGTCAACTTCCCTAAACCTGATTTTTTGAATTTCCATTGCCACTCAAGGGCCTAGTTTGGCATACCATGATCTTGCACATACCCAAAAGTTAAATTATTTTTAAATTTTGTAGTTAATTATTTTTATACTATCGTGTTGTATGACAAGATTTTTATTAATGTTGAATATTGTATCATAATTGTTGTTTTTGTTTCTTGTGTTGTACAACTCTTTAATTAAGTTTTCTTCATTGTTGTTTATTAAAAGTTATTGTTAAATTTGTATTTGATTATATATAAAGATTTATAGTTTTTTTACAACCATAATCTTTTAATTAAAACAAATAAAATTATTGTAGGAAATCTATTATGTAATGATCACAAAAAAAATGTTTTATGAATAGGGAAAAGATATATGCAAGAAACATGAGATTCATAGGAGAGGTATATCAAATGGAAGCTTAAATACTGAGGGAAAATAATCATATGAAGAGTAAAATGTGTTGTTACATATAAATGATTGGTTGTTTGTTGGCACATGAGCTTTGTTTGTGTGCTCTACTGTGATATTTTCCATGATATTTTATCCTGTTCTTTCATAGAATTATGTTAGAAATGCTTATGGGTGACACTTTTTAGTATGATTCTTGTGTTCTAAGTTAGAAGTTGCATGCATTATTCTCACTCTCGTTGTTCTATGCCTCATTATTTTTCAGTATTTTTTTTTTTAACAATCAATGAATGGTGGATGACTTTATCACAATGCTATTTTATTATTGAAGTTTAGCCTAATTTCTATCAAGCCCAAAGAGGTGCTAAGATTATAGTGCCTAGAGGAGAATCATCAAACTCGGATCAATGACTAGGAGAGGAATGTGAATCCTCATTAACACTTTCTCCATTTGAAGTGGACGAAGAAGAATCTTCATTAAAATTAGGTGCATTAAGGTTGTCTAAAGAACTATCTTCATCGTATGTAATTCCTCAATGGAATGATGGATGGAGAAGTAGTATGAGAAGAATTGGAAGGAATCTCATAAAATTGACCCCTATCTTAATGAACAATTCATGAGTTGTTTGATTGAGAATTATATAGCATTTGAAATTATTTAGATACCTAATAAATGTGGAAGGCTTACTTTTTGGATTGATAGCCTGGCATTTATCAACAACAATGTGAGTCAATGCAAGAGAACTAAACACTAATAAGTCTTTGATTGCATAAAGTTTACTAGCCCAAGCTTGAAAATGACGTACCCCTTTCATAATTTTTGAGGTTCTTGGTTATGTATGTAATAGACATAATTAAAGACCCCTTCCTAGTATTGAGGTTCCAAATATTTGGTTTAAATCCTACAATTAGCCATCTCCTTGAGGGATCCATTATTTTAATCTATGATGTAAAGCCCCGCCAGGGAATCTAGGAGAATTTTACCTAAACATGTCTCTAATTTTATAGAATAATTTTTTCCTTAGGTGTTTACAAACAATGATGATAACAATGCAAAAGAAATACAATCATAAGATATAAACTAGTACATAAGTACAACTTAAATATAATTAACAATTCTAAAGGGTCCCATGACGTAGAATCACATATTACTAATTAAATATATTAGATTAAGAATAACTCCAATTATATCATATTACAAAAGAATTAACAAGTACATCTAATACTATAAGGTATACATAATGGAACAACATGCTTTACACATGGCTATGTGCAGGATCATGGTATGCCAAAAAGTGGCGATGTGAAAAAGAAGTCTCGATTGATAGACTCTTTGAAAAATAGCTATAAATTTCAAACAATATAACATTTTTGAAATATGAAATATACATCACATTCTATGCTTCACGTAATACAATAATAATAAAAAACTATTTCAATTTGATGAAGTTTAGAGTAAGTTAAGGTGGTCAGACACGGGAGGTTTTATATTCAGGAAAGTTTGTAGAAGAAAAATCATAATTGATTATTTACTTGGAAAAAAATACAAAAAAATATACATCACATTCGGACATGAGTCTACTACTTTTATATAGAATATTATAAAAAAAATTATCATTTGATTTTTTTTAATGTGGTCAAACATACACCTACTTGTTATCTTTCTAGTCCTCATTGATAGACTTATTGAAAAATAGCTATAACTTTCAAACTGTATAACATTTTTGAAATCCAAAACATGTGTCACATTCTATACTTTTCATACTACAAGGAAAAAAAATTAAAAAATCAATTTGATAAAGTTTAGACTAAGTTAACATGGTCAGACACGAGAGTTTTTGTATTTTGGAAAAGTTGTAGAACAAAAATCATTATTAATTATTTACTTGGAAAGAAATTACAAAAAAATATGTGTCACATCCGGACATGAGTCTACTACTTATATCTAGAATCTTGTAAAAATAAATATCATTTGATTGTGTTTAAGGTGGTCAAACATACACCTACTTCTTATTTTTTTCCTGAAATTTTCGTACTACTACATTGAAATTTGAAATTTGAAATTTTCAACATATAGAATAATTTTTTTTTAAAAAGGGCCTAGGATCTTAGAAACTAAATTCAATTTTCTACAGATTATCTTCTTACATATTTTTTATATAATATTTATAATATTTATAACCATGATCCTGCACGTACCCACATGTTGTAGGGTATGTCACAATATTTTCAACTCTAAAGCACTGATAGAAGATATAATTACAACATTGGAAGATAGGTACGGACAAGCCTCCAATCAAGAACAAAAGGAAGGTAACAAAAACAAGCATCCTCTAGCACCGCTACAGGAATGTTAAAAGAAAACATCACCACCTAAGCTTGTGGAACCAAAGGTCCACTTCTATTGTGTTGAGGAGATAACAAAAAACCCCACTCAGATAGAAAACTCAATAAAAAATAACTAAGTGAAGGGTCCTAAAGGATTTCTAACTCAAAAGTTACCACCAACTAAAGATAAAGAAAATATAATAAACTTCAAATAATATAACATCATAAAAAACACTCTCAAAAGTGTTCTCATAATCATGAGCTTCAACAAAACAAGGCTAGATAACAATAATCCAGATTATCAAAACCACCATAATTCATATAAAATGGATACACATTTAACATCAACAAAAAAAATATCCTGAGCCTCTGGTTCACATTTCCTAAAAGCCAAGTTAAATTTCCCAACATATAACAAGATTACCAAGAGAATCGCCTAATAGATCATAAATCAAAGATTCCCAAACAACTGGTTTAATAAAACATTCATACTTAGTTTAAATTAAAAAAATCAATTAATAACAACACCAACTTAACCAAAATTCACACGCAAACATATAATAACTAAAACATCTACATATACAAGTATAAAAATAAATATTTAAAAAAGAAATAATATTTATTAAAAAATATTAATATTAATTAATAATATTAATTAATAATATTAATTAATTAATATAAATATTTTTTATTTTTTATTTTTGGAAAAAGTGGGCGAACACCTATAATATATATTAACATAAAAAACTTGATTCAAAAGCTCAACCAAGAAAGAATCAGTAAGAAAACCCAGTATCGTCGCTCAATACAAAATTGTTTCATTGATGATTTACATACAACATCCAATTTGAGGGTGCAAAAAATAGTCAATTTACATTATGGAGTATACACTACCTCCATATATATTACTATGCAAACTAACCAAAATTCAAAAAGATCTATTCTATGTTTGTTAATTCGAGCTTTCATTCTTCCATCTTGGCACAATCTAGAGGGCATTGTTTTGTGTGGATTTTGACCGATGCATCTATCTCCCAACCATTCCTAGGCTCAACCTGTGTAGGTGATTTCCAACCCGACCCGACAGCTGAGCACCAACTTGTTTCACTATGTGATGGCGTACTAGTGTCCCAGCCTTTGCGTTGATCTACTTGCTTAGTTGGGGACCATCCCGACCTAGAATCAACATTAATGTGAAGATGACTGTCTGAGTCCAAGACCCCATGCTCTCGGTCCAGTTGAGAGTTTTGTAGGTAAGGAGAACTTGAGGAAGGCCAAGCATTCCACTGCACGCACGAGGTAGATACCAGGCGATTTGATGGCATTTGAGGAGAACACAGAATATCTGGTGTGTTTGGGAACCCTAGTAAGTCAAGCAAGGCATACCCTATTTTTTAACTCTCTCTTCAAAATGGAACCCAAGAGCCCAACTTGTAGCTTGTAGTGATGACTTCATGTGAGAAGGGCTCTGTTTGTCAATAAATATTTTTGAGAACTTCATATGTGACTAGAAACTCATGTTTCTACAACACCTGGGTACACGAGAACAGGCCCCCCACTAAAGCATGGCTAACCCATAAATCATAGTGTTGTATGGATACCTTAAGCTTGTTGTCAGCATTGGACAAGAAAATTGACCCCATATTTCAGGGATAAAGAAATTGCTTTGAGGATGGAGCAAGATTTTCATCCCCAATTACCTGCTTTATCGCCCAACGGATGGAGGGAGAGTGGACTATGAACATCTCATCCAGGGCCACGCCATCTACATGCACTGGTAGGACATTTTCTTCCACCCTTGGCTAAATCCAAATGCGATAATTCTTGGGAAGAATCCTCCTATGAAGCTTATGGTAGGTTTCACACAAAACACAGGGATCTACTGGAATCGACATCTTCAGGAATAAGTCCCCATTATTCAAAGGGCAAGCTATCTTATAAGAAGAAAATTTACTTGGAGGATTGCACATTAATATGTTACGTTATGTGAGATCTTTTCCAATAAATGCAAATTTTAGAGAGACATTAAGTGGACATTTTAACACATTAAATCTAAGATGTGCCATTTGAAACACTTGCTTCGACTGTCCCATATGACATACCGATGTGTACTAGGAAATCCACATGTTTGTGCTGCAACTAAATGCTCAAGAGAATGACGGTTACATAAAAGTCACTGTACTTTTACAATAATGTAATCTGCATTTGTAATCATGACATGACATGCTTGAATTCAAGTGTTCATTAACGACAAGCCTCCATATATGCATCTATGACATTTTTAAGATCCTCATACTAATCAATGAAGTGTTTTAGATGTAGTAAAGATGTCACAATCCCATCACAACCTATATTTGAAAGAAGATCGAAAACTTTATTCCCTTCCCGAAGCATGTGCAAGAGACACACTTCCTGGAATTGATCTAGTAGTCTCCAAATTTGATTAAAAATATAATTGAGTTGCCATGACTATGTCTATCTTTTGATGCAGGCGTTAATGATGATAATAGAATCTCCTTCAATGTGCAAGCGACGGTGATTACCCTATTTGGCTAGTACTAGTCTAGCAAATATAGCATGTGCTTCAGTAATATTGTTAGTACCATCAGGAAGGGGGGAAGTTGTGAGTACTAGAACATTTCCCTGACAGTCTCGAATACATGCCCCCAATCCTAATTTTCTTGGGTTTCCTCTTGAGGCCCCATCAAATTTGAGCTTCAAAATGTCCACTATGGATGGATGCCATTGTACACCAAACTGATCAACTGAAGTTGAAGTTGTCTTAATTCCTCCCCACCCAGTTGGGATAATTAAAGTTTTCCATTCACGAAGAACCCTACCATCCCATGGGGTAATGATAGTCATAACCTTGCATCTACTTAGGTTCGCATTGGTCACTTCTATTATTGACCTTTCAATGCCTTCTAAAAACCTATCAATAGAGGAGAATTCTTTCCCGAAGATACATTTATTTCTTTCCCACCAGATGCCCCATATGTCTAATATCAAGATACACCTCCATAAGTTATTAAAAAAAGAATTTGGATAGAGAATCGACCATGCTTGGAAAAGATCCTAGATGTTATCCTAAAGTGGAGTGCTATAGTTTAATTTTCTAAGGATGAATAACCAACATTGTTGTGCAAAAGAGAAGCTCACAAGGAGATGATCAATTGATTCCTATCATGTATTACATAGTAAACAATTAAATGCTGGAGCAATGTGAAATCTCTCCAATTTGTCACTTGTCAGAATCCTATGTTTAAGAGCAAGCCATGCAAAACAACCAGCTTTTGGTAGAACAACATGGTTCCAACAAAAGGAGTATGCCCGAGATGAAATTTTGTCCAATCCTATTTGTTGTAGTAGTCTATACCCCTCCTTAATTGAGTACTTTCCATCCTTGGCTAGGGCCCAGATTAGTTTTTCTTCTCTACCTAAGAGGAAGGCATGATTATTTTCTAGAATGCCTCAAAGGATATCCCTTTCCTATGGATCCAATGGTAATTGATTTGGATCCTTCTAGATGACTTTCCTTGAATATATGCAAACTGCTAATACATAGTCACTAACTTGTGTCCCCCAAATGGCTTCTGATATTGTTATGATATCCTTTGAATTTTGCAAGATAGTTAACAAAGGTTGACCATTCCACGAATCTCTCCAAAACTTAACCTTAGCTCCACTGTTTACTTCCCAAGTGACATATTTTAGGACAATGTCTCTTGAGAATATCATGAAGTCCCATATGGATGACCTCTTTGGAGGATCCAGAATTGAAAAAATTCTTCAGGGATCATTGTTATCCAAGTACTTCTGCTGCATGATTTGGCACCATGTGGTCTATGATTTACTATACATTTTCCAAACTAACTTACAACCGAAAGTCCCATTTCTTTTTGTTAAGTCATGCACACCTGCTCCTCCTACTGCTGGTACATGTGCCATATCTTGGAGTGATATGAGGGATATTTGCTTCTCCTCATTCATATTTCCTACCCAAAGGAAACCTATGATCAACTTTTGAATTTGTAATAGGATTGTAGGAGGGGCCTTAAGAACAACTAGATAGTAATTTGGAATGGCTAAGAGCACCGATTTAATAACAAGGATTCTTCTTGAAAGTGAAACCATCTAGCTTTACAAGCCACAACTATTCTCTTGATACATTCAAGGACTGAAGACCAATAGATTTTTTATTTGACTTGATAAAGAATGTTATACCAAGGTATGTAGATGGTAAGAAGTCCACGGAGAATCCCAAAATCTAAACTATTCTATCAGATATAACTTTGTTAGTGTTGAATAGGTAGATTTTTTTATTTTTGAGCATTGATTTTTTGCCCTGAAACATCATAATATAGTTGTAGTGTGTGCTTGATTTTTATATCCTTTTTAACTTGTGATAGACCAAATAACAAGAAATTTCCAGCAAACAAAGAGTGGGTGATGGAAATATTTGTGCCAATGATGTGTGCACCCTACCACTTTCCTAACACATTCTGATGTTTAATAGTTTTGCTAAATGCTTTAGCCATGATGATGAATAATACTGGGGATAGAGGATCTCCATGTCTAACTTGTTCTGTAGAGGAAAAGAAGCTTGCTGGTTTACCATTAACAATTATCAAGAACTAGGCTCCAGATATACAGGCTTTATCCATTTGCACCAGCCCTTTCAAAATTCCATTTTAAGTAGGACTTGAAATAGGAACATCCAACATACTCTATCATATAATTTCATCATATGTAATTTAATCACAAAATTAGAGGAATGGTTAGTGTTAATGGAATGAAGGACCTCCTGATCCACCAGTGCATCCTCAAATAAATAGCCTTTGTAATGATCGTGTATGTTAAGTTGCATAAGGATATTGGTCTGAAGTCAGAAAATGTCTGCGGATCCCTTATTTTTGGGATTATTGTAATATTTGTGATGTTAAAATACTTGAGCATGTTTGTATTTTTCCTGGACTCCTCGACAATAACTAGTAGGTCCCAGCCAATAGTGTCCCAGAAACTTTGGAAAAAGAGTTTTGTAAATCCATCAGGTCCCGGAGCTTTATCTAGGGGAAAAGAGAAAACTAATTTACGAATTTCTTGAATAGAAAAGGGGCCCACAAGCATGAAATTATCTCGAGATGAAACCATTTTCAGAATAGATTCCAAGATCTCATTCACTTGTGAATCTGAGGGTGATGGAGATGTGAATGGTACAAGTAGATTCTTAAAGAATTTGACCCCTTTGTCATGAATTTGTTGTGCATTTGTTATGAAATTCCCTTTGTCTGCATCCTTGATTTCAAAGATTGTCTTATCTTCTCTCTTCTATTTAGTTGAAGCATAGAAGCATTTTGTATTTTTGTCACCTTCTTGTAGCCACAGTTCTCTTTGTTTTTGCCTCCAATATTCTTCTTCTTTACTACACAATTCCTCCCACTCTTGCTGAAGAATTTTTTGTTTGACATAGGTATCTTCATTCATGCCATTTTGAATAATCTTGTTGTACACTTCATCCAATTGCAATTTAACCTCCTCTTTTTGTTTAAATACATTATTAAAGACTTGATGATTCCATTTTTTGATGAGATCTTTAATATGTTTCAATTTCATGGAAAATTGATGCATCTTAGATCCATTTGCACAGGGTGCACTGATCCACCATTACCTTAATAGGTGAAGAAAATGAGGATGGTGGAGCCACATCCTTTCAAATATGAAAGATGAAAGATTTTGGTCTTTGTCAACATTTTCAGACTGAATGATCCTAAGTGAAATTGGAAAATGGTCATATCCTAGAAATGATAGAATATCTGATTGTATATGAAAATTTTGGAGTTTCCATTCTTGTGATAGAAGAAATCTATCCAGATGAACAACTATTTGTGCAAATACAACTCTCATATTTGTCCAAGTAAATGAGCCTTGAGTAGGGTGAATGTCCATAAGATTATTATTGTCCACAAAATAATAAAATTCTTTGATGGTTTTGATGGGTGGACTAATACCCCTTGTTTCTATCACTGGCACAAAATTGCATTAAAGTAAACCCCTAAGATGACATTCTGGGAATCTTGAAGCTGAATCATGTGAGTGAGGTTGTCCCAAACCCTAAGTTTGTCTTGAGTTGAGGTGGGTCCATAAATATTTATCAAGATGAAAGAAGTATCAAATTTTGATATCTTCACCATCTTACAATTTTTATGTTTCTGAATGAGGTGCCCATGAATTTTTTTGGGGTTCCAAAGGATAGCCAATCCTCCTGATGCTCCTATCCCAGGAGAGTGCAAAGAAGTCCACTTGGGCCATTTGGCAACTGTCTTCTCAAATGATTCTTGAGAAAGTTTGGTTTCTTGTAACATGACAATGTCTGCCTTCATAGAATCAATTATTTATTTGATTTTACTTCTTTTGTCAGAGGCATTAATGCCTCTGACATTCCATGAGTTTATCTTCATTGCTAACAAGGAGAACCTTTTGTTCTCCTTGTCAATATTTTTTTAACAACAAACCTATCATCCAAGGTATTTTGAATCCCTCCCACTATTTCAAGTTTAGTCTTGGAACATTTTGATCTACCTCTTGATTTGGTTGTCTTAGGTAAATGTCGACTTTGGGATAGAGATTGAGCAATTGAAAGAATTTGATGATGATCAAAGAGCCAGATAGAAGTAAGGGTCTCATATTCCATGGAAGATTGTGAAGTATTATGCTCAATCTCATCACTAGGAGCAGTCAATCATTCATGATCCAAGTCCTCAGTCATCTTTTACACTTGCTGATATAAACACTTCTCTACACCCAATGCATCCTCAGTTGGTAGGGTACCAAGAGTTGTCTGGTTGTCTTACCACAAACAGTAATTGGTATTTAGCTATGAAGATTCTAGTGTTGGGAGATTACAAATTTTTTGAATAGTTTATCCACTTTCTGAACCTTGATTAGTGTCTCTACCCAGATCATCTGCTTGTAATGGAATAGCCTCCCCATTTTTTGAAATCATGCCTAAATAGGTGGAATTTGGAGAAGCTTGGTTTTTCCAGTATTGGAACTCTGTGATCAAGTCATCAAGCTTTGTGGTAGATTTCTCCTCACCCAAGATTACAACTCCTCCTCTGATATTCCAAATATAATTTTGGATGCTATCCCTGAGATAATTTGATCACCCAGCTATCGAACCTTCCATTCTGCACTTGGATTTTTGTTGAACAAATTCCCTGAGATAAGTGGGGTAAATGTTGTTCACCTTTTTAGAGACTTCATCCTCAGGGCATCACAAACTGATATAACTGAGAAAGTTGAAGTGGATGGAGAGACTTCGTTAATTGGTGGAAAATAACATAACTTTGGCCAACATGAGAGTCTCTACATGAAATGCATTACCATTTTAAGGAGTTGTGAGAATTTAATATTTGAAATCTTAGTTATGTTCACCAACTCAAGATCTCCAGTTGAATTGTCTGAGTGTGTTAGGACATTTTGTAAAATATAGGTTCTTGAAGTGTCTTTTTGAGTACATAATGGAAGGTTAGAGTTATGATCTGAACATACTTCTCTTGCCCCTTTCTTTATATCTTGACACTAGAAATTGAAATGCCCATGTCTATGTTGAAATTTTTGCATGGTAGCTTCATCCTAAATCTTGATGGTCTGAATCCATGAACCCCACTCAGAGTTGATAGTAATTTGACTTCGAAGATCTTTATGCATATCTAAAAGCAGACAAACTCTGACTTCCAAGTGTGGACGGTCAGAAGGGATAAGGTCATGTTTGAGAAAGATACCTAGTTTATTTGCAAGGATTTCAATAATTTTTGGGTCTCTTTATTGAAGGGGCAAAAGAGGAAATGAGAGCCAAAATGGGAAGAAGTGAACATCTGAAGGCTGTGACTTAAAATTTGGGATCTAGATCATGGTGAAACGTCCTGGCCCCTGATGAAACCAACCTTTTTGCTTATGAATTGTATCTTTGTCCTCTTTTGATTTAAAAATGGCAACAAAATATTTGGAATCCAGATCTATATAAAATATGTCTTTTAAACCTTCCCAAGAAGAAAACACCCTTTCCTTGATATTAGAAAATGATAGTGTAGAGCAAGTAAACTTACCTATGATAGTAGAGTGACGAAGGCGGCCAATATAATGTTGCTAAAAATGTCCTAAGAGTGTGATATTCATCTAATTTGAATCATGCTTAGTATATTCCTTTAAGTCTAAGACCGTAGTCTTTTTCCTTTGCCAAATTTGAGTTAGTTTCTTTGGATTGAAGGGGGCCCTAGGTGGATCTGATATAGTTGCTCTTGTAATGGAAGTATTAGCCCCTTTCTTTTATTTTGATCCACTATTAACACAATTTTCATCATGAGGGGAAACACCTATCTCCTTTTCTGATCTAACATTATTTTCCTAGCTCTTTGGATGGTCGGCAAGAATTTGAACCGGAGACCTAGGAGGAGTACCCTCACAGCTATCAAAAATAGCTTGCTTCTAATATGAGAAATGAGGGTGAGTACCAGTGGAGCTAGGTTTCCTATTCCTGAAAGAGTGACCACCACCTCTAATGCTCCGCTCCAGCATTAGATGCCAATTTTTGAAATTTTTGGCTTCCCCCACAATTCCTTTTTCAAAATGTGATGCATGATGAGGGTGTTCAAATTTTTTTTTTGAGGTTTCTCCTATTTCAAATGATGATGCTCCCTATCAGGGCATCATATAATCCACATCTCCCGTGATTTTTCCAGATGTAGTTTTTGGTTTGGAAACCCTATTTTCTGGAAGCTTCCTTGATGGTATTGTAGATTTGTGATGGTCATGGAATCGTGGGTTTACAAAGAAGGGATTTGTAGGTTTCAAAGATTGAATTTGCATCCATTTTGTGGCTAGGGTCCAAGTAACCTTTATGCGAGTTTCTTTCCATAAATGGGCAACTTTGAAACCCGAGATCTTTATGCACATTTGCTGTTGGCTGTGTAATGGGTGTTGAAGAGAAAATGCAAACAAGGTCATCTTCAAAGGGTGGGAAGTACTTTTGCGCAAGATGATGATTATTTGAAAACTAAAATTTGTAAGAGTCCTTATGACTTCTGGAACCCTACCATGCATTGGGTCAATCTCCTTCTCCTGCTCCTAGTCATGGTACTGCTCTTGCACTAGCACCTGCTCCTGATCGTACACCTGCACCTGAACCTACTCTACCTCCTACTCGTGCTCCTTCTTCTACGATGCTCATTCAATTCATTCTTACTTGATATCTTTTTAAAGAAATTTGATCCTTGGTTGTAAGCTCTACATTCAAGAAGCCCCACTCGTTCACCTAGGGTCAAGGTAAGGGCTCTCAATTGTTGACACGGTAGAGAGTGACCCTATGGGGATTTGAATCTTGGTTGTTGGCTCTACAGGATAGAAGCCTTGCCACTTTAACAAATGGTCATACCCATTAATATTAATATTTAATTAATAATAAATATTAAATATATTAATTAATATTAATAATTAAATAATAAATTAAATTAAATTAAGTTTTAAATTTAATAAAAGTTTCTTTTAAAAATAATCACATAATCCCTTTAGTAACAAAATGAAATTTAAAAAAAAAAAGTTTAAAACAACAATCAAAACTAAATAAACATGGGCCCCATGAATTCTGGGTGGACCACTTGACTCAGGATCACTTTCTAACCTAACTCCAACTAAATGCCCAATTACCATAACAATTTTTATCATAAAAAATTTAAACTAAAGCAAACTGCACTCCATTCCTACCAATAGCCATAAAGCAAAGTCAAGTCAACACACAAACTCCCATCCAAAAAGAAAGGGAAACAAAGTTTACAGAGTCTAGGGCCTGTTTGGTTGCTGGAATACACCTCGAATTGGAATATAGGAATTAGTGAATTGGTATAGGCCAATTTTAATTTTAGTAAAAAATGAGCATTCTACCAATCCACCTCAAAACATAGGCATGGAATTAGAATTGAGAAATCAATTTTGAGAAAGGAAACCAATTCACGTTTTCCAATTCCAGATCAATTTAAAAAGTTCATACCAATCCAAGAAAATAGAAGAAGCTCCCATGTGCATGTATTTTTCTCCCATTTAGTCTTCAAGTTCCAACATAGAATTTAAAAAATTAAAAAACAAAGGAAACTCTTCTTTCGAAACTCCTACGTGAACTTCTACATTTTTTTAAAATACCTTTTTCCAAAAAATAATCTTTGCCATAATTACTCACTTTGTAAAATGGAAAAAAGTTATTTCCTTTAAACAATGTAATTTTATATAAAATGATTACAAAAAATATATAATTTCTTTATATAATTTTAGATTAAAAGAATATGTATTTAATATAATAAATAAAAATGTTTACTTTATAAATAAAATATTTACATTATTAGATAACTTTCTATTTAAGCTATGTAGTTTTAATATGTATTGAAAAAATAGGTTAATATTATCAATATTATGTAAATTTTAGTATCATTAGTGGAATAATATTTTTGTCCACAATTTTTCTTTTAAATAACACAATCCAAAAATCTTCATAGCATCTGAAATTGAAACATAGGCCTTCACCGACACAAAGAAAAACATAAAATAAATTTATATGTAATGGATCAAAACACATATTTTATACAACACTCAACATTCACACAAAATTTACATAGTCACGAAGAAGAAAAACTTTGAGAAAGGAATTCGTACAAAATATTCAAAACCTTAACTCAAATAACCCCTGAATTTGAAGACAAGAAGAATTGAGTTCAACTTCCCAAAATTTCAAGCTTTCAATAATTTTCTCAAATTCACCCAAGAGAGCTCCACCAAAATGTGAGAGAGGTCCTTGAAAACAATACCTAGAAACACCTCATAAAGAAGACCTAATCCTCCTAGGGTTTCCAAAACATGCAATCCCTAAGAAGAGAACTCATCTGTCTACCTTGTTTTCATCAATTCATTTTGTATATTTAAAAATAACTTATTAATATAATAATGTACTCTTTAATTATAACTCCTAACTCGACTTGAACTTTAAATTCTTATTGAATTTTATTAAACTGAATGTACAAATTAAATTGTTTATAAATATTTTATTAATCAATAAATAATTGACCACATAAATAACTATGAAAATACATAAATTAAATATTAAATAAATCAACTATGCCTTAAATTTCATATTTGGATTTAATAATTAATTAAACCCTTTTATTCCAAATTTAGACTTATAATTAAGTCTTTTAATTAAGTAAAGGTATTTAATTAACCCTTAATAATTAAATATTCCTCATATTTAATATCTTCATACTCATAAAATATAATCATTCTAATCTCATAATTACTCCTAATTTAATTATTTAAATTACATAATTCGCACAAGAAAATTCACTTGACTCACAAAATACAAAATTCAACTAACTCCATATCAAACAAACAAGGAAGCGCTCAAAAATTCATGTCACCTTGACAAAATTAGATGGGTAGAAATAGGTACTTGTCCATAATTTATAGGACAATCAAAAGTTTAGGTTGGAATTTGGATTTTATGTTATCTCCCATCTCTTACCATTGAGATTTTTCTATAGGGCATTCTCATCCTAGAAGTTGAGGGAAGCCGATGCCCGGTATTTTGAGACATGCATAAAAGATGATCATGTATGTATACATGTATACATATAAACAATCAATGGTGGGGATCAGTCGATCATGTAGATCTCGCAAGTAAATAACTATGAATTTGTCCCTCAACCACACCAGGCACGTCAAATAGAAATATAAAACATACACACCAACCATACACATGCAAGTATGGGGTTACTAAAACCATAAGTATAAATGATATCCTAACATATAAGTCGTCAAAATGAAATAACCATAACATATTAATAACATCATCATTTTCATTTAATCAACATGAAAATAACTGAAAAACATCTAATTCATAATTTTTCAATCTAATGTCATGCATTCATAACCTCAAATATCCCCTGAAATAAATAAAGCACACATAAAAATAGCCAAAAAGAGTTTGACAATAAAACTAAAAAGAAAACTATGGGAGGGGCATTACATATGACACCATTCTAGTAAGGACTATATAGAGTTATGGGTTGTGATGCAGGAGCATCCTTGGGTAGTTGGAAATCTTGTATCAACATATTGCATTTAAAAGATAGACTAGAAGAAGTCTTTTTGATGGAATAAATGTACTGGAGGCAATGGTCCAGAGAATTATGGCTCGGAGAAGGGGAAATGACTACCAATTTTTTTAATGCATCAGCGAAAATTAGAAGACAAAAAATTCCATTTTTCAAATTAAGGATGTTAATGGTAAAATTCTTAATACTAAGAGGATATTCAAAATGTATTCTAGGTTTTTCAAGATCTTCTCAGCAAGCCAGTGGATTCGAATGTTCCTCATTCTTAGCCAGACTCTCTAAATTTCATCCCGAGTTTGGTGTCAAAGGAGAATAATGACTCTTTGATGCAACCTTTTACTTTGGATGAAGTGAAAGCCTCATGTGTTTTGCAATGGAGACTAATAAGGCTCCTAGACATGATGGCCTTACTCCATTATTTTTTCAAAAATGTTGGGATTTCTTGGGGAAGGATATCCTGGATATGGTGGAAGAATCTATGAGTCATTCATGCATGGTCGAGCTGTTTAAAAATACTTTCATCACTCTAATTCTGAAGTGCCCCAATATCTCATCCTTTGCAGATTTATGACCTATTTCATTATGCAACACCATTTACAAGATTATTACTAAATCAATTGCAATGTGGTTAGGGAATATTACTTCAGAGATTATTTATTATGAGTAGGGAGGTTTTGTCCAAGTTAAGGACATAGTTGAAGGATCTCTTATTTCCCATGAGGTATTACATTCAATAAAGGTTAGAGGTCTTCATTCAATGGTCCTCAAATTGGACATGATGACATCCTATGACAGAGTTAATTTTTATATCTTGAAGAAGATAATGTAGAAGTTAGGATTTAATAATAAGTGGATTTTGGCATGTGTCAAGGGGTCTAAATTTTTAGTGTTGGTAAATGGATCTCCATGTAGTTTATTTTCATCTTTACAGGGATCAAATAGGGGGATTCACTATCCCATTTTTTATTCATCATTATGGCAGAAGGTTTAAGCATATTGATATCTTATAAGAATTGTTAGGGTGGTTGGGAAGGTATAACCCTCCATCATTCCTAGTTATCAATCACACATATTCTATTTGTAGATGATTATCTATTGTTTGGTAAAGGTTCCATTCAAGAGGCTAAAGTTATCAAGGAAACATTGGAAGAATATTGTATCCTCTCAGGACAAAAACTTAACATATCCAGGTCCAAGATTTTCTTTTTCAATATTCCATGAGATATTCAAGTAGTTTTTAAGAATATGCTAGGATTTGAAGTAGCTAAAAATCCAAATAGATATCTAGGTATTCCCTTTTTTCAGGGTTCATGCAAAGCTTCATTCTAGGATAACATCTTCCAATCCATCAGAGATAGGATTGCTTCTTGGAAGGCAAGATGGACTTCTCTTGCGGGTATAATCCTTCTTGTGAGGTAAGTTCTCTCTTCCATACCAAATTATATCATGACAATCCTTTTGGAAGCTAGCGAAGTTATGGAAAAGATAACGAAATACCTTAAAGATTTCATTTGGAGGAGTAACATGGATGGTGTTCTGAAGGTCCCTCTTGTTTCCTAGGATAAGATTTGTTTACCTAAAGATTGTGGGGGGGTAGGATTGCATAGTTTATATGAGAGAAATATTAGTTTAGGTGTCGAGTTATCTTGGAGGTTGTATGAGAATCTGGGATCACTTTGGGATGGAATCATCAGGGCTAATTATATGGATAGCGATGATCTTGCTCTGATTTTCACAAATAGGAATCTTCCTCTAGGATCTACAATGTGGAACTTTGTTATTAAATGCAAACAAGTGATCCTTCCACATTTATCGTGGGTGGTGCATTTAGGTGATAAGGCTAAATTTTGGGAGGATTCATGGAATGGACTACTATCCATTTCATCATTTCTAGGCATTTATCCTTCAACTATAGATACTTTACAATAGTAGTGGGGGATAAAAGTAAAGGATTGCATTGTTATGCCTAGAAAAGGTGATAAATGAAAGTCGGAATGGAAAAATGTATCACAGTTTGATCTCGCACAGGATCAGAAAGATATACTAGTTGGTATCCTTTAACAAATGCCCCTTCACCTTAATTTGGAAGGAGATAGGTTTATATGGTCAGCCACATCAGAAGCAATATATTTAGTAAAAATAGAATATATTTATTTGAAAATTAATAGATGAAACCCAAGTAAAAATCTTTTCCATTTTTGTTGGCATGCAACAGTCTTACCAAAAGTTGGCTATTTCTTATAGTTGGCAATTCTTAAGAGAAACCTCACTAGTGATCATCTTCTTAGATTACGTATTGTAGATAGATTCCATTGTGTCATGTGTGATATTCAATTAGAGTGCTCTAACCATCTACAAGTGTCTTTCTCCTTTGATCAAGATATTTGGTATTGGATTTTAGGAAAGCTGGGTTGGCATGGCCCTTTGTCGGCCACCCTCCCAAATCTTCTGGCTCAATGGTCGCTCCTCAATAAAGACATTTTTTTTTGAGACCTGGAGAGTGATCCGAATAGCTATCACTTGTTCCATGTGGTGGGAGAGAAACAAGAGAATTTTCAGAAAGGAGAAGTGCTCAGTTGATCAAGTGTGTGAGGTAGTGGAAAAATTAGTCTTGGACATGGCTAATGCTTATACAATGAGATAAAAGTCCATATCTTCCTTGTTCTCATCTCAAGACACTAAGGTATTGAATTCATAGCCCCTCATTACTATGTCTTTCAAAGGAGTATTGATTGGAAAGAAATCCCCAAGGGAGAGAAGCAAGGATTTCAAGTGGGAGACACCTGATGAGAATTTTGTCAAGCTTAATGTTGATGGGGCCTCTAAGGGAAACCCAAGAATCTCAAGGGCAGGATACATCCTGAGGGACTCCATTTTTACAGTTATTCAAGAATATTTCTAGACAGGATTCCTTTTGGATCAAATAACATAGAAGAGGTGAGGACCTTTCTCTTGGGATTAGTTCTCACCTAGTCAAGTGGCATGAAGAAAATCCATATCGAATGGGAGTCTCAAATAGTTATCTCATCTCTCATGACTAGTAATCCATCTAGCGGGGAGATTCATTATATTATAAAAGAGCTTTGGATGCTTCTTTCACAATTTGATGAATATAAAATATCACATTGTTTGAAGGAGGCAAATGTGTTAGCTTATTGGTTAGCCAATAAAGC